>JASEVX010000004.1:146713901-146919500 GCA_031761405.1 Serripes groenlandicus | reverse complement strand
ACCATACACACAAACTTGTGTAGTCGTGACTGTAATAACGCGAACCGTACCATACACACAAACTTGTGTAGTGGTGACTGTAATAACGCGGACCGTAACATACACACAAACTTGTGTAGTGGTGACTGTAATAACGCGGACCGTACCATACACACAAACTTGTGTAGTGGTGACTGTAATAACGCGGACCGTACCATACACACAAACTTGTGTAGTGGTGACTGTAATAACGCGGACCGTACCATACACACAAACTTGTGTAGTGGTGACTGTAATAACGCGGACCGTACCATACACACAAACTTGTGTGTGACTGTAATAACGCGGACCGTACCATACAAACAAACTTGTGTAGTGGTGACTGCAATAACGCGGACCGTAACATACAAACAAACTTGTGTAGTGGTGACTGTAATAACGCGGTCCGTACCATACACAAAAACTTGTGTAGTGGTGACTGTAATAACGCGGACCGTACCATACACACAAACTTGTGTAGTGGTGACTGTAATAACGCGGACCGTACCATACACACAAACTTGTGTAGTGGTGACTGTAATAACGCGGACCGTACCATACACACAAACTTGTGTAGTGGTGACTGTAATAACGCGGACCGTACCATACAAACAAACTTGTGTAGTGGTGACTGTAATAACGCGGACCGTACCATACACACACAAACTTGTGTAGTGGTGACTGTAATAACGCGGACCGTACCATACACACAAACTTGTGTAGTGGTGACTGTAATAACGCGGACCGTACCATACACACAAACTTGTGTAGTGGTGACTGTAATAACGCGGACCGTACCATACACACAAACTTGTGTAGTGGTGACTGTAATAACGCGGACCGTACCATACACACAAACTTGTGTAGTGGTGACTGTAATAACGCGGACCGTACCATACAAACAAACTTGTGTAGTGGTGACTGTAATAACGCGGACCGTACCATACACACAAACTTGTGTAGTGGTGACTGTAATAACGCGGACCGTACCATACACACAAACTTGTGTAGTGGTGACTGTAATAACGCGGACCGTACCATACACACAAACTTGTGTAGTGGTGACTGTAATAACGCGGACCGTACCATACAAACAAACTTGTGTAGTGGTGACTGTAATAACGCGGACCGTACCATACACACAAACTTGTGTAGTGGTGACTGTAATAACGCGGACCGTACCATACACACAAACTTGTGTAGTGGTGACTGTAATAACGCGGACCGTACCATACACACAAACTTGTGTAGTGGTGACTGTAATAACGCGGACCGTACCATACACACAAACTTGTGTAGTGGTGACTGTAATAACGCGGACCGTACCATACACACAAACTTGTGTAGTGGTGAACTGTAATAACGCGGACCGTACCATACACACAAACTTGTGTAGTGGTGACTGTAATAACGCGGACCGTACCATACACACAAACTTGTGTAGTGGTGACTGTAATAACGCGGACCGTACCATACACACAAACTTGTGTAGTGGTGACTGTAATAACGCGGACCGTACCATACATACAAACGTGTGTAGTGGTGACTGTAATAACGCCGGACCGTACCATACAAACTTGTGTAGTGGTGACTGTAATAACGCCGACCGTACCATACAAACTTGTGTAGTGGTGACTGTAATAACGCGGACCGTACCATACAAACAAACTTGTGTAGTGGTGACTGTAATAACGCGGACCGTACCATACAAACAAACTTGTGTAGTGGTGACTGTAATAACGCGGACCGTACCATACAAACAAACTTGTGTAGTGGTGACTGTAATAACGCGGACCGTACCATACAAACAAACTTGTGTAGTGGTGATTGTAATAACGCGGACCGTACCATACAAACAAACTTGTGTAGTGGTGACTGTAATAACGCGGACCGTACCATACACACAAACTTGTGTAGTGGTGACTGTAATAACGCCGACCGTACCATACAAACTTGTGTAGTGGTGACTGTAATAACGCCGACCGTACCATACAAACTTGTGTAGTGGTGACTGTAATAACGCTGACCGTACCATACACACAAACTTGTGTAGTGGTGACTGCAATAACGCGGACCGTACCATACAAACAAACTTGTGTAGTGGTGACTGCAATAACGCAGACCGTACCATACACACAAACTTGTGTAGTGGTGACTGTAATAACGCGGACCGTACAATACAAACAAACTTGTGTAGTGGTGACTGTAATAACGCCGACCGTACCATACAAACTTGTGTAGTGGTGAGTGTAATAACGCTGACCGTACCATACACACAAACTTGTGTAGTGGTGACTGTAATAACGCGGACCGTACCATACACACAAACTTGTGTAGTGGTGACTGTAATAACGCGGACCGTACCATACACACAAACTTGTGTAGTGGTGACTGTAATAACGCGGACCGTACCATACACACAAACTTGTGTAGTGGTGACTGTAATAACGCGGACCGTACCATACACACAAACTTGTGTAGTGGTGACTGTAATAACGCGGACCGTACCATACACACAAACTTGTGTAGTGGTGACTGTAATAACGCGGACCGTACCATACATACAAACGTGTGTAGTGGTGACTGTAATAACGCCGACCGTACCATACAAACTTGTGTAGTGGTGACTGTAATAACGCCGACCGTACCATACAAACTTGTGTAGTGGTGACTGTAATAACGCGGACCGTACCATACAAACAAACTTGTGTAGTGGTGACTGTAATAACGCGGACCGTACCATACAAACAAACTTGTGTAGTGGTGACTGTAATAACGCGGACCGTACCATACAAACAAACTTGTGTAGTGGTGACTGTAATAACGCGGACCGTACCATACAAACAAACTTGTGTAGTGGTGACTGTAATAACGCGGACCGTACCATACAAACAAACTTGTGTAGTGGTGACTGTAATAACGCGGACCGTACCATACACACAAACTTGTGTAGTGGTGACTGTAATAACGCCGACCGTACCATACAAACTTGTGTAGTGGTGACTGTAATAACGCCGACCGTACCATACAAACTTGTGTAGTCGTGACTGTAATAACGCGGACCGTACCATACACACAAACTTGTGTAGTGGTGACTGTAATAACGCGGACCGTACCATACACACAAACTTGTGTAGTGGTGACTGTAATAACGCGCACCGTACCATACACACAAACTTGTGTAGTCATGACTGTAATAACGCGAACCGTACCATACACACAAACTTGTGTAGTGGTGACTGTAATAACGCGGACCGTAACATACACACAAACTTGTGTAGTGGTGACTGTAATAACGCGGACCGTACCATACACACAAACTTGTGTAGTGGTGACTGTAATAACGCGGACCGTAACATACACACAAACTTGTGTAGTGGTGACTGTAATAACGCGGACCGTACCATACACACAAACTTGTGTAGTGGTGACTGTAATAACGCGGACCGTAACATACACACAAACTTGTGTAGTGGTGACTGTAATAACGCGGACCGTACCATACAAACAAACTTGTGTAGTGGTGACTGCAATAACGCGGACCGTAACATACAAACAAACTTGTGTAGTGGTGACTGTAATAACGCGGTCCGTACCATACACAAAAACTTGTGTAGTGGTGACTGTAATAACGCGGACCGTACCATACACACAAACTTGTGTAGTGGTGACTGTAATAACGCGGACCGTACCATACACACAAACTTGTGTAGTGGTGACTGTAATAACGCGGACCGTACCATACACACAAACTTGTGTAGTGGTGACTGTAATAACGCGGACCGTACCATACAAACAAACTTGTGTAGTGGTGACTGCAATAACGCGGACCGTAACATACAAACAAACTTGTGTAGTGGTGACTGTAATAACGCGGACCGTACCATACAAACAAACTTGTGTAGTGGTGACTGTAATAACGCGGACCGTACCATACACACAAACTTGTGTAGTGGTGACTGTAATAACGCGGACCGTACCATACACAGAAACTTGTGTAGTGGTGACTGTAATAACGCGGACCGTACCATACACACAAACTTGTGTAGTGGTGACTGTAATAACGCGGACGGTACCATACAAACAAACTTGTGTAGTGGTGACTGTAATAACGCGGACCGTACCATACACACAAACTTGTGTAGTGGTGACTGTAATAACGCGGACCGTACCATACACACAAACTTGTGTAGTGGTGACTGTAATAACGCGGACCGTACCATACACACAAACTTGTGTAGTGGTGACTGTAATAACGCGGACCGTACCATACACACAAACTTGTGTAGTGGTGACTGTAATAACGCGGACCGTACCATACACACAAACTTGTGTAGTGGTGACTGTAATAACGCGGACCGTACCATACACACAAACTTGTGTAGTGGTGACTGTAATAACGCGGACCGTACCATACACACAAACTTGTGTAGTACCGTACACATACATACAAACGAGTGCTCAGTAAGGCTGACTGTAATAACCGCCGAACCGTACCAATACAAACTTGTGTCAGTGCGCGTGACTGTAATAACGCCGAACCGTACCATAACACAAAACTTGTGTCTAACGCTCGTGCTCGACTGTAATAACGCACGCCCGGAACCGTACCCATACAAACAAACCTTGTGTAGTAGGTGACTGTAAATAACGCGGAACCCGTACCATACAAACAAACTTGTGTAGTGGTTGACTGTAATAACGCGCGACCACGTACCCATACAAACAAACTTGTGTAGTGGTGACTGTAAAAACGCGGACCCGTACCATACAAACAAACTTGTGTAGTGGTGATTGTAATAACGCGGACCGTACCATACAAACAAACTTGTGTAGTGGTGACTGTAATAACGCGGACCGTACCATACACAACAAACTTCGTGTAGTGGTGACTGTAATAACGCCGACCGTACCATACAAACTTGTGTAGTGGTGACTGTAATAACGCCGACCGTACCATACAAACTTGTGTAGTGGTGACTGTAATAACGCTGACCGTACCATACACACAAAACTTGTGTAGTGGTGACTGCAATAACGCGGACCGTACCATACAAACAAACTCTGTGTAGTGGTGACTGCAATAACGCGGACCCGTACCATACAACGACAAACATTGTGTAGTGAGTGACTGTAATAACGCGGACCGTACAATACAAACAAACTTTGTGTAGTGGTGACTGTAATAACGCCGACCGTACCATACAAACTTTGTGTAGTGGTGAGTGTAATAAACGCTGACCGTACCATACACACAAACTTGTGTAGTGGTGACTGTAATAACGCCGGACCGTACCATACACACAAACTTGTGTAGTGGTGACTGTAATAACGCGGACCGTACCATACCACACAAACTTGTGTAGTGGTGACTGTAATAACGCGGACCGTACCATACACACAAACTTGTGTAGTGGTGACTGTAATAACGCGGACCGTACCATACACACAAACTTGTGTAGTGGTGACTGTAATAACGCGGACCCGTACCATACACACAAACTTGTGTAGTGGGTGACTGTAATAACGCGGGACCGTACCATACATACAAACGTGTGTAGTGGTGACTGTAATAACGCCGACCGTACCATACAAACTTGTGTAGTGGTGACTGTAATAACGCCGACCGTACCATACAAACTTGTGTAGTGGTGACTGTAATAACGCGGACCGTACCATACAAACAAACTTGTGTAGTGGTGACTGTAATAACGCGGACCGTACCATACAAACAAACTTGTGTAGTGGTGACTGTAATAACGCGGACCGTACCATACAAACAAACTTGTGTAGTGGTGACTGTAATAACGCGGACCGTACCATACAAACAAACTTGTGTAGTGGTGACTGTAATAACGCGGACCGTACCATACAAACAAACTTGTGTAGTGGTGACTGTAATAACGCGGACCGTACCATACACACAAACTTGTGTAGTGGTGACTGTAATAACGCCGACCGTACCATACAAACTTGTGTAGTGGTGACTGTAATAACGCCGACCGTACCATACAAACTTGTGTAGTCGTGACTGTAATAACGCGACCGTACCATACACCACAAACTTGTGTAGTGGTGACTGTAATAACGCGGACCGTACCATACACACAAACTTGTGTAGTGGTGACTGTAATAACGCGGACCGTACCATACACACAAACTTGTGTAGTGGTGACTGTAATAACGCGGACCGTACCATACACACAAACTTGTGTAGTGGTGACTGTAATAACGCTGACCGTACCATACACACAAACTTGTGTAGTGGTGACTGCAATAACGCGGACCGTACCATACACACAAACTTGTGTAGTGGTGACTGTAATAACGCGGACCGTACCATACACACAAACTTGTGTAGTGGTGACTGTAATAACGCGGACCGTAACATACACACAAACTTGTGTAGTGGGTGACTGTAATAACGCGGACCGTACCATACAAACAAACTTGTGTAGTGGTGACTGTAATAAACGCCGACCGTACCATACAAACAAACTTGTGTAGTGGTGACTGTAATAACGCGGACCGTACCATACACACAAACTTGTGTAGTGGTGACTGTAATAACGCGGACCGTACCATACAAACAAACTTGTGTAGTGGTGACTGTAATAACGCGGACCGTACCATACAAACAAACTTGTGTAGTGGTGACTGTAATAACGCGGACCGTACCATACAAACAAACTTGTGTAGTGGTGACTGTAATAACGCGGACCGTACCATACACACAAACTTGTGTAGTGATGACTGTAATAACGCGGAGCGGACCGTACCATACACACAAACTTGTGTAGTGGTGACTGCAATAACGCGGACCGTACCATACACACAAACTTGTGTAGTGGTGACTGTAATAACGCGGACCGTACCATACACACAAACTTGTGTACGTGGTGACTGTAATAACGCGGACCGTACCATACACACAAACTTGTGTAGTGGTGACTGTAATAACGCGGACCGTACCATACAAACAAACTTGTGTAGTGGTGACTGTAATAACGCGGACCGTACCATACAAACAAACTTGTGTAGTGGTGACTGTAATAACGCGGACCGTACCATACAAACAAACTTGTGTAGTGGTGACTGTAATAACGCGGACCGTACCATACAAACAAACTTGTGTAGTGGTGACTGTAATAACGCGGACCGTACCATACAAACAAACTTGTGTAGTGGTGACTGCAATAACGCGGACCGTACCATACAAACAAACTTGTGTAGTGGTGACTGTAATAACGCGGACCGTACCATACAAACAAACTTGTGTAGTGGTGACTGTAATAACGCGGACCGTACCATACAAACAAACTTGTGTAGTGGTGACTGTAATAACGCGGACCGTACCATACAAACAAACTTGTGTAGTGGTGACTGCAATAACGCGGACCGTACCATACAAACAAACTTGTGTAGTGGTGACTGCAATAACGCGGACCGTACCATACAAACAAACTTGTGTAGTGGTGACTGCAATAACGCGGACCGTACCATACAAACAAACTTGTGTAGTGGTGACTGCAATAACACCGACCGTACCATACAAACAAACTTGTGTAGTGGTGACTGCAATAACGCCGACCGTACCAGACAAATAGCTCATAGTATATGACAAGAACAAGGTTTCGTTCTCACATACAATGTATGTCTTCCTTTGCTGGTAGAGCCGCCATAGCTGACTCAGTAGCGACGATGACTATATATATTAATCCAGAGTTCATTGGTTCGAATCCCGGTTCGGTCATTCATTCCTTTTGACTAAGCTAGCGTGTCTCTGCTCGTGTCATTAGAATTTATTCAAATTTAAACAACACAACAAGTTATGAAGGAAAATACCTTTTTGTCTGTCTGAAGATAAAATTTCCCAATTACGAGAAGAATATCGTAATTACGATAAGAGTATCTCCGAATTTAGAGCTACCATTTCCATATAATGAATTACAAGTGCTATCTCTAAATTGGGAATTACTATCTACTAATTAGTATATTGTATATACGTTTATCTCAACATTTTTAAAGACTGTGGCACTGAACGCTTCTAAACAAGAGATTTTGGAGACAGATTATCTATACATTTAAATGTGACATTAGTTGATTCTATGACTACACATTGTCAATTTAGCACAGTACGATTACGTCACTATCGTACGGTGCCTCAAAAGGGCCATTGTTGTTTTGTTCTTTCGACCCATCACATGAGTTGGGCAAGACACAATAAAATGCTAACTAATGTTTAAATTGTATTGTTGCATGAGGTATAATGACCCGATCGGTTCACATAGAAAAATATGAGCCCGTCCATTGGACGAGTTCTAAGAGTGTTCACTGATTCCCGAATCACGTGACTAGGAAAGTTTAAATCACGGAGAATGCTCAAAACGACGACACTAAAATTAAATGCTGGAGACAATTGTTACAGACAACCACTCTTAAAAGTCGATGTCAACCGAACGTCTATGCCGAAGACGACCAAAATTAAATGCCGCGTTAGGCCAAACTTAAATGCCGAAGACAACTAATTTTAAACGTAAACGTCGAAGACCGGAAAAATAAAGCATCGAATACAATGTAACGGATGCCCCGGTCGCATCTAACCTACGAGCTTCTTGCGAGTAGGTGTTTTAGCCGAAATTTGCAATATAGCACAGAGTATGACACTTGAGAGCATGGTACGGACTTTTTATACTTTAAGTCGGGAGCAGCTCGCAAGGGCCCAGGAATACTGCGAGGTCCGTAAATGCTTGTCGACGCTCGCACGATAACGCAGGGGATTCGCACAGTCAACGTACGGACACCGTGCGGGAACGTTGCGATGTCTTCAACCACGGGGCCTACGTTCGCCGTACAGGATCCATACGACATAATTCACGATTTAAGGTTGTATTAAACAGACTGATGCTCTTGCGGCACGCTCTGCACTGAACTCGAGCCAAGAATGACATGATACCCATAGCACTGTTGCAAAAGAACGGTCTCGCCTAAAATAGTGCAGCTATCTTCTCCTAAATGGCCATACTTTCCGTCGATTCAGCGTCATATGCTGTACCTTCTGCAGCCGGTTCCGTGTGGTCCAATTCTATGCCTACTAATGAATCGGGCTCGGGCTGTTTGTTGCGAGCATTCCCCTTTCGTTTTCCCTTAGAAAAGCTCCGTTAACCGCTAGGTGTCTTCACCTCAGCTGGCTAGCTAAACATGAGAAATGCTGAAGATATCGCCGAACTGGTTTATTCTTGTCGCACGGACACCGTGCGGACAGCGTACGGGAACGTACGAGTGCCGTACTACGAACACAAGTGCATCGTACGAGGTACGTCCGAGCTCATTGCAACCTCCGCAAGACTTGTCTGCTATATACGTACGGAAACGTACGAGTGCCGTTCTACGAACACAAGTGCATCGTACGAGGTACGACCGAGCTCATTGCAACCTCCGCATTGCCTTGTCTGCTATATACGTACGGATATCCTACGATTGCATACCCCAAAAGATCGTACCGGTCCCGTGTAGGCGTGTGACCAGTAGCTTTGATTGTACGGATTATACAAGTTGATGACATCGTACGAATTTATGAATCGTAAGGACATCGTACGGATATGTGACCGAGGTATAATTAAATACCGAGTATAGTCGAATTATAATGCCGTAGACAGCTAAACTTAAAAACCGAATCAATTTGAAAATTCTATTCCAAAGCCTTTGAAAATAGTCGAGGTTTTTATATTGTCATACATAGTACATTTCGAAGACAGGAAAACTTGAATGCCAAAGAAAAATCCCTTGGTACGTAGGTTTTTATGGCACAATAATGGCATTTACGGGATACCGTAATTTCAATTTGTAATCATGAACGGTTCAAAGTCAGTAGACATATGCGGCGTATTCGTTTTGTCAAATACATTGCTCGAACATCTCCTGTCTCACCCGGTGCCTGTCTTTGGTGGAGACTTGTGTGGTGATATTAAGGTAAATGAGATTGTTTTTATTATTCTTTCACACTTGCAGTCGCATTTTAACGCATCTGCAGCAAACCACTTTTAAATATAAAAATGGCGAGAGAAGAAATGGCTCATAATCAGCTTTAGTCACAATGTATTTAACTCTATTCGATAATTATACTTTCATTTATAGTGTTTACGATATTATTTTTACAAAGTTGTTCATCAAGCTAGTCGTCTGCTGCAGATACATTGTATGACATTAGTATTGATTTTAGATTGTTTTTCGCCGCTTTCAACAATTGTTCAGTTATGTCACAGCGTTGTCTGGGTAATTTACCAGTACTACTGGTCCATTTATCCTGACACCAGCCAGTCAGTTATTACAATTAATCTGAAATAGCGCGTCCACTATTTACCGTCTTGTTTATGTGAGCTCGTGCATGGCAAAAGGTAAGCGTTTGTTTTTGTGAATAGTTTACATCCAGATCAGCCGGTACATGCGCTTCATCTGATCAAGATATACACTGTTCACATATAACTTACACAAGCTTGTAAGAATATTATGTCAAATTGTGTAGATTCTGATAAGACTGTACAGGCGGAGAAGATGATCTGAACCTACAATATTCAGAAATACCAACTTGTACTTTGTCAATGTCTAAGCTTTTTATGCGTTTTCCTTCGCCAGAAACAAGCTGCCACGGGTTAATTTAGATTTTCAAAGCAAAGTAGGCGTTAGATGTCTGTTAGTTAACTCTTTCAGCGCCGAATTGTTTAAAGTAGACTCTTCCATGTTCAAAATCGGGTGTGTCCATTTCTCAATTTATGAAAATTTTGTACTATTTTGGTAACTAAAAGGCAAACAATGCTGATTTCAGGTGAGACAGCTCGTTACGATAAATAATACCCATATTTCTGGTTATTTACACGATAAATAATACCGATAGTTCTGGTTATTTACACGATAAATAATAACGATATTTCTGGTTATTTACACGATAACTAATACCGATAGTTCTGGTTATTTACACGATAAATAATAACGATATTTCTGGTTATTTACACGATAAATAATACCGATATTTCTGGTTATTTACACGATAACTAATACCGATATTTCTGGTTATTTACACGATAAATAATAACGATATTTCTGGTTATTTACACGATAAATAATACCGATATTTCTGGTTATTTACACGATAACTAATACCGATAGTTCTGGTTATTTACACGATAAATAATACCGATAGTTCTGGTTATTTTCGCGTTCTGGTTATTTAAACGATAAATAATACCGATATATAGTTCTGGTTATTTACACGATAAATAATACTGATAGTTTTGGTAATTTACACGATAAATAATACCGATAGTTCTTGTTAATTACGCGATAAATAATAACGATAGTTCTGGTTATTTACACGATAAATAATACCGATAGTTCTGGTTATTTACGCGATAAATAATACCGATAGTTCTTGTTAATTACGCGATAAATAATACCGATAGTTCTTGTTAATTACGCGATAAATAATACCGATAGTTCTGGTTATTTTCGCGATAAATAATATCGATAGTTCTCGTTATTTAAACGTTAACTACTACTGATATATAGTTCTGGTTATTTTCACGATAAATAATACTGATATTTCTGGTTATTTACACGATAAATAATACCGACAGTTCTGGTTATTTACACGATAAATAATACTGATAGTTTGGGTTATGTACACGATAAATAATACCGATAGTTCTGGTTATTTAAACGATAAATAATACCCATATTTCTGGTTTTTTACACGATAAATAATAACGATATTTCTGATTATTTACACGATAACTAATACCGATAGTTCTGGTTATTTACACGATAAATAATACCGATAGTTCTGGTTATTTTCGCGTTCTGGTTATTTAAACGATAAATAATACCGATATATAGTTCTGGTTATTTACACGATAAATAATACTGATAGTTTTGGTAATTTACACGATAAATAATACCGATAGTTCTTGTTAATTACGCGATAAATAATACCGATAGTTCTGGTTATTTACACGATAAATAATACCGATAGTTCTGGTTATTTACGCGATAAATAATACCGATAGTTCTTGTTAATTACGCGATAAATAATACCGATAGTTCTTGTTAATTACGCGATAAATAATACCGATAGTTCTGGTTATTTTCGCGATAAATAATATCGATAGTTCTCGTTATTTAAACGTTAACTACTACTGATATATAGTTCTGGTTATTTTCACGATAAATAATACTGATAGTTTGGGTTATGTACACAATAAATAATACCGATAGTTCTGGTTATTCAAACGATAAATAATACCCATATTTCTGGTTTTTTACACGATAAATAATAACGATATTTCTGGTTATTTACACGATAACTAATACCGATAGTTCTGGTTATTTACACGATAAATAATACTGATAGTTTGGGTTATGTACACGATAAATAATACCGATAGTTCTGGTTATTCAAACGATAAATAATACCCATATTTCTGGGTTTTTACACGATAAATAATAACGATATTTCTTGTTATTTACACGATAACTAATACCGATAGTTCTGGTTATTTACACGATAAATAATACCGATAGTTCTGGTTATTTTCGCGTTCTGGTTATTTAAACGATAAATAATACCGATATATAGTTCTGGTTATTTACACGATAAATAATACTGATAGTTTTGGTAATTTACACGATAAATAATACCGATAGTTCTTGTTAATTACGCGATAAATAATACCGATAGTTCTGGTTATTTACACGATAAATAATACCGATAGTTCTGGTTATTTACGCGATAAATAATACCGATAGTTCTTGTTAATTACGCGATAAATAATACCGATAGTTCTTGTTAATTACGCGATAAATAATACCGATAGTTCTGGTTATTTTCGCGATAAATAATATCGATAGTTCTCGTTATTTAAACGTTAACTACTACTGATATATAGTTCTGGTTATTTTCACGATAAATAATACTGATAGTTTGGGTTATGTACACGATAAATAATACCGATAGTTCTGGTTATTCAAACGATAAATAATACCCATATTTCTGGTTTTTTACACGATAAATAATAACGATATTTCTGGTTATTTACACGATAACTAATACCGATAGTTCTGGTTATTTACACGATAAATAATACTGATAGTTTGGGTTATGTACACGATAAATAATACCGATAGTTCTGGTTATTCAAACGATAAATAATACCCATATTTCTGGGTTTTTACACGATAAATAATAACGATATTTCTGGTTATTTACACGATAACTAATACCGATAGTTCTGGTTATTTACACGATAAATAATACCGATAGTTCTGGTTATTTTCGCGTTCTGGTTATTTAAACGATAAATAATACCGATATATAGTTCTGGTTATTTACACGATAAATAATAGTGATAGTTTTGGTAATTTACACGATAAATAATACCGATAGTTCTTGTTAATTACGCGATAAATAATACCGATAGTTCTGGTTATTTACGCGATAAATAATACCGATAGTTCTTGTTAATTACGCGATAAATAATACCGATAGTTCTGGTTATTTACGCGATAAATAATACCGATAGTTCTTGTTAATTACGCGATAAATAATACCGATAGTTCTTGTTAATTACGCGATAAATAATACCGATAGTTCTTGTTAATTACGCGATAAATAATACCGATAGTTCAGGTTATTTTCGCGATAAATAATATCGATAGTTCTCGTTATTTAAACGTTAAATACTACCGATATATAGTTCTGGTTATTTACACGATAAATAATACCGATAGTTCTGGTAATTTACACGATAAATAATATCGATAGTTCTCGTTATTTAAACGTTAAATACTACCGATATATAGTTCTGGTTATTTACACGATAAATAATACTGATAGTTTTGGTAATTTACACGATAAATAATACCGATAGTTCTTGTTAATTACGCGATAAATAATACCGATAGTTCTGGTTATTTACGCGATAAATAATACCGATAGTTCTTGTTAATTACGCGATAAATAATACCGATAGTTCTGGTTATTTACGCGATAAATAATACCGATAGTTCTTGTTAATTACGCGATAAATAATACCGATAGTTCTGGTTATTTTCGCGATAAATAATATCGATAGTTCTCGTTATTTAAACGTTAAATACTACCGATATATAGTTCTGGTTATTTACACGATAAATAATACCGATAGTTCTGGTAATTTACACAAGAGACGCCGTTGAATAACTGGACTAATGTTGAAAGCGGCATAAAACACTATTCACACAAACCATATCAGGCAAGTTCAAGTAACTGTCACTTGAACTTTAAACGGACGAATCCAATAATCAAATTACATGTTTTAATTAACATTCACGTGACGTCAAACCAGTTTTGTGTTACATGTACGATTTACATTTTCAACGGATTTTTTCACGTCGGGGAAAAACTGGCATAAAATAAAACAACTCGCAAAGGTTTAAAAAAAAGTCGTATTTATCAGGCAAAATGTTTATATAATCTAGTTTATGATTGTAGACTTAGACTATGTATCCGTTAAATTGGGTTTGTTTAAACGATAAAATTCTTTATGTTTTCATCATTTTGTGTTTTCCATAAGTATCAATTCATTATGTGTTTGTACATTTCATATCCATGTCAGTTCATCTATTTACCGTTGTCCGTGTATCCCTATCACTTCGATACCGCCTCGGTGGTGTACATGTAGTGGATAAATGTCTGCTTCGGGCGTGGGAGGTTGCGGGTTCGATCCCCAATCGGGTCATACCAAAAACTTGTAGTAATGGTAGTAATGGCTGCCCTCCTTTGTGCTCATGGTTGCGGGGTTAGCATTATGTCTGACTGGCTGGTGTCTGGTAAATGGACCAGTAGTACTGGTAACTAATCCAGGAAACGCCGTCACGGATATAACTGAAAAACTGTTGCCAGTGGCGAAAATCACCAAACGAATCAATCAATCAATTAATCCTTATCACCTTGACTATGTGTCTGTGCAATACTTCAAAACAGGAGGAAGTCAATAGTTATACTTAGACTGTGTACGTGGACAAATAGAATATATAATATAGTTGCATATGACAATCAAAAAGGGTTTCGAAAAACTTGCGGAAATGAGAAGTGACACTGAATGGAATCAAAGAAAGGAGAAACACTGTCAACTTTTCACTAATTGCGATTATTGATTGGCATGCTTTCGGTACGTTTGTATGGATGAAATGCTACATTTTAGTCCTTTTTTAGGGTTTTGTTGGTCACCCACAGTTACATTGAAATAAGAAGGAGCTAAACACTATTCTGCTTTATTAAGGTATTTATAAACATCCGATGGCTTTATTTCAAACGGTTCAAGCTGCAGAATTGTTTTATCTTTCATTTGTACTAATCCAAATCATTATTTGTTTAATATATTTTGGTCCTTTTTTGAACATTTATGTAAAATTCGATGCCTCAGAATGGTGAAATGACTGTGTATTGGTGTGTGCGGTATTGTGTCATCTCAGCGGGGTTTCAATAACCGATCAGCTTAACCCACCGTTTTGTACAATTTTATAGATTTTATGAATTACAGTATTTGATTGTTCATGATTGTGATATATATATATATATATATATATACGACTTTCAAAGTATATTGGAAAATCGACATGTAATTGTCTTTGGCCATTTGCAGCCAAACTTTAATAGCAAAGACAAATACATGTATTTTAACATTTAAGAAGAATACACAAAGATAAATAAATGTATAAATTGCAATCTGTCTTTTAAAGTAACAAATATAGATATAAAAATAATCTTCAATCACTGCAAAACATTTTTTCTCTTTGTATACGCTCATTGGAAGTTTAGAAAATACAACAATACTAAGTTTCGCCAAAGCCTTAAATAAACAAATATCAAAGTTTTCACTCTTCTAGAATAAATCGAGACTGAGAATATAATAAAACAAAACTTTTTATGACCCCCATACATTACTCTAGCTTATCCAGAAAGGCGAACAGCAACAGATGACTGGTAAACTAACTCATGTAAACACCAGTATTGCTCGGAGATAGAGATCGCTCATTAGCCTGATAAGCCCCAACGTTGGCAATGTATCGTGTACACATGCCGCATGTGATCTAAAATTACGCGCATCTGGCAGATGCGCAGGCAGACCTGGATCTACTACGGTCGCAAAAGCCATCAGGTTATTCTTTCGCAGATCACCGCTCAAATTATATTTGTTTGTTTTCGGTGAGATATCATGTGAACATTTGTGAACTACTCTGAAAATGTTTCCGGTGATTACAAATCTTGAAATCTTGCTGGAGACGATCGAATATTCTTTTGTATTCAATGCCGAGTTATTAAATGTTATAAATATTGCTCCAGTTAATATTGTATGTCATACGATTCAAACTGACCGTCATGCGATTTAAACTGTCCGTCATTTGAGTGAGACATAAATAGTTTTATTTCACAGCTATGCATGAAATAAAAAGAATTAACGCAAGACAGATATTATTTAATGATGTTCTTTGATATGAAAGCTTGAATTTGAGTTTAACTTCAGAATGGATATGTACTGCATGCTGTGTGCTTGCGGGATAACACTAACAATAACTCTGACAGAATCTGTGAATCTGGTAACTAAAATAACCAAAACACCTACACCAACCGATGTCGAGGACAATCTGAACAAGACAACATCGTTCAAAGAAGAGGAACGATTCTCCAGTGGCGTTTGCAAGCACGGAGAAAACGACCTTACGCTATATGACAAGAGTCTCAAACAATGTATGGACGAATGCCGCTCTCGTACGTTGTGCACGGCTATCAACGCGTATTTAAAAGTCGGCGTTTGTCGATTGAACTTCCAAACTGGTCTACCGGAGTCGAACTGTCTAAATTATATACACTGGGAACGTGCGACATGGACAAAGGTAAGTATGAACTTCTTCTTATTGCTTTAGTTATTTTTAATATATATTTAACCAAGGTGGTAAAACAACGTAATGCTCTTCCCAAAGAAAACTAGAAAGCAGTAGCACAAGAAATATTCGGCAAGTAGGTTCATTCGTAGACGAAAGTGTAGTGAGACAGTTGCCTACTATGAAACTTATCGAAAGAAGTGTGTGTGTGTGTGTGTGGGGGGGGGGGGGGGGGGGGGGTTAAGTGTTCAGACATCCTACTCAATAAAAATGTCCAATATAACAAGATTTTTTTTTATCAGTGTTGGCCATCTACTTGTACATGGTACTAATACAAAATAAAATAAATATAAAATTGTTAACACATATGTATAAACAAAGATAGTAATGAATGTATATTTGAGAGGTGCACACACAAACAAGAAAAATTGTGGCGAGGCAATCCTACATTGGTTAACTAGGCGCTTCACTGTTCATTTATAAGTCCAAGACACTCCAAGTGAAACGTTTATCAAACTGTTTCCATGTTGATCTCTCTGCGTAGATGCGCAGGAAGATGTTTTTCCAAATGTGTAATAATACTGCTAATGTTGGTTTTCCTTGAACACGTAACGGAAACGGTTAAAGTGACTGTTAGCTAAATGTATGGTGCTGAATCCGTTGTTAGCAAGGGGCTTGTCAGATCTCCGGAGACACTCATCGAAATGTAGACTGGAATCAGTCGCTATTATTCAAGTCTTATATGTAATAATGTCATCCCCGAACGAAGCCATCAATATTTCAGAGTCGCTATGAACTTTAGCAACGAATTACTTCAAATACCCATTTCTTCAGTAGCTCTCCATAGCAATATGTAATAATGTCATCCCCGAACGAAGTCATCAATATTTCAGAGTTGCTATGCACTTTATGAGGTATGATGTACTTTTGAAAGCAGCGAGTATTGGTTAAGTCTCAGTAAGTGTGATTTATTGTTTCGCAATTGCGTGTAAAATAAATCAAATCAAATACATTTAAATGAATGTAAACCCAAGTGCACATAAAACAAATCCGCACTATTAATGTAGCCCTACTAGTTGTGAGCCATTGTACTTTTAAATGAAGCCTAAATCGGAGACAATAAGAACCCGAGTAGCTGGACTCTTTACATTATTATTCATTTCTTTAGCAATGGGAGAATGGATGCGAGTCCTTAAGCTGTTCATTGACACAAAAGTGCGTCAAAATCAATGGAAGTCATTCTTGTGTTACTTCAGGTAAGTTGGATTTGGAATTTTACTATTTGGAATCGCATTTATTCGAATCTACAGCAGACGACATTTAAACTCATAATTGAAAAAGAAGAAATTGCCATGATGATCAATTTCTACTTTTGTCACAATGTTCTCAACTTTATTCAATAATTGTAGATTTTTTTTATATATATTATTGCTTAGACGTATTACACGTCTTATGCTGTAGGTGTATTGTAAGTGTGAATTTCTATTTACAATTATATATATATAGGATCCATCATGAGTTTTCTTTGGAGATCAAGATTTCTTAAATGAGTCTAGAAAAAGACGGTTATTAACCGAGCCTCTTGGCGAGGTTAATAACTCTCTTTTTCGAGACGAATTTAAGAAATCTTCTCCAAAGAAAAACGAGTGATGGATTCTTTTTATCACCTAAACAGTGTGTTTTAATGAAAAATATTGACAACATCAAAACAAAGACCGAATAACCTATTCTTCATGAGAACTTGTGATTCACCGCATAAAAAAGTAGTCCTCATCATGTTTGAATAAGAAGAAAAAAAACAACAATCTTTTAAACAATTAAGACTCGTTATTTATTCAAAATAACGTATTATTGCATTTTTCAATGTGTAAAATTTAACAACTTAACAATAAACATAATAAAGATAAAGGTCAACATGACGTCATCAGTAGTCGCGTGTATGACGTGTTTTTGTTATCACACATGTTGGATATCGTTGTTCCGTGATTTGTTCTCAACTTGAAAATAAGGGTATTTATGTGATAAAAAGTTTTATTAAACGAGTTCAAGATTTTTTGTTATTAAGCGAGCCTGTGGCGAGCTTAATAACAAATATCTTGGACGAGTTTAATAAAACTGTTTATGAAATGACAACGAATGTCAGATTCTTTTTATCACATGACGAAACACCCAAAGAAAATCGGGTTTTCCAAAGCTATTTTAATTTCGTCAGTAAACCGTATAACAATGCCACAAATAATTATTCCGAGGTCATATTCAGCTTAGTTTATTAAAAGTAATAATAAATAACACTCATGAGATATTGTATCTATCACATAAAGTGACTTATGAGGCGTATTTCGATAAAAATGTACTTAACGTTTACAATATTTCTAGATGAAATTTACGGGTTTTGGCGCCAAAGTGACTAACGTATGACGTCAAAACGTTGACGTGACGTCATTTTCCAAGTATTAGGTCATCTTATATTACACACGTTGTATATATACGGAATATTACGTTGCGGGAGCGATAAAAGGGTTTGTATTGCACGACAAGTAGCGTGGAAAAATCGATATCTTACGAGACCGAAGGTCGAGTAAGATATGGATTTTCCACGCTACGAGTCGTGCAATACGTACCCATTTATCGCTCCCGCAACGTAATATTCCTTTTATTATATACCTACGATCGATGAAGAGCGAAAAAACTATTAAATATACAGATTCAATACATTGTTTATTGGGGATACCTCGCTGAAAGTATTCCGCGCACTGTCTGACGTCACAATCTTGTATTTACACCGCATGTAGATACGGAATTTTAATCTGTCGTGGTGTATTTGCGCATGTCAATCTGCATTTATTATATGCCTGTACATTTTCCGGTGGAAATACATGCAGATTGACATGCGCAAATACACCACGACAGATTAAAAGTGTAAAAAGCGGCTCTCTGCAAAGGAGATTGATCTACGCAGTTGGTATTCGCGAGTCACGCGATCAACAGTTTTAGCTTAGAAACAGTTCATATTTTAGATATACATGGATAAACATTATAAAATGAATTCCTCACAAATCAAGACATCTCTTTGAACATGAAAATAACATTCAGTAAGTTAAGATTGCTATTTTAAAGGAGAATTCGACGTGATCTTTACTTGATATTGACACATAACAGTCTGCTTGCTGCAAGTCTCATGGGGACGGTTTTGTCTTCGTAAATAAAACCCCAAAAAAGAGATGCGAGTCAAAATAAAGAAACTACTAATACTTAAAACATCGGAATATTTATTTCATTTTAGATGTGTCATAACTTAGTGTTTTTAAACAAACGCAATTGTAATATGTTCAAGACATTTAAATTTGGTTTTTTCTAATAATAACTCCTCCTCCCATGTGATTTCCGAAAACCTATTAAAAATAGAAGTCGCGGGCTTCTGCCCGGCGACTAATAAAACATACTTTGTATGTGACTTATTGGCACACACTGTAGATAGCGGATAAACGCTTTTAGAAAAAGACCAACGGTTGTTTTTTAATTGACCACGGTTTATATATGAACCAGTGCATGTGGAAATGTACAAGCTGGCATTTCTGTGCAATGAAGGTTCAGATCATCATGTCGGACAGCTCAGTATAATCAAAATCTACACAAGTCGACATAAACCTCCAACAAGCGTGTGTAAGTTGCATGAAGACAGTGTAGCTCTGGTAATAAACTGTTCCAAAAAACCATCGTGTACGATTTCTCATACACTGGCTCATGTGATTAGTATCATTACCTTGCAGAATGCAGCAATATAGCTGGATTACCAAACGGGGAAGTATTTGGAAATCGCGTAAAGGTCGGGATGAAAAAAGCGTTTCGATGTAACCATGGATACATTCTTAACGGAAGTTCTTCGATCACATGCCAATCAGACGGAAATTGGAGCCCAGATGAACCAGTTTGTACAGGTTAACATATATTTGCAATAGTCTTGCTAGTATTTTTTATGCAGCAGTTGACTTAATTCTGAGTTTTTATGAATCGCTATCAAATTGCATTGACATCTTTTCTGTGGTTTACAGTATGTTTTCCTCCTGGTAAAGTCAACAACAATCTGAACGGATGAATCTTGATTTTCAATAATACTTTCTAACCTAAATCAAATCTGCAGCAGACGACTTGAAAATGATCTAGGCAAAAATATGAAAAATCTCTATAAAAGACAGAATAATTCCTTCGTTTGTCATAATGTCATCTGCTGTATAATCATCAGAAAGGGTCTGTATATATTAAAGTGTTAAGTAAGGAGTTTTTTTGGTAGTCTCAGGCAAGAGTTGTATAAAATGAATGAATTCATGGAAGTGACAGGTTGACTTATCCTTTCCTTTTTGAAGAGTTAATAAAGTGGACATAATCGCATTAATGAATTCATATTTTCCAGAGAAACCAACACAACAAGTTTATAAAGGTTACATTACCTCATTAATGAATTCATATTTTCCAGAGAAACCAACACAACAAGTTTATAAAGGTTACATTACCTAATTAATGATTTCATATTTTCCAGAGAAACCAACTCAATACGTTTATAAGGGTTACAACGATGAGTGCGAAGTCACTGGAGATGGGGAAGACACGTGCTCCGAAATCGAGCACGAATGTCGTCGAAACACGTGCCGGTGCATAGTAACCTTAGTCTTTGATCCGAACAAGAACACGTGCGTAAGGGGTGAGTTTAAAATGTATTCACTCATAGTAAGAACACGACTTTTTTCACTGCTTCGTATGAATTGAACATGTATTTGATTTTTGAGCAAAGGGTCGCGAAGCAGGCCTGCTTTCGAAAATGCAACGTTTGGCTGCAACCAAGCTGTGTAAGTATTTACAAATATCCGCACTTAATTGGCTCCCATTCGCGTCGAACTATTTTTGACGCACCCTTATGACACAAGCACACATAAACCCACCGCCTTCACCGTGAATGAATTCAAAAAGTAATTCCATTGGTGGACTAGATTGTTGTACAATTATTATTTTGAATTCATGGAAAAATATTTGTAGACCCTTCACCCAGTCACTTCTGACAAGTATAATATTATTTATATACACAGAAAACTGATAATTTGAGACGAACACTTCGACATTGTAGGTTTCGTACGTTTTCATGATTGAACTCTCAGTAAATATTCATCGATCGTTTATGAAATGGATATATAATTCATATACCATTTTAAACGTTGTAAATGCCCTTGTTCAATAACAAACTCATGCAGTCGCACTCGTTTGCAACATGACATGCGTGTAAATATATATATCGGGGATATCATTTCCGTACCTAAATATCAATAGTAAATAATCTCTGATTAATTTTATTATCAAGTACATATTGTGGTGGATTTGGTTTTTCAAAACATGCGACAACTTGTTAAAATATATTTTTGAATACCAGCATAACAATCCCATGCTCATATTTTCATTACCAGATTGCATCAAATATGGAGTGTCCACTTATCAGAAGTTTGAAAATGCAAAGCTAATTCCCCATTATCCGGTTTGGGAAACACATGCAGTGCCTGATATTGAGACATGTTTAGCACGTTGCGAGGACTTCATATTCTGCAACACAGTGTAAGTACAGTGGTCTTGCGATAACTCGAACGGGACCATCTATCACGCTAGCCAAGGCTTCTTCGTACATGAGCCTCCCCATAAGTAAGCATGGCTATAGAAATGATCATCGACCCTTGGCTTACGAAGATATGGGACGCATAATTCACGTCGAGTTATCGACATGCTCGAGAAATTCCTCGATTTATTCGATTTTTATTATTTGGTATTTTCAATTTGGTAAACTCCAACACATGAAATAATTATATTAGTGGTAGTAACGATTTCCCGCATTGGTGCGCAGGATTGCCGTTTATCTTTGACGATTGATGTATCGGATCAGGTTAAACTATCCCGGTAGTGCTGGTGACACAGTAAATGACGTGATGTAACTGAAATAATATTACAATCGGTGTAATCAGACCAACATATGGGGGTAATACTTAATAAC
The DNA here is from genome assembly GCA_031761405.1 of Serripes groenlandicus. Classification (NCBI taxonomy): domain Eukaryota; kingdom Metazoa; phylum Mollusca; class Bivalvia; order Cardiida; family Cardiidae; genus Serripes; species Serripes groenlandicus. The sequence goes on along the minus strand of JASEVX010000004.1, from coordinate 146,896,537 downwards.
GCTTCCTCACAGTAGTTTCGCGTATTGAACTCGGCAGCAGATTTGTTTTTATAACATTGTTGAAATTGGAAACAATATTCTATTTCTTGCTTCTGTTTTTAACAATTCATAGATCAGAGATCGTATTTTTAAGCCACGCACATCGTCATGCATCACACTCAAACCAACACCTAATGATTTTTAACCCTACCCGGTTCTCATGCATCACATGGGTTTCGTTTGTCATGCAGAATTCGCGTCTAGCAATCGATATTACAGGACAGAACATTTTTTGATTGGCTAAAATACTGTTTCAAATTTGCATATCGGATCTATGAATAAGTTCATTAAGTTATTATAGTTAATTGTATAATATACCACAATGTATGGCTGATTCTGGCTAAAGTGTTCAATGAAGACGACTCTAATATACATGTTTTTTAATATTTTGGAAATCATTGTAACAAAACAGATATATTGTTCACCATGTGCAACTTATTCCTTTCGCACAATGTTTAAGCGAAGTAGAAATCGTCTGTACTGAGAACGGAATTTGGGCAGCGTTCAGCGATTTGAGGTCTTAATGACTCAGGCGAGTATTTGCATCTGCACAGCCCCACCAGAGCATTCACTCTCCGTTTACATTTAATGAAGTCCTAAATGTATCTTTTGATAAAAAATCGTGAACTTTAACTGTACTAGTTGTACGTCAAGTTACGTCGAGGAGAATCAATAAGACCCGACATAGCTTGTCGCGGCTCAAATACCATTCTTAATAATAGTGTGAGTGTAACTTTGATTTAGCAGTCAATTTACTAAAATAAGAACCAATCACTTCATTTGAAACCCTTGGTTATAGTCCGGCAGCCACTGAGCTACACCTCGTTTTGTTGAAATAAGTTTTTTTTGGGATGGATCCTGTTTCCTTAGGCATTGCAGATGACCAAACAGAAAACTGGAACTTTGTCAGTGTTGAGCATTTTAAGATATGGCCAAAAACAAAATGGCCACCAAAATAGCCTATTTTGAGTAAAATTTTAATTATTTCATAATACATTACGAAATATTGGCAGAGTGGTGTGCTTATAATTCACGAAGACCAATGTCAACACATTCCTGATGATCATACATGAACATAGATAGACATAATTAGCATATTTTCCATTATATTTGTTGCTAATTTGCATATTCAAAATGGCGGATAAATGCCAGCTGTTAAGCTTAGAATCACAATAAAGTAGTATTATACTCATTTCTTTCTATCTTATGTTTCCAATTCCTAGAATACCTAAGTGTACCAAATACTTATGTCATACTCATTTGTCAATAATGATTAATTTAGATAATGGGAAAAAAAAAATGGCCACTAAAATGATAAATTTTAAGCAACATTTGCCATAAGTATTATACATTACGGAAATTAGCAGAGTAGTATTCTGGTACTTCATGGAAACCATTGTAAAATGAAACCTGATGCCCCCACATGATCAGAGATGAAATTATTTGGATATGACTTTGGCGGCCGTTGTATATTTGCTCATTTACATATTCAAAATGGCGGCAATGTTAGTTTATCACAGAATTTCTATCAATAGTCTATAGTAATAAACATTTGTTTTCACAATACGATTTGAATTCCTAAGATACCATTACGTGAAAAATGATAATTTGATCACTTTTCTTTCATGAATGCGTTACCGTTTTATAGTGTAGGTCACTTTAAATATCGAGATTAGGAATTTTACCTTGACAATTAATCTTGTACGCAATTAGTTTAAGGATACGCCTTTTCTTCCTTTGTTGAACTGAGCTCACGCATCACTGTCATTTTCATTTACATGTTTTGCTGCCCGAGTCTGATCAATTAGACATCGCATGGATGCATGACACGCACAGAACATTGTGCACGCTAATTTGGCTTTGTTGCATCCACATCCTGATGATTTGCATGGGTTGTCACTTGTACAATTGCAACGTATAAGTCTCAGTATGTTTGCAGGTGCAAGTTTCACATTTGGTGGAGTGGTTACCAGGATGAGTGACTTTGTTGCTTCGTCTTTCATGTAACCAAATGCAGTTGGATCCAATGTCGATGGATTCAATTCCAAAGCACTTTTCCAAATCCATGTTTGAAGATGGGCACGCTTAACATTCTCTTTGAAAGCTTCAGTTATTGGTGGCATTGCAGCAAGATCTTGAGTGTTGGTAGCTCCTGCTTTCCCGACCCGTGTAGTCCACACATTCAGTCGGGCATTTGACAGTGTCGTAGCCTTGGGTTGTCCATAGCATGATGTTATTAGCGCTGTTGCATCTTTCATCACGTCGGCCATATCTGCATGTATGTCTCCAATCAATCCATTTTTCTGCCGCAGCACCTTTAGCAAAGTTCCTTTGCCAACTCCAAAATGTGCACCAACAGTATGTCAACCTGTCAATACGTGACCTGCTAACATAGAAGGGATGATGTCTCTGTGTCTGTCCACTGTGGCATGTATATCGATTACAGATCTGTCTCTGATGGGCGACTCCATTATCAAGGGTGACTGAAGGCCTTGCTTTTGGTAGAAATGAAGCAGAAGAACATAGACATATGTGTCGTCTGCAAGCACCCCGACGGATATTCCTTCATCTGCAAGCATGATAGCCTGCTGCACAATAATCACATCAGCCTCCTCATGAGATGTGGCCATATCGTGCCGTTGGATTTGAACACCACCTGGACCTAGTTCAACAGGAGTGCATCTTGGCTGGTGATCACAAGCATGTGTTTTATGATGAAACCTGCATCGCTTTGCAGATGTTGACAAATGATGTTAATCAACTGTTTCTTGTTCTCTGTGACTGTCAGAGTCAGTTTCTGAGACGGAAGGGGTGAAGTTGGACTCAGCTGGAAAACTCTGCAACCATCATTGCCTCTCGATATCCTGGTTGCACACTTGGTGCTGTAATCGTTGTACCTGTCAAAGACCAAGTACACATCACCGGATGTTAGTCTCTCTTCAATCTTGCCTTTGAATTTCGATACAAAGTCCATCACTTTTGGTGGTCGTATTGGTGATGATGAAGGCCAAGTAGGAATCCAAAGGAGAGCACAGCCATCGATCACTGTGCACGTTTCTTCAAGTGTCGCGTGTTTAGCTGATACTTCAACCTTTGTCTGGTTCTTCAAAGCGGCCTTGGACTTCGAGATACGCATATCTCCAGACTCACCAAACAGAGCTGTAGGAACTGGCGACAGCTCGCATGACATTACATCATGAAAATCAACATCTCTGGAACTTGCTTGTAGACCTATCACGCGAGAGTATATCAACTTGGTATCGTATACATTGGAATCGCCTACGTCAATTGATTTCTTCATGCCAGCCATGGTTTGAACTTTCTTCGAAATTGTGTTCCCAGGCAATTTCTGTTCAAACTCACCCATTTGCTGAGCACCAATTTCAACTGCTCTGTCAACATTCACTGATTCAGGAGCGATCCGTCCATTGACCACATTGACAATGTTCTCTGGGTGCTTCTCTGGGTCCATTGGATCGATGCTCACATCCAGTTTTCTGCGCAACCCGTCTCTGTCACCTTGGTCTGCAGATATCCTAGCTGGAGCTTCTTCTTTGTGCGCTGTTTTAGAACTAGCCGACTTGTCTCTCACAATTCTGCTACATATTTGCAAGCTAAGGGCCTAGGTCTTGAGAGTTTCTGGCTTTAGAGTGATGCCAATCACACCAGCTTTACCATGCCTATATCGCATGAATGTTGTCTCGATGAACATGTCGCTCCATATGCTATTCCATAAGCCTTGAGTGTGTCTCATCACATGAGACCCTTTCATGAAATGCTGGAGTGCATCTCCTGGTAGGGCTTCCATGTGTCGAAGGTAGAATAACCCATATCGCGCGTAGTTTACATGTCCCGACGCAAAGAAGTAGGGCATCATGAGCTTCACTGCCTCCAGGTGTAGTGGCCAATCACCTTCTCGTTCAGCCAGTACATAGAGCATCATTATCAGTACTGGTTTGATCAGGTTGTCGACCAACATCTTTGTTGTGCGACTTCTCTTTGCAAGGTCCTCAAGAGTTGTCATGAGATCGTTGTAAGACTTCAGGTGTCCCTGCACAACAATATCTCTCAGTAGCTCCTCAGCTACCATGCTCTCATGAAATTTCTTTCCTGTCAGCATTTTGCCCACACCTGCAAATGTAGATGCCAGAACCTCTGCAAGGCCCGAATCAGTCATCAATGTTCCGACTGCACCGACAAAACTCATCGGCATATGCATACCCCCTAATCTGGGAATGACCTGAGGAAACATGTTTGGATATGCCTATTGTACCTCTACTGCAACCCTGTACAGTTGTTGATCTGCAGTGAAGACAGTGCAACCTTGACCAGTTTTCTCTGTTAACTGCTGTGATTTGCTCATGGCTGTCATAATTGCGTCTGGATGTGCTGGTGGCATATCAATCAATGGTAGATACACTGCTTTAGTTTTGGGTTGTGTGGCTTCTCCTTGATCGCGACACAAATGCGTATTATATCCATTGAATTCAGGACAGTTATCACGCTGCACAACATCTGTCAAGAACCTGAGGTCACACTCATTATCATTGTGGATGTTATGATTTGGTCAGTAGATGGAGGTCAGTGAGTGGAGGCAATGCCTTAGTCACTTTACTGACAGATGTGTGTATGTTCAACAGGGAATCTCATCAAATACATTTGCTTTGAGATGATAGGCTACATCAATTAGCTTTAATTAAAATGCAGCTTATATACATCACAAAATATTGCTTGTTATCGAAGTAGAAATCGCAAACAGCCAATTGCTTGTACACTTTTTTATGAATCACCCTGTATAAATAATGTATAAAATTGCTCTGCCATCTAAAATAACATTTAGAATTATCAAAATATGTATCATATACATCATATCTGGTAAAAAACCCAGAGAAGGGTTCTTAATGCAGCAATAAAACATGACAAAGTATACATTTGCACATATTTTTAAGCAGAAAACGCCATTTTGGCGGCCATTTTATTTTTGCTTATATCTCAAATTGCTCAAAGCTGACAGAGCTCCAGTTTTTTGCTTGTTCACAGTGGATACCTAGACAATCAGAATCCATTAAAAACAAAACTTATTTCATCAAAACAAGGTTAGGACCCAAATCTGGGTTTGGCTGCCGGACTATTAAGGGATGCTCTTGAAGATATCTGTTTATATTAGGTCATTATGCAATTGACAATTTATTTAGCTACATTCATCTATCACTTGTTTAAACAATACATATCTCTTTTTGTTTTCCATTCATGGCTAGTTACTCAATACATTTTGTATATTAATATTGCACTTTATAAACAACTGTTCAATCACCTAATGGAAAGGAACTATATAAGGTTTCAGCTTTCATTTCAGTCCTTTTCGCACTATTTATTTGTATGGTTGATATAGTGCCTTCCTATATCGAATAAAATATGTTTAAACTAAATCTATTTCATATCAGTGTCATGAGCAAATCTGACATACCAGGGACGTTCACGTGTTATGTACATAGAATCGTCTCACAAGCGTTTGCTGGTAACCACTTAGAGATCGCGGAGGGATATGATTGTTACTTCTTGGGCTGTGCCGGTACGTTGGTTGTAGATATAGACCGTTAATCTGGTATTCTGTTGTGATCTCTTGAAGGTGCTGAACTCCAGATTATAGATAGTATAGTCACAGTGTTAAAACTGTTCAAAAGTTGTCTTATTATATTAGAATCATAATTCTGGGATAAAATTAGAGTAATAATTTCAAGTTCCAGTACAATAAACATTTAAATATTGATCGTTAATACTTTATATTCTTTATATTTACTGGGTAGACATACCCAGTAAGTCAAATTTTGTACATTTTCATGAAATTTAATTGTCTGGTTTTTTTTTCAACATGTACTGCCTGAATAGTTTTGATCTATTTATTACTTACTTTGTTTTCACTATTAGCAATATTTGCGGAAATTTCAATATTTTAAAAAGGTTGACCTCCATCTGGATTTCAGGACATTTAAACTATCCGATATACAAAGAGGTAACGCAGTGGTACCCAATGTAATCGGTAATAACCGATAACGAGAAAATGGTTTATAGTAGTTCACTATTCTAGCAATCATACTAAAAATCAGACCAAAATTTAAAATTTGCTGTTTGTATAGTTAATAATTTATCTCGCATACACTTCAACAATCATGAGCAAGTGTTACTTTTTTTTATCCATACAATATATAGGTCTCCGAGAACCTAAGGCTTTCAGGTTTTGCTGTGTCGCTTGTTTAACGAAATGACGAAACGTCATGTTAATGCATGTTTTGGACCATGAAGCAATCGAAGAAAAGTTTAAATAGCTTGAAAACATCATCATTTTTAATGGAAAAATGTAAAGTTGCTATATACCTTATGGCTGAATACCCCCAATGAGCCTAAAGTCCACCCCACGCAACCAGTTTCATTTTTTCCCCCAAGCAAATTGACTGTATTCCAACCCGTAAGTGAACCAAAAATGCTTCCATCATTGCAGCTGACACAACATTCATATTTTTCAGCCAAAAGCTCTTTAGGTCACGATACACCAAATAAATCCTTTTTTTGTTTTCATGTTAATCAACCAGATTCAACCCTCAATTCTCACACTTTCTAAGCGTTTTTCAGATAGAACACTCATACTATACTATTGAAAAAATTGATCTCTAAGCTTTAAAATAATCCAAAGACAATTTGGCGAGCGGTGTCATGCATTATGCAAGACAGAATTCACCCGCGACAATCTCACACTTTTTTACCATATTTTTGGTACAACTGTCCGCTTCAGATGCAATCTAAATGTGTCTGTAAGTAGAAAAGGGTTATGGTCTTTTAAGTTTAAACTGTTATTTAATAATTTACATAGGAATAAAGAAAGAATTGTTTTAGTAGTATGTATCCGTATGCAGTGCTGCCAATGGTGGACACATTTCGAGATAATGCAGAAGAATCACAATAAACGTTTTGTTTGACTCAACACTTAAATCTATTTGTTTCAGATGAAACCAACCTGCCTTGATCTTCGGACGAAAGAGTCATATGATTGTCATATGAGAGTGGACCAATCTTCGTGTATTTGCTATCACACAACTAAATAACCTGATTAACATGTACCGTCTTACGGTCTGTGAATCTTTGCATTTTATTACTTGCGAGGGCAAGATGTGTTCCATGTTTTCTAGAAACTTATCTATCTAACCCACAGGCATACAGATGCATCTCCTGCGGATAATTTTAGACTGTTCTGTCTCATCTATTGTTTAAAATCTTCAATAATTTATGAATGAATAACCGACCAGTATAGATTCAGACAAACCTGCACATCCGCACAGTCTTACTTAGTTCGACAATGTTTGCCATTTAGTCACGGATATTAGTCGACGCTCCTCTCGAAAGTATTCCTGAAGTATGGGTTAGAAATAATGTTTACTTTGAAAACCAGTTCATGTTTGATCATTTTGGAAATGACAGAACGTGAAAACAAAACTCTCTTTTAATCGGCATTTCGAATATAGTCGTGTGCTTTTACGCAGTGTACTTGTTTTAGGAGTAGTCTCTTTTTAAAACATATGTTGGGAAATGGAACACTTCGAAAACAAGAAGTATAATTATAAAACTTGCTAAATAAATTATTTCTCAAAGAATATTTGTTTTTATCCCAATTTGTTTTCCACAGACATTTTCATTATAAGGAAGATAAGTAACTGGCAGAAGTTCATTGCATGAAACGGCAGAAAAAAAATGTCCTTTAACCCTTTCCCACGTACAACAAAACTACAGCAAAAGACATCTGAGCTAATATACGGGACCTCTCTAGAAATGAAAGAGAATGCATCAATGTCGCCGGAAGACTACATACATTTCTTGTTACCACACGTTACTGGAAAAAGTTATGCAATTGAGTCATTACGACATTCGTGATATTCATTAGTGTAAATATTTACAAAGTGCTTTCATTAAGGACAAATTCCAGAATTGTTGAAATTCAACATACAACATATAAAAAAAAAAGGCAATTTGGGATTTACACGCAATATGACGCCATTTAACCATTTTCCTTTTTAAAGCATTATTGGACGCCTTGGCAACAGTCTACTATTAAACATTAGGACAAGGGTTGAATTGCTTTTTCCTTTACTCAAAATGATATTAACTTTGCATCATAAACATAACTTCTGTCAACATACATTGCAGTCACAAATATTGGTACTACTAGTGTTGTAGCGTTATTTTGTTATCTTAGGTCTCGTTGGGCTCTATACACATTTAACATGATTTTTAAATATTCCGGAGATTGACCCTGCAAGGATTTTGTTTGTAAGAGTTAGTGTTTGTACTGTACTTTGTACTGCACAGGTAGAGTGGATGTGGCTGTAACGAGAAGTCCTGGTCATAACACGGGCGGCTGTATTCTGAATATTTTGCATTTTTTTCATCACGGTATTAGGCATGCCATTCAACAGCACGGTACAGTAGTCGAATCAGACCGAGTTCACATGCTTTTCCATGTCTATTATCGAATCCAGCATCGCTGCAAGATTTCTAACGCAGGTAGTTAATTGGTTTTATCTCAGAAACTCCAACATTCACAGATATATCAGAAACGAGATTGGCATTGCGTTTTGATGTAAACAGTATTACTTCTGTTTTGTCAGCGGTCAGTTTTAACATGCTGCCATGCGTCCAAGACACACTATCATTGAGACAGACATCAACTCGACGTATTGCCTCAACCTGGGAATCCATATGTGTTGGTTCAAAACTCACAGTAGGGATGGCAACGAATACCAAAATTAGTATTCGAATATTCGATCACAAAGTATTCGAATATTCGACCCATTTGTGCATGCTTCGCCAAAAAAGAGTTTATAAATACGTTATTTGCCGTAAAGTGATCTTACTATTGTCTTATTTTGTTCAAGTTTCAGGACTTGCATTTTACAGGTTCGTTCAACCCGTGAATTTGAAAGAAAACAATCTTAGTGAAAAATTCGTCAGTAAAGTGCTCAGATTTTAATTAATTGATCACTTGCTTAAAGTATTTGTGTATGAAGCATGTAGTTCTGATTACCATGTACATGTATACAATTGAAATACTGTTGAAAATGGCATGACATTTTCCTAATTATCAAATCTTTACAAAACATGAGAAATCGGACATGGACCCTCTTGAAGGGTGGGTGTCGTTATTTGAGTAGAAATGTGGCACTGCCCTTTAGGATCAATTAAACCTTTCTCTTGCTGTTTTATAACCGAAATACTGTTGAAAATGGGTACGAAATATTCCCAGTACCGGATTGCTGAAAAACATAAATATGTAATCGGATAATTGCACAGCCAAACCGACGGATTTGTGTGATTATTATATAATTGAATAAAAACGTAACTACATGCTACCCAATTTGAAGTTTTGGAACGAAACCATCAGTATTGTATCGATCAGTTTAATAGCCCAAAGCAAGGATTATCAGTTTGACATGTTATCTACAGTATTGACACCTTATACAATATGCGTAACATTGACCATCGGTAACCCTTTACTTGCAGTTTTTAACAACACAAAGGCATGGGTAAATATTTCAAGTATTTGAATTAAATATATAGATATTTTATAAATATTTCTTATTTTTATCGAATATTCGAATCATGATACAGTATTCGAATATTCGACCATACGATCGAATATTCGAATATTCGTTGCCATCCATATAAATCAAAAGATAAGTAGAGTTGTGAACCATCGGTATACAAATGATGATTCAGTCTATGATTTCACCAAATGTCACCAACTGGCTTGGTATACATGATATAGTTTTTGAGTCCTAGAACTGATCCTTGAGGCACGCAGTATTTCATAAGTACTGGTCAATACACACAGTCTGGTAGCGATCTCTAAGATATGATGACATCCATGCGAGCGGATTTCTTGAAATTCCAAAGTTATTCTTTAAGCGATTAAAAATATTGTGTTGACCGATGGTGTCAAAGGGTGCAGACAGGTCGAGTAGCACAAGTACTGTGACTTTGTTTTGGTTAAGAGGTATATACCTGAATAGTTTTCTTTAAGTATTGATGGTCAAAAGTAACAACTTAACACATTTCTTAACCGTGAGCATACCAGTATATTTTTAATTTAAACACCTATAGGGTCTGCTTGGGTCAGGAATCATTTAACAAAGGTGGCCTATTAAAAAAATATTTTCTGCTCTAGAATAAAATATAAAGCAAATCAACGGCTGCTACATGTTTCATTTAAGTTATTCTCTACTTCCGAAGGAGTTTAAATGACCTAGAAAGAATACATCGCCGCTAAATCTACATTGGACAAATATTTGTCTTTTTTTTTGAAAATGACTCTTACACTAAGCTCGGAGTTTACAGCTCCTTGATGTCTGGACTATATTGAACCATAACTGATGCTATTAGACACGCTACCGCCATGTCAGCGAACATGCAGATTGAGCAAAAAACGTCTCAATGCTTGTTTTCTTTACAAACCAATGGTTCTTCTTCGGATGGTTATGTATTAAGCACAATTGGTTAGCGAGGATTCCACTCGCCCATCCTCCAACCGGTGTATTTATTAGTTTACACTAAGCTCAGATTTTAAGGCTCCTTGATGTCTGTCCTATACTGAGCCGTAGATGATGCTTTATAAAGGTAATGCCATGTCATCGAGCAAATGGCGCCACCATGCTAGTTTCCCTTTCAAACCAATGGTAATTCTTGGGAAGGTAATGCACTAAGCACAATTGGTTAGCGAGGATTCCGTTCGCCCATCCACCAACTGGTGTATTTGGTATATCACACTAAGCTCGAAGTTTGAAGTCCGTTGATTTTGTCCTATACTGAGCCAAAGGTGATGCTAGTGAACATTCTACCGCCTAGTCAGCGAACATGCAAATTTATCTAATGACGCCTCCATGCAGTTTCGTTGGCAGACCTATGGTTCTTCTTTGAAAGGAAATGCTCTAGGCACAATTGGTAAGCGAAGATGACACACGCCTATCAACCAACCGGTTATTCAATGTAAAATGATTGGTTTTTTTTTGTTATAATTATCTTATGGTTTAACGCCGTTACAACATCATTTCAGTTACATCACGGTGACAGTACATTTATTCATGATTCCTGTGTAAACAAACCAGTGATAGGCTAGGAAATGAACCTTGCCCGAATGCACTCTTCCATGACCGTCTGGCCGCGACTGGGGTAGCCCAGGACGCCCGGTTCCAAATCCCAGACGCTAAGCAATCGGCCACGGCGGATTCCTAAATGGATATTTGACTTCAATTTGTCAATAAGCACAGTGCGAATACGCCACTTTCGTTAGGTGCCTTAAAAGAAGCATTGCTGTTTTGTTCTTTCGATCATTCAAATGAGTAGGACAAGACACATAAAATGCTAAAATCCTTGTAAATTAAACTGTCGCATGATGAAAACATTATAAAATGAGTTCACATATGATATAATTATACCTCACGTGACTTCTCAAATACTCATCATGGGCAATTTCTTACTGTCTTATGCTAACAGTACGTTTTGACCGGTTAACAATATACTGTTACATGGCACGCGCGTTAAAAAATGTTGTTTATGCACGTGCATGACGTCATTTCAAAGAATAACGACACCCTTTAAACGCGTGTCATTTAACAGTATACTGCAGAAGGCAAATAAACTTAGACATATCAGGCAACCGACCTTAAACTTTACAGCTAACCAATCTTAAATGCTGATGTAAACCGAACTGATGCCGAAGACAACCAAACTTATGCCGCGCATAGCCAAACGTAATTGCCGATGAAAACACATATTAAATGCCAAAGACAACCATAATTATGCCGCGCATAGCCAAACGTAATTGCCGATGAAAACACATATTAAATGCCAAAGACAACCATAATTATGCCGCGCATAGCCAAACGTAATTGTCGATGACAACACATATTATATGCCAAAGACAACCAATCCTAAACACAAACGTCGAAGACATCGAAACTTAAACATCGAAGAAAATGTAAAATAGCCAAACTGAAATGCCAAAGACAGCCAGATTTGTATGTTGCAGACAACCAAATCGTTAATCGAGAATGGCATTGCGGGGGATAAGTTCAGATACACTTACGTGTAGACGTTACGTGGGTGTTAGTTAAAAACGGTTATTTGATTGGCGGATTCATTCGTTTTAAGCTCATGAGACAGTTATCTGCACTGAACTGATTTGTTTTGTTTGAATATTGTTTTACGCCGCTTTCATCAATATTCCAGTTGTTTCCCAAAAAACTTCACAGTGTAAACCAAATAGTTTACAATATGAAAGTATGCAATAAAAAGGATATTGACCCTGTACTGTGAAATCATCGTTGGACCTTTTTCTTTGGCGAACGTAGCTCGACAACGTCAACCCAAGAATTCGGTCCAACGATGATTTCACAGAACGGTGTCAATAAGCTATAATATCGATATTAGTCATCCAGACACCTGTGCATCAGTCGTAATGCTATCCCCGCAAACCCGAATGCCAAGGTTGAAAGCCATTTATAGAACTAATTTAATACCATTTTTACAATTGTAAAAGTCTTTGGTTTAACCCGACTGGGGATCGAACTGAGTTAAATCCCAGGTTTCTATTGAAGGAAAACGCATAAAGAGCTGAAAAAGTATTGAAACACATAATCCTCAAATGACATACATTTAACGTATGAGACAGAGAGTAAGAACAGATCCATATAACCCTGTACATCTGAATCTTAACTGTTCACCAAAGCCAACTTTATCATTTTCCTATGGACGAGCTCACACCTTGCTATGTGAATTGATTTAAGCATTTGATCGTGTCTTGCCCTACTCATTTGATGGGTTGAAAGAACAAGACACTGACTATTTTGAGGCAACGTACGAAAGTGACGTTTTCGCACTGTGCTTATTGTGCTTCGTACCTTACATTTCCAAGCAACTCCATTTGTTGGCTAGGATAACCGGTATGGAGGCGTCCTTGCTTAATCTGTATTTCCGCTGATAGGGCGAAGTAAAGTGCTTTAGCATCATATATGGCTCGATAAAGGACAGACATATAGGGACTGCTAACTTGGGGCCAAGTGTTGCATACTGAATACACCGGTTGATGGATAGGCAAGTGGCATCGTGCATTACATTCCATATGTATGTGAATGTCATTTATGAAGCTCCATTGACTTGCCAAGACTTGATGCGTCTTAAGCTAAATTTACATGTTCGCTGACATGTCGGCGGAGTGCATTTTGGAATCACTACAGGGCAGATATCAAGGGGCTGTAATCTTCAAGCTTAGTGTTACAGACGGAATGCACCAGTCAGCAGACATGGCAAGTGGCATCTTCGCCAAGCAATTGTGGTAAGTACATTACATACTTACTGCCTCCATAGAGTAGTTGTAGAACGCCCGCCGCGGTGCGGGAGGTCGCTGGTTCGAGTCCCGGTCGGGTTTTACCAAACACTTTAAAAATGGTAGTAATGGATTTCCATTCTTGGCGCTCAAGAATACTTTGGTTACAATTCAGATTGACTCGCTGGTGTCGGTATAAATTGCCCAGAAGTACGATGCTTTACCAAGGACACGCCGTTATATTTTTATTATTTGAAATTGGCGTACAACAAATATTACAAACTAAGTCCTACGTATGCAAATGGTATGCAAGAAGCACCATTGGTATGGAGGCATGCCTCATAGGCTGAATCTTCCTGTCTGCTGACATGCAGGAGAAAAACCTTGTGTATCATCTATGGCTCGACATAGGACGGACATTCAGGGACTGTAAACTTCCGAGCTTAGTGTTACATACTAACTTACGCTAGTTGGCGGATAGGTGAGTGGAATCTTCGCTAACCAAATGAGCCGTTCCACGAGATAACCAACATTATTGACTCTTCGTAATGTATCGACCCAAATCAGCCTGCGCAGTCCGTGCAGGCTAATCCGGGCCGACACATTCCGTCTCAGGGGTATAGAGGTATAGAGTAATGACTCCTGAAACAGAAAATGCACAGGAGGCGAAAAAAGTTTGTTCGGTTTAGCCTTCGCGGCAGGCTTATGCTGATCCGAGTCGATACTTTACGCAAAGTCAATAATGTTGGTTTTCTCACGGAACGGCTAAAATAAGAATAGTACATAACATGCCATTCCCTAAGCATGGGAGTGTTATGTAAGAAGCACCATTGGTTTGCAAAGAAAACTGGTAAGGAGGTTCCTTGGTAAGTTACTAGTACTACGCGTAGTTGTATTAATCATCCTGACACCGATGTATCAGTCGTAATACTATCCGTGAAACCCTGAGCGCCGATGAGGGAGACCATAGCCATAGCTACAATTTTCAAAGTCACTGAACCAGAAAAAAACATCCTGAATTCCAGCTCCGCTCCGAATAGGAGCTGACAAGGATGTGGTCTTAAGACTAGGAACTAAGCAGGATTATTCCAGAAGTTGTCCAGTGTAAATTTATGAAAAAAGGCAAGTGGAGAAGATGCGTAGGGGCAGACTTATCTTGATCTTATCTTTCCGAAGTTGGGCTTTCGTGATACGTTACGCTAACCCTTTCCTAACTTCTCAACACTGGTAGAGCGTCGGAATCTCGTACCAAAGGTCCAGGGTTCAACTCCCGTCATGAGCAGGTTCTGCCTTTGATATGTTTCCACAAAAACGGCGTGAGTACTGGTTATGTCTTTAAGAATCAGACATCGAGCGTGATCAATATAAGCTTAAATCTTGTTTCGCAATCGATGTAAAATAAATAAGTTTTAATAAAATTAAATAGACGCATTTTGAAGCATATGTAGCGGAGGACTTTTGAAAATATTGTGAAAAGAAGAAATTGCTCATGATGAGCAATTCCCCCTGATGCGACAATGTTTCCATACACTTTCATTTGTAGAGATTTTTCGTATACTTGCTAAGATGTTTTAAAAGTCATCTGCTGCCGATGCCTCTGCAGGTGGGAAAGGGCTAAAGAATAGTAATGTCACGGAAGCAATGATACGGACCGCCCGTTAGCCCCAAATTTAATCATCGCCCTGATAATTAATAAATTGTGAAAAACAAACATGAATAAAATAATAAAAATCAAAGTACCTAAAGTACTGACAGGTAGAACTGCGATGATGCAGACAATTTACATAAAGATGAACGGATCAATATAAAAAGGTCTTGTAGAGGGTCGAACAAGGAACATTTGTACTAAATAATCTTGTAAACTGCAGATTCAGAGAAGAAGACTTTTTTACAGTTTAGGCATTTAACTGCCTTCTTGCTGCTGCATCATCAAAACAAATGTTTAGAATTTATATTTGTGAACAAAGAAGACCACCATAGGACATTCCTTTGTGAAGTTGTGTTGAATTTGCTCAGTGGATTAGGATAATATGTCATTTGAGGCTTAAAGTTAAATTTATCCCTTTTCTGGTGCCACCATGTCTATGTCTATTAAGTGAAGTTTTTAACCAATCAATTTCGCTTAAAGAATTATAAAGAGGGTCACTGAAGGAACAAATCAGACAAGCACTAGAATAGAGATGTAAAATGTTGTTAGTTTGCCCTTTTCTGATGCCGCCTCGCTCCTCTTTTTAATTAATATGGCTTGAACAATTTCCGTAGAGAGACATTGAAAGAACATTTCCACTAAATAACCTTGGAAGCGAATTAAGAAGAGAAGAATTCTAAATATTGGGCAATTTACTCCCTTTCTCAGATACCGCACAAACAAGAGTTCTACATATAACTTTGAACATCATTAAGAAAGGGACCGCCAAAAGAACATTTCTTATTTCTTTTGTCCAGTGGATAAGGATGAGATGTCCTTCAAAGCTAAACGTTGAAATTTCCCCTTTTCAGATTCTACCTGGATGACCATTTCTGCTAAATTATCTTGAAATAAGACAAGCACTTTCAAAGGAACGTAGTTTTAAAATGTTGTCATTTTGCACCTTTTCTTTTCCTGCCTGATTGCCGTGTTTAATAAAAGCACTGCAGTACTGACGGCCTGGGGGCTGCTGGAAGGTTGGATTTTTTGACGCACGGGCCCTACGGCCCCCGGTTAATCCGCCACTGTATATTTCACGTGACTTCTTTCGTTGGGTTGGAGGAGTCGGGCACGAGCCATATGGGCCCCCGCTAAATCCGCCACTACATTTGACACACTTTTACTTTGTTTACCATTAATTATTCGACGCACTACTCCCCCCTCCACCGGTAAATCAGCCACTGTATTTTTCACATGGCTTCTTTCTTTTTTTCCGTTGCTCTTAGCGAATGTTAATAATGTTAACAAGTGTCCATATTTGACCTCTCGGCGCATTAATTTCTAAAGCATTTCTTAAACTTATATTGGAGTACTCACGCCTTAAGATGAACTATTTTTCTCGCGCAGTTTCTCATGCGTTGTTTGGTGCTAACAGCAATTGGCAGGCTGCCAACTCAGAAAAAAATGGTATTACTACTATGACCCCAGGCCAAAAACCAATAAATATGATTATATTTGTAGAGAGTTATCCCATGATAACATTATACAACGTTATATTGGTATCAGACAAGCTGATACAGATGAGCATATTTTCAAAAATTAGACAAATTTCACACTTTCTAAGAATAAATATAAACCGTGCAATATCAATGCCGATGCGTCACAAAGGGTCTATTACACTAAAACATGGTATTTACACATTCAGAGACTTGTAATTGTATTTGGTTACCTTAAATAAGTGGATATTTTTACTTATTTGGTAGAAATTGTGTTCTCAGTCATTTACATCACGTGACTTCAAAACTTCAAAACTTCACCTGAAACAATGGTAGCCTTGCTATCGCAATTCTACCAACAAATGTTCAGAAAATATTTATTTTAGCCATTTCTATAATTAAACTACTTACTCATTTCGACGACTCGAAAAACATGAACGTGTTGTAACTGTACTCGACTATATTCAAAATTGCGAAAACAAGAGAGTTTTGCTCGTAAGAACTGTCATTTACAAAGTGATCGAATATTACTGGGTTTCATAGTAAACAAATTATTTAGTCACACACATTGTTGAGCGAAATAAAACTGTGGGTACACAGGTTTATCTGAATCTACGTTGGTACCAGATGTCTAATGGTTCCCTTTCTTGGGGAAACCGCTTCATAGAAGGTTTTTAACAATAGATGTGACCAGAACATCTTTCATTTTGCGTAAATTATTTCAAAAATCGTCTGCCGCAGATGCGTCAAAAAGAGCCTCCACGTGGGAAAGACTATCAAGTTTCGTGAACAATTTGATTACAGCTTGGATCACAGGATGTTATAATATGCAATAATTCACATAATGTAAGAAGATAATGTTAATCTGGATGTATATTTGTGTGGTGGCATTTACACGAGGACAGGTTTACTCTTATATGACAATAACGTGACCGTTTGGAATGTCTCTTTCGTCCGCAAATCAAGGCAGGCTGCTGTCCTCTGAAAACAAACATATTCAAAGTGTTGAGTCAAAGATTGTTCGATTTTGGGGAAGTATTCTGGCTTATTGAAAAATGTGTCCACTCTTGAAGGCATTGCATCAGGCTACATTTTTCCAATGTAAACAGTTTATACTTATGTATATCATTAAATGACAGTTTATACTTATGTATATCATTAAATGACAGTTTATGCTTATGTATATCATTGAATGACAGTTTATACTTGTGTACATCATTAATTAACAGTTTATACTTATTTGTACATCATTAAATGACAGTTTATACGTATTCACATCATAACATAACAGTTTTTACTTATGTATATTATTAAATAACAGTTTATACTTATGTACATCATTAAATAACAGTTTATACTTATGTACATCATTAAATGACAGTTTATACGTATTCACATCATAACATAACAGTTTTTACTTATGTATATTATTAAATAACAGTGCGTACTTATGTACATCATTAAATAACAGTTTATATTTATGTACATCATTAAAAAACCTATATATGTACATCATTAAGAAACAGTTTTTACTTATGTCCATCATTAAAAAACCTATATATGTACATCATTAAGAAACAGTCTTTAATTATGTCCATCATTAAATGACAGTCTATTCGTATGTACATCATTACATAAAAGTTTTCACTTATGTAAATCATTAAATGACAGTCTATACGTATATACATCATTAAATAACAGTTTATACTTATGTAAATTATTAAATATTATCTATTCTTATGTACATCATTAAATAACAGTTTTTACTTATGTACATCATTAAATATCCTATATATGTACATCATTAAATAACAGTTTTTACTTATGTACATCATTAAACGACAGTCTATACGTATGTACATCATTACATAAAAGTTTTCACTTATGTAAATCATTAAATGACAGTCTATACGTATATACATCATTAAATAACAGTTTATACTTATGTACATTATTAAATAACATCTATACTTATGTACATCATTAAATGACAGCTTATACTTATGTACATCATTAAATAAACTATATATGTACATCATTAAATGACAGTTTAAATATATAAAGTTTTTACCCTTTACTAGTTACAATCACATTTTGATGTCTCCAAATATGTCGACCTAGGTCGTGAGTCTCCCAAAGTTGTCGATCTAGATCGTAACCAGTAGATTAAAGTCTAGAAAATCTGTCGACCGACGTCGTATGCGGGATTATTAATTCTGCTATAAATGCAAACGGCAGTTCCTAATTGGACCAGCGACTTTTAGAATAGTTTCAGGGAAGCCATCCTTCACTGGATTAATTGATTGATTGGGTTTTAACGCCGTTTTCAACAATATCACGGCGGCCAATTCACCTACTCATATGTATCTTGGTTTTCTCACACAATTACTCCACACAACACACTTTTCAAGCAACTGGCTGCTTTTCGACATAGACTGTTAGCCAATTGGTGAAAGACGAACGACGCTTGTCACAGTGACTTTTGTCAAACGACGGAAAAAATGTTTGCCAAGCTTGGATTCGAACTCACCACCTCTGGATTGCCAGCACGCATCGCTAGCGACTGATCTACCCTCACTGGAACTCGATGCACTAATGACATGAAATTTAGTTACGGGAATTACTGATGATTTACCGAGGGCACGACATTATACAAATAAATCTTCAAAGATATCTACCAACATGGTTTACTGATATCATAATGTAATACTGATCTATCCTAAGGCCTGATGTTGTTATGGTATCGCATATTTCGTCCAGTAACGACAAATCAGAAACATAGCAGCGTAAATAATAAATCGCTTCAATTATTCTTCGAATCGTTCAAAGTAGACATATGTCAGGCTGAAAAAGCAATTTGTATATTTAAATACAAAGCAACGTTAAATGGATGTATTGTTCGGGTATAGCAATCTCATTAAAACAAGACCTACATCTTCGCTCGATCTTTTAAATATCTGGTGACTGCCTCATACAAGCAGTTTCAGTATGACCTAGCGTCAGCCAAGGAAATTATCGCATTAAAAAAGTCGTTAGGTATAAGCCAGGGAAAATGACCCAAATAAATACAATAGATAAAGAATCAGTCTTGTTTGAGTGTTCCGATTGTATAAAATCGAGTGTTAGATGATTGAAAAACAACAACAACAACAAGCACTTGCTTATTAACGATTAAGAGTAAAGGGTCAGTTTTTGTCGACCGTTTATATGTTGTCGTCAGATTCCATAAACGTATAGCGAAATATTATGTTTGATTTTAATGAGATTGAGGGAATAGAAAATTACTATTAACCATTTTGTAATCGATTGGGTATCACTGTGTTACCTTTGTATCTGTGTGTATCGGATTGCTTAACCCTCTACCACATATACACGCATTTTTGCACGTCTCCGGCAGACTCCATTTGAAAACAGTGTGACAAAAGAAGAAATTGATCATTATGAGCAATTTCACGTTTTGTCACACTGTTTTCAACATTGCTTATTAATTTAACTTTTATTTATAGAGAGTGTCTATATTTTTGTTTCGATATTTTTAAAATCGTCTGCTGCACTTTTGATGTATGTGGAAAGGGCTAAAATATAACAACAAGGTACCAGCTTACCGATCTGGATTTATAAGCAACGTACCGGCACAGTCCCTGAAGTAGATGTCATACCCTTCCGCGATGACTAAGACACTTTGTTTAACGGCTTGTGCGCCGACAACATCACACTGGGATGTCCCTGGTATATCAGAGTTGCTCATGACACTGAAATGTATTTGAGCCGCGACAGGATTTGACTGTCCTTGATAACCGAGATCCAATTAAAGGTTTGTAAGTATGTTATGTCAGGGTTTAACGCCGCTTTCAACATAATTTATCTCACGTCGACAGTTGACTTATGCATGATCCCTGGGTAAACACACCAGTACGAGGCTAGGAAATATGCCTTACCCAAGGACACTCTAGTACAGGTAAACAGGCGTACAACTAGTGCGGTTACAGTTCTATATCTTTGGTCAAACGATACACCTCGAACTGCATTACATGTAAACTGACAGTGAAGGATCTGGTGAGAATGGTGGAATGATAAACGCTCGACTGACTCTTTATTGTACGCAGATGCATTATTACGATCCCATATCGCTGAAGGCGACACAAATGTATCCGTTCTCACTAATATAGATGATTTCTTTTTCTTGTTAAAAACATCATTGTGCGAGAAAGGGATACGTTGCACATTGAGAGCAATTCATCTTTTTTTGTCACAATGTTTTCAAGTCTAATTCAAACATAGAAAAGAGTCGTCTGTATTGAAACTTTACTGAGCATCAGCCATACGTTGTTTTATATAATGAAATAAACTATATAAATGTGTGAAAAGAGTAGAACTACTTGTGGAAAAGGGAAGCATTAAATGGAGAGTTTTAAACACGAGACTACTGTCTGGAAGCATTAAATGGAGAGTTTTAAACACGAGACTACTGTCTGGAAGCATTATTTACGTTTATCCCATGTGTTGGTTTGCTTGAATATTATTTTTCGCGACTTTCAACATTATTTTAAGTACGAAATTGAGCCGTCCCACTAGAAAACCAACATTGTGGACACATTGCGTAAAAGTATCGATCCAGATCTGCCTAAGCATGCCACGCAGGCTAATCCGGACAGCACTTTTCGCCTCCTGTGGATTTTCCGATTCAGGAATCATTACTCTATACCTCTGTCTCTCTGAGACGGAATGTGTCGGCCTTGATTATCCTGCGTGGACAACGCAGGCTGATCTTGGTCGATACATTTCGTAGAGTCCATAATGTTGGTTTTCTCGTGGAGCGGCTAAAATGTATATCACGGCGTTTGAGTGTAAGTTACCAGTACTACCCGTCTTATTTATCCAGACAACGATCTAGCAATTGTATTGCTATAAGCCCGGCCGGGTAGCTCAATTGGTAGCGTATCTGACTCGTGAACTCGATACCCGGTTGCGGCTGCATTTTTTCGGGCGATTTTTTCCATTGCCTCTCACCTCTGATCTATGTGAGAAAGTAGTCAGTGGCTTCGAAAGAATGTTGTGTAAGTACTGGTGTGGGACAGCCAGGAAAACATGGGTAGGTGCACTGACCGCCGTGATATGACCAAAGCTGTTGAAAGCGGCGTTAAACTCCAAACAAACAAACAAAGTGTTGCTATAACCGCAACCCTTAGTACCAAGGAGGGAAGCCATAACTACCACTACGATAGGTATTGTATAAGTATAAGTATTTATACTTAACTAAATTAAAAAAATACAAAATAATAAGAATATCTTAACAAAGTATTGAAACAAATCGAGAAATCCCTCGAGCAGATGGATAACTCGAAGTAAATTATGGGCACCTTATCTTGGTTAGCCAATGGTCAATGATCAATTCCAAATCCATAATTACTTATGGGATTGCTAATGTACGAACACAGACATCCGAGTTTCTATTTGAGAAAAAATGGGGAAAAACACACAATACCTCGTTAAGATACTCAAATAGTCTCTCTATATTGTCCATATAATATAATATTAATGATCGTTAGATTAGTTTGGGGAATCCCGCCCGCGTTACTATAAATAGCCTCCCTATACGGTTCATGACGAACTCAAGGAGGGTATGGTCAGGGGGCACGTGTATTGATGGCGCATGCGCAGATACTTGGTTCTCGAGAACAAATATTTCCACTCTGGAAGCCTCCATGTTGTATCCACTTATTTCATTATCGACACCAGAAAGCTCGTGTTCTTGTTGTGTAATTTACTTGATTTATTTATAATTATTTGCAAGGCCCAATTAAACAAATCCTTATTTATCTGCCTTATTTTTCTGCCTCGAGGTCAGAAGTTCATATGACGTCACTAGGGTTAAAACTCTTGCCGTTCATGAGGAACCCGTGTAACTCTAGTCGGAACTCGGGTTCGTCATGAACTTAGCCTTAGTATATTAATAATGACCTTTTATATAAAACAATAGGGAGTCTATTTATAGTAACACGGTTTTGTTTGGGATTCCCCAAGTTTTCTCGCACGATAACGTTACGGTAATTGTGGACCTTGAATAGACTATTTGCAGTTGTTTAACGAGGTATTGTTTTGTCTTTTAATGTTCTCAAAAGAAAATGCAGACGCCTGTGGTACTAACAGAGACCTGTCTCTGGTACGAAGAAGCTTTGGCTGACGAAAGAAGATGGTGTCCCTTTTGACTTCGAGTTATCGGAAGTCCAAAGTACTTACATCGCTGAGCAGTATATATGGTCTCCGCAATACCTCATACATGTCTTTAAATCATGCACTTCGTATGATTCAAAAACCGGAATAAATCCATTTAGTTTGATATTTTCGTGCTTCTGATAAGTGGATAATCCATACTGGGGGCATGCTGGCAATGATAATATGAGAATGTGGTTGTTATACTGGTATTAAAAAAACCCAGTTGAGGCACGTTTAAACAAAAAAGCACAACATATACTTGATAGTAAAATTACAGATATCATTTATCATTGAATTTCAGATACGGGAATCAAGCTCAATCCATGAGTTATATTAACGCTTGTGTTTCAAACTAGCGCGTCTGTTTAAGTTATTTATTTGATAGTCAATCACAAGGTTCTTTTTAACGTTTCATGGTATATGAATTATACATTTCATCACAGGCGTCCGAGTTTCCATTTGAGAAAAAATGGGGTAACACACGCAACACCTCGTTAAGATACTACAAATAGTCTCTCTATGTTGTCCATATATTATAATAATAATGATCACAATTATTTCGTGTGAGAACATTTTGGGGAATCCCTCCTGGGACCGTGTTACTATAAATAACCTCTATATATAGTTTATATAGGCTAAGTTCATGACGAACTCAAGGTGGGTTGTGTCAGGGACACGTACATCGGTGGCGCATGCGCAGACACTTGGTTCTCGTGAACGCACATCTCTACCCTGGAGTCAAAATTCAAAATGGAAGCCTCCGTGGTGTATCCACTTGTTTTATTATCGGTTCCAGAAAGCTCATATTCCTGTTGTCTAAATGACGGAGCGCAATTATTTTCAAGTGCCCAATTAAACAAATCCTTATGTATCTGTCTTGCAAATAAATACATCACTGATTACTGAACTCAGAGGTTCGTTTTTTAGGATTATTTACACACCAGCATCCATAATTGCCACCCTCCGCCATTTTGGAACTCTTTTAACTCTCGCTCGACGCAGGGTTGCAAATAGTCGGGGTCAGAAGTTCATATGATGTCATTAGAGTTAAAACTCTTACCGTTCATGAGCAACCCGGATAACTCTAGTCGGAACTCGGGTTCGTCGTGAACTTAGCCATAGTATGATAATAATTTAATCCCAAATAGAAAGGCTATTTATAGTAACACAGTATTGTGTGTGGTACGATAACATTATGTTTTTTTTTTATTATAGAATATGGACCATAGAGAAACTATTTATAGTAACACGGTATTGTGTGAGATACGATAACATAACGATCTCTATTATTATAGCATAGACTATTTATAGTATCACGGGATACGATAACATAACGGTCTCTATTATTATAGCATATGGACCATAGAGAGGCTTTTTATAGTAACACGGTATTGTGTGTGATACGATAACAGTATGATCTCTATTATTTTAGCATATGGACCATAGAGAGGCTATTTATATAAACACAGTATTGTGTGTGGTACGATAACATTATGGTCTCTATTATTATAGCATATGGACCATAGAGAGGCTATTTATAGTAACACGGTATTGTGTGTGGTACGATAACATTATGGTCTCCATTATTATAGCATATGGACCATATAGAGACTATTTGTAGTAGGAGTTTAACGAGGTAATAAGGGTGTTTTCTTTTTTTAATGTTCTCAAAAGAAAACTCGGACGCCTGTGATTTCATATACGATCGATGAAGTCAATTCTCGTACCTGACATTGTATTTTGATATAAGAAGAGGTGCGTTTAGCATTTCATGAGGAGAATATGCATACATAGTTGCCAGAACTACAATATTTACCTCCCCTGGCAGTCATTTTGATAGACAAATTTACTATATATCTAATAGAGAAATATCAAATATAATTAAATTAAACAATTGCATGTTCAAAAATAATTAAATCAAGAAATTGATATAATCAGATCATACAAAGGCATCAACGACATATGGTTGTCAAAGTCAAATTCCTTGGTGTTTTCTAACTATCACATTTTTTAAATATTCATGCTCATCATTTGCCCATCAAAATGGCCGACAAGGGAGATAATTTTTATAGCTATTGGAACTATGTTTGTGAAGGAGGAGGTGACGTTATATGCCTGACGTCTTTTCACGTCATCCGAGAGACTGATAATATCCATATAATTAATCGTCTTATTCCCGGATATGTTCAATAACTCTCCGAAGTATATGTATACCTATGCACTAATCGAATACATTGGGTCATGTTAAAAAGAATTACAAAATATACTTGATGGAAACAAACTCAAATAAAACAAATTGTGTCTTTGAAAAAGAAACAACTCCAAAGAATGAAACAGCAACATTTATAATGTGGAAAATCCATGATAATCAGGGTAACCCTAAGCATCCTGTCAATTTATGCTATATTATTCTACTATTGACCACTGTAGGAATTACAGCCTGACATTCTCTTCTTACCTTGAATTGTGGCCCAACCTAAAATACGTTATGTATATGAGCCAGTCTACGACAAAACCTGGAATTTCCAATTTTATGACGTAACATTTTTCGTCAACGTCGGTTTACCGTAAACAGTATTATCTTGAATTTAATTTCCAAAGTTAATATGTATTTGTTTAAAAAATCTCTCGGGTAAATGCTTAGTAAATCAACAATTATGCAATTTCCAGCGAAATTTTCATTACAAATCGGGTATTTGTAACACCGCATTATAGAGAATAAAGTTACCTGTGTCATGATATAAATTTAATGTTTCTGCCATGACGATTCAGATAAAAATACCCGTTTGTTAATGAAAATTTCGCTGTAATATTTTCAAAGTAATTACATCATTTTTAATTTTTTAAGAAATACATATCATTAAGATCACCCTTTCTACTTCAAGTTACCAGCGGCACTACGGTCATGGTGGAGTGCCCTTGGGCAAGGCACATTTTCTAGCCTAGTACTGGTTTGTTTACCCAGGGATCATGAATAATTAAATTTAATTGCGCGCTAAATGACCTTAGCTGTCGATGCGCCATAAAACAATATACAATCATTCATTCATTTAAGTTACCAGAATTTCAAGAAAATCTGTGGAGCCGATTTTTAGTAAATCAGAATGCCGTTTTACGGATGTCGCACGTCGGAACGCACATTGCGATTTTTGAACTGAAACGCAGTTAGTGGAATTAAAATTGACAACCTTTTGTTTTGCATAATAAACATCAACTTTATGGTATCATGAAATCTACTCCCTACTAAAAATGGATATTTTAATTTATTTCTTCCCGAATAGTTATTTTATTGCAAATGATACAGTATATAAATAGACGTAATACAGGATACAGGGTTAATCATACTTGGAAATCTGTTTATATATTATTATACAAGGGGTAATCAAAAAGTAATAACACTTTCTTAGTGATTCTTGTATTAGTTAATACATATTTCGGAATTCATACCATATGTATATTTGTTTTTGCTCTACCTTATGGCGAATTAATATTTCTAAAATTGTCATTAGTTTAGTTATAAATTGTTGTCAAAGAAACGAGTTGAGGCATAGGCGGGCCACAGCATAATTTTACAAGAAAGTACCAGTTTAAGCTGTGTATATTTCAAATATATACAAACAGAAGATACCGAAAATGTGCATGACATTATTTTGTTGTGAAATGGTAAAGTTGTTTAGCGACGTGCAAGAACGTTATGTAAAAAAAGACGTCAAATGAACGTCAAATTTAGCAAAATGCTAAATAATAATATTATATCTCAACGTAGACAAAAATCAAAATAGTAATTTGAAATGTTTATTCATTGGAGTTCACCAGGAGTCAAGCAGTCACTAGCGATGTAAATATACACTTTTGGCAGGAGGAGGTAACTTTTGTATTCGGAACGCCTCGGTACAGTTAAATATATAAATACATATTGGTTTAGACTAGAAAGTATGATAATAGATTATTAGCTCAGTCGGTTGAGCCGGTAAGATTAACGAATTCAGTCCTATGACATGGGTTCGATCCAACCACAATTTTCTCTTTTTTTTTCATTTAGCTTTGATCTATGTGTATGTATGCATATATTTATTTAAGGTTTTATTATTTTATTTTATTTTTTTATTTTTAGATTTCATTGTTTTCTTCATTTTTAGCTCGACTTTTGAAAAAAGAGAGTTTTTGTCATGACCCTGGCGTCGTCGTCGTCGTCGGCGGCGGCGTGGTCGTCCGGTTAAGGTTTTTTGTTTAGCTCATTTTTTTTCCCTGTCAGTCGAGCGTCTGTGCCATACGCGGTGCTCTTGTTAATATTCATTATAACTATATTACATAAAGATCATCAAAAACCTTGACAAAAATAGTGTAAATAATATATCATCATCATTATCATAATCATCATCATCATCATCATCATCATCACTATAATGCGATTTTGACTGCATGGCTGTGTATGCTATAATACGTCGTTCTACATTTGTATGCCACATTCACACCTTCGCAGGTAAATATAAAATCACGATAATTAAGGACATTGCGCGATTAATAGTTACGTAGAAACTACATATTTGAATAAAAAGATGTACATGTAATCCATTACGACTCGAACTCGGGACCTTGGCATAACGAGTTCAATGCTCTTGTTAAACCGCTAACTTTGCATTCGAACTGGTGGTGTGTCAGGATTTTACTTATTATCAAAACGGGCGAATATTTTTATACTCATCCCTATTTTGGATAATAGAACAATCCATTAGGTTTCGTCATGGCTCACTGCTCGAATTGGATGTATACCTAAAATGTAATTATGTTAGCATGAATTACGGTATCAACCCGTCACTACTCATTGAATCACGAAATTTCTATATGTTGCGTTACTGATGCACAATTCTCACTTTAGCATATATCGATATTGTTGAAAATATCATTCTCGCTATCTCGTAAAAAGCAAGTATTCTTTTGTTGTATTTTTAATGTATTTACTATATAAATTGCAATATAGTAGCTACTTTGAATCTTTAAAGAGAAGCAAATAAATACAATCTACCATTATTTACTAGGGGGGAAAGGGGGTACTTAAAAGATTGAAATTGATGATTATAATGAAAACATGTGGTGTGCATGTTATTACCTACACTAGATGCGTATCTATCTAATATTTGTGCAGTGAACGTTCCGAAGCGCGACAGACGTTTAACTGCATTATGATTTATTAAAAATCGGCTCGATATATATTCTTAAAATTTCGGCAAATGGTAGACGAACATGTGCCTAAAATGATATATCTTTTAGATAAATATCTCTCGGGCGAATTTTTAATAAATCAGAAATAATCTTATAACTGTTAAAATGTTTTGGAGAAACTTTCCTTTTAATTCGCATTTTGTTGTCTAATTTGTCATGGCAGATGTATGGAATTGATATCAGCACGCATGAAATTCTATTCCCTACTGTCTGCCGTCTATTTTATCCGAATATCACTTAAAACGAGAAAAGAATGGCGGTTTCATTAACCACACTATCATTGTTGCAATGACATACGTTTTGACGTCAAAAACGACGTTATTTCAAAGGTATGATTCCACCTTATTAAAACGCCGTGTTTTTTTTTTTCGTTTTCTTATGACAGTTGGTATGTTCATATCGTAATTAAGAGAGTATATGTAGGACTACTTGGCTAATTCTGGTATCATTATGAAGGTAAACGGTTGATATTTTAGGAAATACAGAAAACTCAACAAATATTTTTTTGTCACTAATACAGGTTTTGTCGTGGACTGGCTCATTATTATATAACGTATTATAAAATTATGATGATGATGATGATGATAATGTGATAATGATGATGATGATGATGATGATGATGATGATGATGATGATGATGATGATATTGATGATGATGATGATGATGATGATGATGATATTGATGATGATGATGATGATGATGATGATGATGATGATGATGATGATGATGATGATGATGATGATGATGGTGATGTTGTTGATGATAATGATAAAAGAAAACAATATTTGTATTCATTCAGGAGGCACAAAACAGCATTTTGCTGATAAGTTCTAGTTGATTTACGCTCTATGAAAGAAAATACATGTAAAACACTGTAATAAGTCTGACAAGCTCTCATCACCGATTTGTACGTTTGTTACTGTTTGTACTTCTGTCATTGGTCTTGCATGTGACGCACGTAGTTCAAGTTGAACAATTATGCGCAGTAATTTAAAACCCCAATTGTGACAATCACATCAATAGTGCCATTTTTTATTTAATGGTGACCCAACACACCAGCCTCGGAAATAACTTAATAGTAACTAATGATGAAAATTATGGTGAAATTCATGGTGATGATGATGAGTACTACTAATACTACTAATAATTATAATATTCATTCTCTTGATTTCCTCCGTTCGGAGATTAATTGAATACTTTTATTATATCAACTGTTAACAAAAAGTAATTGAACTAGTTTCTATACACAAAATTGAAATTGAAAACCAATAATTCCATGATATTACACAGATTGTAAGTAGTCACAGAGACATATACATATGTCTCTGATCGTCACACATACATATACATACACATACACATAGTCATTTTTTTCATTTTAAAGACGACGCCGTGAAAAATGCCTTGTCCCGACTACTGTAACTATAAATGAGTAAATTAAAACTCACTCTTTACACATGTGTTCTTGTTCGGATCAAAGACCAAGCCTATTTTGCACCGGCACGTGTTTCGACGACATTCGTGCTCGATATCGGAGCACGTGTCTTTCCAATCTCCTGTGACTTCGCAGTCATCGTTGTAACCCTTATAAACGTGTTGTGTTGGTTTCTCTGGAAAATATGAATTCATTAATGCGTTTATGTTCCCTTTATAAACGTGATGTGTTGGTTTCTTTGGAAAATATGAATTCATTAATGCGTTTATGTTCCCTTTATAAACGTGTTGTGTTGTTTTCTTTGGAAAATATGAATTCATTAATGCGTTTATGTTCCCTTTATAAACGTGTTGTGTTGTTTTCTTTGGAAAATATGAATTCATTAATGCGTTTATGTTCCCTTTATAAACGTGTTGTGTTGGTTTCTTTGGAGAATATGAATTCATTAATGCGTTTATGTCAACTTTATTAACTCTTCAAAAAGGAGATGGTTAATGAATTTGTTATTCTGTCCTGAGACCATTAAACCAGTTCCCTTTTTTAACCCTTCCCAACATCGAGACACTTTCTGGTGACTCTGTAGCATGATGCATTTTGAAAATATTCTGGCAAGCGAAGGAATTTGTAAAGTCTTTTCAATAATGATTCTTTCATTTATTGGGATTTTCAACATTTACTGCAGAAAACAGATTTGAACTACTTATTACTTACTGTTAGCAGTATTTGCTGATGTTTTAACATTTCAAAAGTGTAATCTCCATCTGGAGTTTAGCACATTTAAGCCGTTCTAATCAATTGTCGGACTGTTATTGAGTTTACCAGAAGGCACACATACTATAAACCATACGCAAGGGTTGCAACTAAATTGTAATTAAACAGATCAGAATTTCAATATTTTCAACGGCTGCAAAATTAAACTTGAAATACTACTACAAGAAAGACTTACCTTTACACATTGGCTCGCCTGGGCTCCAATTTCCGTCTGATTGGCATGTGACCGAAGAACTTCCGTTAAGGCTGTAACCATGGTTACATCGAAACGATTTTCTCATACCGACCTCTACACGATTTCCATATACTTCCCCGTTTGGTAAATCAGTTATATCTCTGCATTCTGCAAGGTTATGATACTAATTATATGAGCCAGTGCATAGCAAAAAGGTACACGTTGACTTTTGAAAACCGTATATATCAAGACCTACACTGATCACATATTACTTACTTACGAACGTTTGTTAAAATATGCTGTCAACTTGTGTAGATTCTGATAAGACTGAGCAGGAGGACAAGCTGATCTCAATCTGCACTTCTCGGAAATGCCAACTTGTACGTTTTCTCATGCATTAGCTGATATATAAATCGTGGTCAACGAGAACCAATCATTAGGCTTTTGCGATAAGTGTAGAACCGGTATCTGCTAATGGCGTAAATAAGTCTATGACGGATTCTGATAAATTGTGCGGAGTTAAAGCTACTTATATGAATGAACAGGTCGATCTTTATCCTCTTATAGAGATAGTCTATGGTTAAATGGCGCACAGTGTATAGCCTGGATGCGTGGGTGCCGTGTCTGATCGGGATTTACATTGGTCGCAAATGCCTTAAGGCCGGTTTTCGCAGAGTACCGCTTTATACAATTCTAACGGTTACAACTAATAATAAAATATTCCTTGGGTATACATTGTATACATTGTCCACTTGCATGTATATGGTTGAAGGAAGGCGCCAACTTGTCGCTCTTTGGGTTATGACGCAATACCCGACGAGCAGGCCTTTTACCGCCATTTGAATCACGTGATAAAAATGGCGGCCTACTCGATAACTCTGATGTGTCCCATCCACATTTAATCGAGAAAATACATGAGAAATTAGGTTTCTCGTTGTTGTTTTTCCCTCCTTTACCAGCTTTGGAATTATTTAAGACCAATATATACACAGATAAACTTCGGCATATGCGCAGCTTAATGAGGCCCTGAAGTGTTCGTCAATTACTCACATGATGGTACACGAAACCACCATTAAAGCGACTGAAATCCAGATGGCACGAAAACAAAACATAACAAAAAAAACCTCGAATTCGCCCTAAATGTTATTCTTTATGTTATCCAAGTAAAACCAGGGTAGAAAATGTATCGTTTTTTTATCAATAAAGTGAACTTGAGTCGTTTTCGATTGTCCCGATGAAGGGGTTTCCTATTTAGAAATACTTACCCCGTTACTGACAGGGAAGAATTTGCGATGGAAAAAGTATCGAAAACAAGAAAATCTCACCGATTATAGGGGTATGTAATATGTCAGTTATCATATTTTAATGCCCCAAATACAAAAATAACACTTATTTTCTTAAAATTGGAAATTTTATTTTTTTCCGACAGTTGGGTATCTGGAGTTCAGTCGCTTTAAACTGTCCTTTTGAACCAGATTGCATCGGTTCGGAGGTAGGTCATCATATACAATCAGAGCTCTAGATAAGGGTAGTTTTGCATGTTCTTAAATTATTTTTTGACCCTCGAGACCTCAATGAGACGATTCTTTTGAGTACCCACATAAGAGAGATGTTGTGCAGAAAAAAGCTGTATACCGCTCCTTATCTAGACCTCTGTACAATTGTAAATAGAAATTCGTTAAATCGCAGCCCCCCTCCCACTTCAAATGTCATCTGCTGCAGATGCGTCTAAATTCGACTCCATTCTAAGAAAATGCCCAAACCAAACTTACCTGTATTAACGCACGAATGACTTCCGTCGATTTTGACACATGTTTGTGTCAATGAACAGCTCAGGGCTAGACAACCATTCTCCCATTGCTAGAGAAAGGAATCAAAATATGTCACGTTTAGTGAGTTTGGGTCTTATTGTCTACGACTGAGACATCTGTTAACCCTTTCCTACCTATAGACGCATGTTGACACATCTGCAGCAGATGACTTTTGAAAACATCGTGAACAAAAGGAGAAATTGCTCAAAACGAGCACACAATTTTGCCGCAATGTTTTCATGTTTTTTCATTAATTATACCTACAATTATAGAGATTTTCCCTATTTTTTTAGTAGACATTTTCAAGGTCGTCTACTGTATATTTGCTGTATGTGGGAAAGGGTTAAATGGACATTGGCTTACAAGCTTAAGGGCTGCACTTCTAGTGTTTTATTTTAGTCTACATTTTAAGCAGACGATTTAAAATCACTCCAGAAAAAATGAAGGCTTGGCATTATAGATAGATATATTTTAAATGGGCAAACACGATTAAAATCGCTAAAATTACGAGCGTTTTATCCAAAAGTGTGTAGATAATCGTTATAACGTTCGGACGGCAACGAATGAAAAAGGAAAAATAAAAATGTAATTTGGAATATACATGTAGCCAAATTTGCATTGGGCAGCCACCCAAGGGGAGAGTAAAATGTGCTGCAAAAAACTAGTCTAATATACAAGAAAATGTTTTCGTGGAAACCTTTAACTAGCTACGCACGTTGGCTGCTTTACAGAGGTGGCCTTTTACCTCGAGTTTGACTGTATAGCAACAGTTTCACATCATACACGCATCAGACTTCTAGAGATATACATTGCTTCTATCACAGGACATGTTTAAATCTAACAAGGTACATGTCTCTCGATAGTAATACTAAATATTCATTGTTAATCATGCGACTGACAGACCAAAATGACAACCCAGATCCTGACGCTAATTAAAAGATTTAACAATTCCGAAATCTTATTCGAATATTCATTGAATTTTGAGCAACATATCTTATTAAGTTTCATAGAAGAATGCAGCCTATAAGAATGAATAAGGGAAACTCACAAATAATTATTTTCGTTGATATTTTAAGTAAATTTATTTTGTGTTTGTCAAATCGACAGTATAGCTTATCCATGAATCGCACGTGCCTAACCAGTAGTAAAGTACTTGGCTAAGACGTGTGCCTTGTCAAAGGACACCCAAGCATAACAGTCGCAATCAGGATCAAACCCGTGTCTTAAAATCCGTGCGCAAACCACCAGGCCAGAACGGATTCTCAAATTACCACGAACTTATATTATCTTACGATATTGTCGTTGCGAATTTGGAAACGTTTTACTAAGGTCAACTTGATTGGCAATTATTGTCAATATTTTGACAATGAATCCAGACTTCTCTAATACCAGTTATATGCTGTAACTAAAAACACCGAATTAATCATGCAGAGCGTTTATTTTCACGTCTTACATACACATTCTATGATCAATCATTGTAATTCGGTGTTGTTCCGCCGAAGTATTCCGAAATTCTTTAGCAATCAATATGTGAACCATTTGCCTAATAGTACGTCCAATCATAAAATAAATATATATTATATTCTTTTTGACCAGGACCAATAACGTCGGTATTGCAATTAAGCCATATAATGCCCGTTTCCAACTCAAGGGATTGCTTGACTTCTGTACTAGCACATAAACACTGCTCCTTTATCCATTCTTAAATACAACACATCTACAGCAGACGACTTTGAAAATATCTAGACATAAATAGAGTTGAACACATTGTGGCAAAGGGGAATTTTCTCATTATGAACAATGTTTCCTTTTGTCACAATGTTTTCAAAAGTCATTATTCGAGCTTCCATACTTGTCTACTCTAATTTGAGAATACTCACGTGTTTCACATGTATACGAATGTAGGTCTAATACATGCATGTTTGCTACATACATGTACGCAGATTTAAACGGATTTTGCATCATAAATTCAGCTAACAGTCATGTTAGTTATCCGTTTCCGTTACGTGCATTACGTCACATGTAAAAACCAACCGATGCATATTTTTAAAATGAATGGTGCTCCATGAAAACATGCATTTTCGTTATTAATACACATGTCGTAAAAACTCATAGCTGCTCAACCATACAGCGAGATCTAAATAGACAATGTTTACGTTTGAATGGAGATTCTGGTGCAAATAAGCAAACAACGGCGATCAAGATTAACCAGTGAATGTTTTGTCTGGATCTACAGTTGTCGCACATGCAAAAAGATTGGTTTATGGCAGTACAGTGCATTACAGAGCACCATTCAAATATACAATAGCTACAGTCAAGTGCAATGCACTTGTGTCGGCGATTTCAAGTTATAAACCCCAGACTCTTCTTGAATACTTGTACATTTAGATGGCGAACAGTCATCTGGATGTGTTGGTCGTTGAGTCCCGAATGAAGGTGTTCGTGCTACGTTGGAACCAGTGGAATTTTCAGAGTAGTGTTTTTGACTAAAAGAAATGTAATATAAAAATTCCTCATGGCATGCCATTTTCTCACTCGTTGTTCGTTTATGCAAGAACTTACTTGACATACAGGCTACTATTTCTAATTTCCCATAAGGATTATTACATTTTGACCATCTTGTTTTATATTATATTAAAAAATAACAAAACAAAACAAGGGAAGTAGTTATACCTTACCTTTTTCCATGTCGCACGTTCCCAGTGTATATAATTTAGACAGTTCGAATCCGCCAGTCCAGTTTGGAAGTTCAATCGACAAACGCCGACTTTCAAATACGCGTTGATAGCCGTGCACAACGCACGAGAGCGGCATTCGTCCATACATTGTTCGAGACTCTTGTCATATAGCGTAAGGTCGTTTTCTCCGTGCTTGCAAACGCCACTGGAGAATCGCTCCTCTTCTTTGAACGATGTTGTCTTGGTCAGATTGTCCTCGACATCGGTTGGTGTAGGTTTTTTGGTTATTTTAGTTACCAGATTCACAGATTCTGTCACAGTTATTGTTATTGTTATCACACATACACACAGCATACAGTACATATCCATTATCAAGTGTTATTAAAGTTCAGGCTTTGATATCAAAGTACATCATTAAACAAAATCTGGGTCACGATAATTCTTTTTATTTCATGCTGAGCTGAGAAAAAAATACATCATGTTTCAATCAAATGACGGTCAGTTAAAATCGGAGGACACGGCAAAATTAACTAGACGCCATATTTATAACATTTGATAACTCAGCATTGAAAACAAAAGAATATTCGTTCGTCTCCAGGCAAGAAACCAAGATTTGTAATCACCGGAAACATTTTCAGAGTAACAAACAAATATCATTTGAGCGGTGTTGTGCGAAATCATCAAGCTTAGGGCTTTTGCGACCGATTTTTTTTAAAGTTAAAGTTTAGTTTATTCAATTCAATAAACATGAGGCCTCTGGCCCAAAATATGATATACAAAAAATAGTACAATTAAAGTTATGGTTGTAACCAATGTATCAATGTATATCCAGATAAGACTGGGCATCAACCAGATGCGCGTTATTTCAAATCACACGCGACATGTGTAGATATACAAGGGGTAAATGTTAAGTTATACAGGTAGAAGAAATGATCAGCAAAGCAAAAATTGATTTTTTAATGACAGATTTAATGAGCCATACGTCCCGAAACCATGCTAATCGATAATTGCAATTAGTGAAACTTAACCCTTTCTCACATACAACAAATCTGAAGCAGACGGCTTTTAAAATATTTAGAAGAACTTAATAAAAAAACTCTATAAATAAACAGACAACTATTATAAAACGTTGAAAACATTTTGGTCAATGTAGAAATTGCTCGTTTTGAGCACTTCTCCGTTTTACCACAATGTTTTCAACAGTCGTCTGCTGTAGAGGCGTCAGAACGCGTCAATATGTGGGAAAGGGTTTCACAGCGTTGACATTTTATTTGAGTACAGCGTCCCTTCGCCTTTCCATGCATTCTTTTTTGTTTCCAGTATTGCACTCAGCTTTATTCGTATACTCGCTTACATTTACAATTAAAACTCTGAAAGAGGGTACGGTGGTATTTGATTCATTAATGTTTGTTTTGAAAGAGTTCTTTAATGTTCTTGGTCTCGAAAACCCTTTTGTTATTGTCACATGCAACCTGACTTTATATTCCCTTTACCACGTACACAGTCTAGGTATAACTCTTTATTACCTCCAGTTTTGAAGATTATGAAAAAGGAACTATACACATAAACAGTTAACGTGGAGTATAGCTTTTGAAACAATTTTAGGAATAGAAAATAACAAATATTATTAAAGATCTAATGTTGATGCCTTCTTTAATGCCTGTTTTTTTCTCCGGCGTCAAAGAGAAACGTTGAAATTAATAAATCGGGGATAATATCAAATACACGTACATGTACATGTAACACCACAGTACTTGTAGACGTTATGTGAATATACATTAAACTATTATTTGATTGACTGATTCGTACGTTTCAAGCTCATGTAACAGTCACCTGAACTTACCAGATTTGTTTTGTTGAATAGTGTTTTACGACGTTTTCAACATTATTCAAGTTATCTAACTGTGTTTGACAAAAATCACTATGACAAGCGTCATTTGTCTTTAACAAATGGGCTTTCAGTCCATGTGGAAAAGCAGCCAGTTGCTTGGAAAGTATGCAGTGTGGATTAATCGTGCGGTGAAGCTAAGCAACACATGTGTAGGTGAACTGGCTGCCGTGATATAACTGACAAATTGTTGAAAACGGCGTTAAGCCCCAAACAATCTATTAATTTGTAAATTGAACTCCAGCTAGACCAACAATCTTTCCTTCGTTGGACGAAAGTCACTGTGACAAGCGTCATTCGCCTTACCACCATTGGTCTAACAACCAGTTGCTTGTGGAGTACTGGTGTGAGAAAGCCAGGACACACATAAGTAGGTAAACTGGTCGCCGTGTTATTGTTGAAAACGGCGTTAAACCGCAATTAATCAACACATCATTTTCTGTCTCTCACGGAGACTTGTTGGGTAGCCCAGTTCACACAGAGCTACGATCTCACCACGTTCATGCCGCTCATCCCGACCTGAAGAATTTATCAGATCGGGGCGAGAACGCCGTCAAAATCTTGAAAATCGTCCGCGGATCGCCTGATCTACGCTTGTACTATACGATTTCTCCACGACCACCGCGTTTCCGATACGTTGCTTTCGCGCTTGTACCACGTTTCCACCGCGACCATCATCGATCGTGTGCCGCTTCTACTACGTTGTCACCACGAGGTACACGACCCTACTACGTTGGTAGACAGACTGAGCGTCGCAGGAGCGTAGTGGAAGCGTGGTAGGAGCGTGGTATACACGTAGTTCAATTATTCGCCGATTGCACTACGATGTTATTACGATTATGAAGATCTTGTCACGATGCTTCCACGATGCGTCCACGATGCTTCTACGGTTATGCCGATCTTACTACGTTCTTACAACGCTTTTACCCCGATTCATTTTAGCCACGCTCCTGTTACGCTTACTTTGAACATGTTCAAAATAAGCGTGGCGGGTGCGTGGAGCTTCACGATCTTCGCGATTCTACTACGACCCTACCACGTTATGAAGACCCTCTCAAGATCTGCCACGATGGTACCACGATTGGTCACGATTCGGTACCAAGTTTAGAGCGTGGTAGAAGCGGGGCCCTGTGTGAACGGGGTATAATAATAAGGTAACTGAGATTGTGTATAACTCTTTACCACTTGCAGACGCATTTTAACGCATCTGCAGCAAACGACTTTTAAAAACATTTTGGCAAGAGACGAAATTGTTCATAAATGAGCTTTGGTCACAATGTTTTTAACTCTTTTCGATAATTTTACTTTCATTTATAGTAATTCTCCATAATGTTTGTTCAAAGATGTTCCCCAAGCAAGCCGTCTGCTGCAGATTCGTTGTATGTTTGAAAAGTAATCTTTACGTTATTGTAACTCATCTGATATGTGCAATTGGTGCAAGCGCGTCCAATATTTATGATCTTGATTATAAGATCCCAGCAAGGGAAAATTCACATGTTGGCTTTTGTGAACAGAATACACCCCATTCAGCCTGTACTTCTGATCAAGATCTTCCCTTTCCACATATTACATATACAATCTTGTAAGAGAATTATGTCAACTTGTGTAGATTCTGATAAGATTGTACAGATGCCAACGTGTACAATTGCCCATGAACTGGCTCATACTGCAAAGGTATGTCCTTTGAGGATTTTATGTTTCAATATGTTTTACAGCTCTGTATGCGCTTTCCTTGGGTCGGATTTAACCGAAGACTTTTAAAATTGTTAAATTAATACTATTGATGGCATTTTGGTTTGCGGGGATAGCATTACGACTGATGCACAGGTGTCTGGATGAATAATATCGATATTTCTGGATTTCGAGCATCAATTGTCTTCTCATATCACTCTACCATCTACTGTATAGGTACTTTTGCTGTAACTTGTGCTTATGCCAATAAAGCTAACAAACATCAGATGACATGTCTGTGCAAAATGAGTTTAGACAGCGCCATTAGCTGACAGAATAAACGTATCGCACAATTGATCTTATATCCTAAAGTATAACTAATTGTCCACATTTAAAGGATAAATACAAGTTTAACATTCAGCAATTGATAACTAGAACTGTGAGTATTACGACTGATGCACAGGTGTCTGGATGAATAATATCGATATTTCTGGATTTCGAGCATCAATTGTCTTCTCATATCACTCTACCATCTACTGTATAGGTACGTTTGCTGTAACTTGTGCTTATGCCAATAAAGCTAACAAACATCAGATGACATGTCTGTGCAAAATGAGTTTAGACAGCGCCATTAGCTGACAGAATAAACGTATCGCACAATTGATCTTATATCCTAAAGTATAACTAATTGTCCACATTTAAAGGATAAATACAAGTTTAACATTCAGCAATTGATAACTAGAACTGTGAGTGAACTCACAAAAGGATACACCTATTTGTGGGGTTATTTCTTTTGTTTGAAACTTGTGGGTTGCAACCCACAATTATGTTATTAATTCCGTAATTATCCCCCTTTTACGTAATGAATAGCATTAATATGCAAATAAGATACCAGTTATAAAACAAACAAACAACTTTCTTTTATCTAAGTGTCTTTATAAGGGCGGTGGGTGTGCTTTAGTTCTTAAGTACTCTCTCACAAGTACGGACATGGGGATTCCTATATACAGTATATTTAGACTTATTCATGTTTTCTTAATACATTTCTTTAAAACGGTATGACGGACTAAGCAATAATGGTTATGAATTTACATTGTTTGATACTGTTTATGTTTGATGTAAAGTTTGACATTATATACGTGCACCCGTTTAAATCTAAATAAACTATTTAACTGATATAGTTTTTCAAGGGTGATCTACTTTTCAAAATTATGAGGTTAAATTTTAAATTCCGTGACATTATGATTATAATTATGATGCAAAGTAAATATCATTTTGAGTAAAGGAGAAAATTCTTGTCATCAGCAATTCAACCCTTTTCCTAATGTTTAATGTAGACTGCTGCTGCTGCAACTGTCCAATGTTGCTTTAACAAACGTAAATTGTTAAAGGGCGTCTTATTGCGTGTAAATCCCAAATTGTCTTTTTTTTTAAAAAAAAAATCAAAATCCTGGAATCAGTATTTAATGAAAGCACTTTGTAAATATTTAGACTAATGAATGTCACGAATGTCGTAATGACTCAATTGCATAACTTTTTCCAGTAATGTGTGGTAACAAGAAATGTATGCAGTCTTCCGGCGAAA
This sequence comes from Serripes groenlandicus, assembly GCA_031761405.1. Classification (NCBI taxonomy): domain Eukaryota; kingdom Metazoa; phylum Mollusca; class Bivalvia; order Cardiida; family Cardiidae; genus Serripes; species Serripes groenlandicus. The sequence continues at coordinate 146,856,552 of JASEVX010000004.1, read as the reverse complement.
TTGATGCATTCATTCCTGGAGAGGTCACGTATATTTGCTCAGATGTTTTTAAAGTATTTTGCTGTAGTTTTGTTGTACGTGGGAAAGGGTTAACGAATAGTTTTTTTCTGCCGTTTCTTGCAATGTACTTCCGCCAGTTGATTATTTTCCTTATAATGAATGAATTCAAATTTCTGTGGATTTTTTTTTGGGATAAAAACAAATATACTTTGAGAAATAATTTATTTAGCAATTTCTATAATTATACTTCTTGTTTTCGAGGTGTTTCATTTCCGCACAAAAGTTTTCAAACACGACGACTCGTAAAACATGTAAACTGCGTAAAAGCCCACGATTATATCAAGGGCTTGGCGTGAAACGGTTGTAACTAAAATTGGTAATTTTTTACCAAGGTTAATCACTTTGCCATAAAGTCTTTATAAGCGTAAAATCATTTTTCTTGGTAAACAATGGAAGTTTAGGTGCCATTGCTCGTTCTGAGCAATGGCACCTAAATTTGCATTGTTTACAAAAGGGTCAAAATTGACTCTAAGCCAGGGTTTTCAAAATAGGTTTTTAGTTACAACTGTTTCACGCCAATCCCTCGATATTTGAAATGCCGAAATACAAGAGAGCTTTGTGTGTATGTTCTGGCATTTTCAAAATGATCAAACATAAACTGGTTTTCAAAGTAAAATTGTTTTCTACCCAACAGTTGAGCATACTTTCGAGAAGAGCGTCGGCTAAGAACTTCGACTAAATGGCAAACATTGTGGAACTAAATAAAACTGTGCGGATGTGCAGGTTCTTCTGAATCTACACTGGTCGCACATAGCTAATGTTTGAGCTCTTTCGGGAACCGGTTATTCATTAATAATATATTGAAGATTTTAAACAATAGATGTGACAGAACAGTCTAAATTTATCCGCAGGAGATGCGTCTGTATGGCCTTTTGGTTAGTTAGATACGTTTCTAGAAAACATAGAACACACCTAGCCCTAGCAAAGATTCACAGACTGTTAGACGGTACATGTTAATCAGGATATGTAGTTGTGTGATAGCAAATACACGAAGATTGGTCCACTCTCATATGACAATCACATGACTGTTTAGCTTGTGACTTTCGTCCGAAGATCAAGGCAGGCTACTTTCATCTGAAAACAAATAGATTTGAAAAGTGTGACAAATGAGGATTGACTCTGGAAACTAATAAGGAATTTATTTGGTGTATTGTGACCTAAAGACTGTTTGGCTGAAAAATGTGAATTGTGTATCAGCTGCAATGATGGAAGCATTATGGGTTCACTTACGGGGTGGGATACAGTCAAATTGCTTGAAAAATGACGAAACTCATAGCCTGGAATGGACTTTATGCTCATCGGGGTATTCAACCATAAGCTATAGCGAACTTTTCATTTTTTCTATAAACAATGATGTTTTCAAGCTATTTAAACGTTTCTTCGATTGCTTAATGGTTCAAACATGTATACACATGAAGTTTTCTTTTTTCCCGGAGGCCTATATGATAAAAAGAAAAACCACCTGCTCTTGAGTGTTGAAGTGTATGCTAGATGACCTATTATACATACACACAGCGAAGTAGTTTGGTCTGATTTTAATATGATTGCGAGAATAGTAAAGTACTATTTAACCATTTTCTCGTTATCAGTGTTCTAACCGATTAAATTGGGTATAACTGAGTTACCCCTTGGTTTGAAGGTGCTGAACTCAAGGTGGAGATAACAATTTTGAAACGTTGAAACTTATGCAAATATTACTAATTGTGACAACACAGTCAGTAATAAATAGTTCAAAACTATTTTGGAAGTAAATGTTGAAAAGAACAGTCAATTGAAAGTCATGAACATGTACAAAATTTGAGTTACTGGGTATGTCTTATCAGTAATAATGAAGCATACAAGATCAATATTTAAATGTTTATTGTACTGTGAAATTATCACTCTAATGTTATCCCAGAATTATGATGCTTATATTTCAAGACTTTTTAACAGTTTTAAAACTTTGACTATATACTATTTATAATCTGGAGTTCAGCACCTTCGAGAGATAACAACGGAATACCATATATACGGTCTAGATCTACAACCAACGTACCGGCACAGTCCATGAAATACATATCATATCCCTCCGCGATCTCTAAGTGGTGACTATCAACAACTTGTGGGTTGACTAGATCACATGTGAATGTCCCTGGTATGTCAGATTTGCTCATGACTCTAAAATGAAATATATTTAGTTTAAACATATTGTATTCGATAAACGGAAGGCACACTATCAACAGTACAAACAAATGTCGCGAAAAGGACTAAAATGAAAGCTGAAACCTTATATAGTTCCTCTCCATTAGGTGATTGAACAGTTGTTTATAAAGTGCAATATTAATATACAAAGTGTATTGAGTAACTAGCCATGAATTGAAAACAAAAAGAGATATGTATTGCTTAAAAAAGTGCTAGATAGAGTGTAGCTAAATAAATTGTTAATTGCATCATGAACTGATGTAAGACTTCTTCAAGCGTCCATTGACATAGGTTTTCAAACAAAGTAAACACATTATAAATTGATGTAGCTTTGGTTCCCATTTTAGTAAATTGACTACTAAATCAAAGTTACACTCACAGTATTATTAAGAATAGTATTTGAGCCGCGACAACCGATTTCGGGTCTTATTGATTATCCTCGACGTAACTTGACGTACAACTAGTACGGTTAAAGTTCACGAGTTTTGATCAAAAGATTTATTTAGGACTTCATTAAATGTAAACGGACAGTGAAGGCTCTGGTGGGACTGTGCAGGTGTAAATGCTCGCCTGAGTCATTAAGACCCCAAATCGCTGAACGCTGCCCAAATGTATCCGTTCTCAGTACAGACGATTTCTACTTCGCTTAAACATTGTGCGAAAGGGATAAGTTGCACATGGTGTATACCATTGTTAATTGCTTTACTCCGATTTCAATAGTATTTCAGTTATATCACGTCGTTAACTGTGTTACCACAGAGACATATATGTGTTTATATGTCTCTGGTTACCAGCACTACCGGTATAATTTATCCTGACCCGGTACATCAATCGTAAAAGATAAACGGCAATCCTGCGCAGCAACGCGGGAAGTCATTTCTAACACTAGTATAATTCTTTCATTTGGTGGAGTTTACAAAATTGAAAAGAAAATAATAAAAATAAGAATCTAATAAATCAGAGCATGTCGATAACTCGAAGTGAATTATGAGTCCCAGATCTTCGTCCATTCCATAGCCATGCTTACTTATGGGGATGTTCATGTACGAAGAAGCATTGGCTAGCGAGAAAGACGGCCCCTTTCGAGTTATCGCAAGTCAACTATACTTACACTGATGTACAGTATATATCGTCGTCGCAAAGTGCTATACACCTCCCAATACCAGGCACTTTAAATGTGTCAATAACCGGATAATAGCCAAAAAGTGTTGCATTTTCAAACTTCTGATAAGTGGATATTCCATATTGGAGGCATGCTTTGAAAAGAAAATTGAGAATGTGATTGTTATCCTGGTATTTAAAAAGATGTTCAAATAAGTTTAAAAACAGAATCCCCCACATAATATACTTGATAAAATTAATCAGAGATTATTAACTATTGATATTTAGATACGGGAATTGTATCCCTAAGATATATTTACGCGCATGTAATGCGACTGCATGAGTTTGATATGGATGGGGGCGCAGATAACCACAAGGGAATTTTAAACGTTTAATCGTATATGAATTATATACATTTCATATACAATCAATGAATACTTAAGTGTCTTCTCGTAACAGAGGTTGCATTGGTGCTTTTAGCTCTTACATGACGAGAATGTGTATTGTGACAGAGAAGGTGACGTAATATGCGTAACGTCGTTTCATTTATATTATGAATGATCTCATCCCCACGTTCTAAAAACATCAGAGTTATTTGTATACCTATGCAATAACTGAATACATTGAGTCATGTTAAACAAGAAGTATCTTTAAAAAATAAAAACGGCGATCAATATGAGAAAACTCTAAGAAATGGATCATGCGTATATTATTTGACTTGAATATCAGAAAGGTTCAATGTGTTTACCAAAGGATAATTGGCCAACTCCATCCAGCTTCAGTTTCTATAAATAGATTATCAAGGCCGAGAATACGCCACATGACTGGTTTGATTGATTGATTGATTGTGGTTTAACGCCGTTTTTTACAATTTCTCAGTCATATCACGGCGGGCATTTTACCTACTCATATGTTTCCTGGTTTTCGCACACCAGTACTCCACACAACAATCTTCCCAAGCAACTGGCTGCTTTTCCACATAGACTTAGCCCATTGGTGGAAGACGAATGACGCATGTCGCAATGACTTTTGTCAATCCCACATGACTGGAGATTACGCAAGGCTCCCAAGAGGTGTATAAGTTTCAATTGTCGATTCTTAAAACATAATATCGACAAAAGGCGAACGTGTCTGCTCGGATTAGTCTGCGTGGCAAGCTTAGGCTGATCCGGGTCGATACTTTACACAGAGTAAATAATGTTGGTTTTCTCGTGGAATGGATCAATTATAGATTAACTTAACCTTTCCCTCTTAAGACAAATTTGTAGCCGTTTGTCATTGATACAGGTAAAATTTTAACAGAAGTACAATTATTGAATAGTATCGGAATCGAAATGACAGAAAAAGAAATTAATCGTTCTGAGCAATTTCTACTTATGAGGAAATTCTTTCAAAATTCACATCTATCGCGTATACGTCAAACTATGTCTGTATGTGGGAAAGTGTTTGAAGTGTTACTATTGAAAGATACTCATCGTAATTGATATAAAACATATGTATGTAAAATAGATCTAGTTATCATACTTATGTAAGTAAGACAGACATACATTGACTAAATCCTAATTTGTAAAATATACTTTTTTTCTTTTTCTATAAATGTACAAACAGATGAAAGGAATGAATTAAGAAGCTGCGCTCTTTAAACGACGTCAGCGAGAATGAGTTATAGTATCGAGACTTTAGCTGGAGACGGTTACCTCGTAACCGTTTACAAGATCTGATCTTTTAATTTGCCTTACTCTTTTTCGAAATGACCAAACTCAGCAGCGACCTTTGGAAACCATCTAGACAAAATAATGCAACTCTCTGCCAATGAAAGTGTAACGGAATGAAGATGGAAGCGTTGTCACAATGATTTCAAAAATATTCTGCTTCAGATTTACTAAAACAGGAATGGAGATAATATCTTATTTATCTACATCCCTGGTCAAAGTGCGTCTGCTAGAGGAACATTGTATAAGGATATATGTAGAACAGTGTATAATATATAGAATATTGAAGTAATTTTCTTAAGATAGAAGGTTGGTTGAAAATATTGTCTAAAAAAGGAGGAATGTGTCGTTTTGGCTATATACTGTTATTTTCCCCACAAACGTTGTCAAAATCTATCCGCTTCATTAATGTCTTATTCTATATATCGCGGAAATATTTGACTACCACGAGTTCATGAAAACGTACAAAACCTGCAATGATAATGTGATCCGTCCCGCGAGAAAAACCAAACATTGTGGACTCGAAAGCAGACCTGCTATGAACTACCGTTCGCATGCGACCCTTTGCTCAAAAATCAAATACATGTCCAATTCATACGAAGCAATTAATTGATTAAAACTCACTCGTTACGCATTTGTTCTTGTTTGGATCAAAGATTAAGCCCGGTATGCACCGGCACGTGTTTCGACGACATTCGTGCTCAGTTTCGAAGCACATGTCTTCCCCGTCTCTAGTGACTTCGCAGACATCGTTGTAACCTCTCTGTGGTTTCTCTGCAGAAGATGAATTCACCAATGAGATTATGTTCCCTTTATTGGCTCTTCAAAAAGGAAAAGATAAGTCAACCTGTCTCTTCCGGCAGTTCATTCATTGTATACAACTCTTGCGTGAGAATTACAGTGGAGTCACTTTGGAGGCATTTTAAGAAATGGCTTAAGTGTTTTTTTAAGCGGTTGTTGACGTCATCATCAACACGCGACACCGAGCCATAATCATCACGCGACCGTGAGTCATACGATGACGTCATCAAACTTACCGGAAACACTCTCACCTTATTAATAGCACGGACAATTACTACGCGAACACTATCACCAAAAGAATAGCGACACTTGAAATTAGAGAACACGTATAATCACATCGAGAAATTACGTGACGTCATACCCACGCTAACGTGATATGACTGAACAATTGTTTAAAACGGCGCTCGTTGGCAATGTAGGCTAAAATCTTAATGGTAGACCTCATTACATACTATATTATGCTTTCAGTTTGTTTATCACATAGACCAACCTATACGGTAGTTGACTTTAGAAATAATTAGGCAAACATATTGATCCTCCGATTTAATGAAAGTATTGACTAATGTCGAAAACATTTTAGAAAAAGGCGATATTGCTTATAAAGTAGAAATTACATTTGACTTAAAACCCCACTTAAGTCATTTCCTGAAAGACTCCTCAAGTGACCCGATTGTAGTTTGAGACCTCCTTACTTAAATTTATAATATATACAGACGCTTTCTAACGACTCTACAGCCGATGACATTATGGCAAACGAAGGAACTATTCTGTCTTTTATAGAGATTTTTCATATTTTTGATTAGATGATTAAATTTTCCAAGACATCTGCTGCAGATGATCCGTCCCGCGAGAAAACCAACATTGTGGACTCTGCGTAAATGTATCGACCCGGGTCAGCCTAAGCATGCCGCGCAGGCTTACCCAGATAGACACTTCTCGCCTCCTGTGGATTTTCTGTTTCAGGAATAGCTACTCTATCCCCCTAAGACGGAATGTGTCGGCCGGATCAGTCTGCGCGGACAGCGCAGGCTGATCTGGTCGATACATTACGCAGATGTCTATCGCCGCAGCTGCATTTTGTTGGAAAGTATTAATAAAAATCAAGATTCATCCGTTAGTTATTAATTGTCAGACTGTTGTTGACTTTACCAGGAGGAAAACATACTGTAAACCCCAGAATAGATGTCAACTTCATAATGAAGTCATCTGCTGCATACAAAATACTAGCAAGACTATTGTAAATATATGTTAACCTGTACAAACTGGTTCATCTGGGCTCCAATTACCGTCTGATTGGCATGTGATCGAAGAACTTCCGTTAAGAATGTAACCATGGTTACATCGAAAGGCTTTTCTCATCCCGACCTCTACGCGATTTCCAAATACTTCCCCGTTTGGTAAGCCAGCTATATCGCTGCATTCTACAAGGTTATGAGAATAATCATATGAGTCAGTGCATGAGAAATAGTACACGATGGCTTTTGTGAACAGTTCTGATCCAGATCTACACCACTGTCCACATGTAACTTACACACGCTTGTTGGTAGTTCCGGTCGACTTGTGTATATTGTGATTATACTGATTATACTGAGCTGTCCCACATGATGATCTGAACCTTCACTGCACAGAAATGTCAACATATACATTTCGTTGTGCACTGGTTCCTATACGGACCGTGGTCAATAAAAAACAACCACTGGGCTTTTGCAACAAGCGTTTATCCGCTATCTACAGTGTGTGCCAATTAGTCACATACAATGTTTGTTTACCTACTTATATAAATGGACTAAATGGTGAACAGTGTAGAACCAGGCTGCGCGGAACCGGCGTCTGATCTGGGTCTACATTGGTCGCAAATGCATTAATGCTGGTTTGTGCAGAATGCCGCTTTATACAATGTTAACGGTTACAACTCAAGATTCATTAGGTATGTTAGTTGAACTCGCCAATCAAATGTATATGGATAAAGGATATGGACCAGGTTGTCGAATTGTGTGTTATGACGCCATCCCCCAACGAATCATTTGAATCACGTGGCCAAAATGTCTGCGGCTTACTCGATAATTCATAAAGGTATTCAGATTAAATTTAATCGTTGCTAAACATATTGAAATTAGGTTTTTTCCTCCTTTAAGAGCATTTAAATAATGGTGTTCTACGAAAACTAGAATACAGGTATATATTGAAGTCCACTAAACATCAAATTCCACATTTGCACATCTTAATCTGTCTCTACGGTGTTCATCAAGTACTCAGATAAGGTTTCACGAAACCTCTGACAAACACGGGGCTTTTGGATTAGATTGCGCAGGTATGGCTTTATTTATAATTGTAAATAGAAATGAATTAACCCTTTCCCACTTACAACACATCTACACCATAAGACATTTAATATGTCTAAGCAATAATTTGATACATTTTTATAAATTGATCTATAATTATTGAATAAAGTTGAGAATGTTGCGACAAAATGAGAAATTGCCCATCGTGAGCAATTTCTTTCTTTGCCATAATGATTTCAAAAGTTGTCTGCTGTAGATGCGTCTTAAGGCGACTCCAATTCAGGAAAAGTCCAAATCCAACTTACCTGTAGTAACACAAGAATGACTTCCATTGATACTGACACATGTTTGTGTCAATGAACAGCTTAAGGATTCGCAACCAGTCTCCCATTGCTAAATATAAGAAAAAAACACCTGTATAACGTCCAGAGATTCGGGGTCTTATTGTCTCCGATGCTGGCTTAATTTAAAGTTAACAGGCTCACAACTAGTAAGGCTAAACTATAAGTGATTCGTTTCAGATGCAATTGGATCTACATTTGTTTAAGGATGTACTAATTTGAGAAGTAGATATTAAAAAAATTTAATACAAAGTGGATTAAATTTATTTGAGATAAAGGGCTGAATGTTTTCGTGAGCCTTCCAAGCGTTGTCCAGACGCCATGTTTGATTATATAATATAACTGGGTAAAAAGAACAAATCAAAATCTATTTGTTTTGAAAATAAGTATAACATATTGGAATACTATTATGACAATTGAAAATTTTGCCCATTGACAAATACTTTTCTTTTTACGTTTTGATAAATGATAGTAATTGCAATAACCTAAAGAAGTTTCAGAAAAAGTTAAATATTATCAATAAGTTTTTTCCTTATTTCGAAGTTTTGAACTTGTCTATTCTTACATCTGAAAAATATGGATTCTTATGAGGGAAATAATAGCGTCTATTTTTGAGGTTTAATTACAACGTATCACGTGAACGACCAAAGATATGGGTATAATAACTTCAGAATGAGATTTAAAACCACAAGAAGACAAACAATAAGCATATTATCTTTCAAATATTGTTTTTGTTCATGTGCTGAAATAGCAAAAAAAATGCATATCATAAGGCTTTCATAAATAGATCTAGCAAAAAATAAAGTCCAATAACATACCATTTTTTTTTTATTATTTTTTATTAAACATACATCCAACTTTCAAAAAAACAATGTTACAACAAAAGTTAAATATTTTAAAAAGTCCACTTTTCAGGTCAGTAGATCTACATCCTTAAATGTGTTTGACCCACAAAAATTGCGGAACAGGATTTTAGCTTAACCAGTTCTCACGCCGTTTGGGTGGCAAAATACCAAAGACAGAACCAGCTCATCACGGGAATCGAACCTGGGTTTACATAACGTATAAGCGGACAGTTCAGAATATTTCTTACAAGACGAGAGTTTCGAAAACATTGTAGCAAATGAAGAAATTGCTCACGAAAGGATTTCTTTTTATCTGCCACATTGTTTTCAAATCAGTTCAATAATTATGCTTCCATGTGTAGAGATTTTAAATATCTATTTTGTTCGGAGTCGTCTGCTGCAGGTTTAGTATATGTGGTAAAGGGATAAAGAACAGAAATAGCATTTAGTGAACAGATCAATTATACTGATGTTGTATGTTTTTAGCAGACTGCCTCGGTGGTGTAGTGGTATAGCGTCTGACTCGGTTGTTGGAGGCCGCAGGTTCGATCACCGGCCGGGTCATACCGAATACTTTATACATGGTAGCAATTGCTGCCCACCTTGGGGCTCAGAGTTTGCGGGATTATCATTTCGACTGACTGGCTGGTGTCGGGATAAATGGACCAGAAGTACTGGTAACCAACCTAGAAAACGCCTTAAATCAATTTGCCGATAAAAATTACCCCCTTGATTTCGAATTTTGGATAAGACACTGCAACTGTCAAATGAAAATGTCTACGTGGTAACTTTCAATAAGCTGCGTAAAAACAAGTTGGCTGCTTTACAGAGGTGGCCTCTAACACAAGTTTGACTGTATAGCCACAGTTTTACATCATACACGTATCAGAGTTCTATAGATATAAATTGCTTTTATCACAGGGCATGTTAAAATCTAACAAGGTACATGTCTCTCGATATTTATGTTAAATATTCATTGTTAATCAAGCGACTGACAGACCGAAATGACAGCCCGAAATATGTCTTTAAATAATATATTTAACAAATCCGAAAACTTGTTCGACAAATCATTGCATTTAGAGCGACATATATATGAACGAAAAACCTCCTATTTAAACACAGAAGTTTCATTCATTTAACCAAGAAAGGCTAATTTTTTTCATTTTTCAGAAATTTCGTATAAAAAACTCAGTAAAACAACAACAAGCCCTATCCATGCCCAAGTTATGATTTTTTAAACCGAAAATGAAATGCGTGTTAAACAGAATTAAGAAATATAGTTGCGGTAGGAATTCGGCTTGTAATCAAAAAAATGAAAACATGATAAGACTTAGTCTCTCTGAGTTCATAAAATGTAACTTCTCTGCTTAAACAGGAGGGTTTTGATACATACCATTTGTGAAATCCAACAGTCCGAAGGTGTTTTTACACAAATATGAGGACATCTAGACATATGTGAACAGTTTTACAGGGCCGATTGGATGGGTAAATGTATCTTGTCCTTTCATTGATTAATGCAGCCTTAAACAATGAATTATAGCAACTCACACATATATATATTTGTTTACATCTTAGTTAAATACGGGTTTGTTTGTTCGTCACATCGACGGTATAGCTTATTTATGATCCTTGAGTGTTCTGACCAGTAGTAAAGTACTTGACCAAAGACGTGTCACATTAACTGTAGCAAGTAGGAAACGAACCCGTGTCTCTAAAACCCGTACACCAGCCACTCGGCAACAGGGAACTTATATCATTTCTCTCGTGACCGCGCCTTTATCTGACGTCGCTAGTTTGGAAACGATTTACTACGGTTGACTTGATTGGAAATAATTGTAATTCATTGGACAATTATTCAGGGCATCTTTCATACACGTTATAAGCTATGTGATCCAATACAACGACTTGATTGTGTAAAGTGTGTGAAGTTGGCAGAGCATTAGACGTTAGACATTAGACATTCAAAAAATATATTCGAATGTCTAATTAGACATTAGACATTCGATTAGACATTCAAAATATTCGAATGTCTAATTAGACATTAGACATTCGATTAGACATTCAGAAAAAATCGCAAATTTTAAATATCGAATGTCTAATTAGACATTAGACATTCGATTAGACATTCGCAAGTTACAAGATCTATAACCCAAATTCGTCGTAGGTCATTGTACATGCAAAAAACGAATGTCTAATTGGTCAGTTAGACATTAGACATTCGATTAGACATTCAAAAAAATATTCGAATGTCTAATTAGACATTAGACATTCGATCAGGCATTCAGAAAATTTCGCAAATTTTAAATATCGAATGTCTAATTAGACATTAGACATTCGATTAGACATTCGCAAATTACAAGATCTATAACCAAAAATCGTCGTAGGTCATTGTACATGCAAAAAAACGAGTGTCTAATTGGTCAGTTAGACATTAGACATTCGATTAGACATTCGCAATTTAAGAGATTTAGGTACCAGATCAGTCGGAGGTCAATGTACAATAAAAAAAACGAATGTCTAATTGGTCAGTTAGACATTAGACATTCGATTAGACATTCGCAAATTACTATACTTAGGTTCCAAATTCGTCAGAGATCAATGTACATTCAAAAAACGAATGTCTAATTGGTCAGTTAGACATTAGACATTCGATTAGACATTCGCAAATTAAGAGATTTAGGTACCAAATTAGTCGGAGGTCATTGTACATACAAAAAACGAATGTCTAATTGGTCAGTTAGACATTAGACATTCGATTAGACATTCGGAAAATACGATATTTAGGTACCAAATTCGTCGGAGGTCATTGTACATGCAAAAAACGAATGTCTAATTGGTCAGTTAGACATTAGACATTCGATTAGACATTCGCAAATTAAGAGATTAAGGTACCAAATTCGTCGGAGGTCATTGTACATGCAAAAAACGAATGTCTAATTGGTCAGTTAGACATTAGACATTCGATTAGACATTCGCAAATTAAGAGATTTAGGTACCAAATTCGTCGGAGGTCATTGTACATGCAAAAAACGAATGTCTAATTGGTCAGTTAGACATTAGACATTCGATTAGACATTCGGAAAATACGATATTTAGGTACCAAATTCGTCGGAGGTCATTGTACATGCAAAAAACGAATGTCTAATTGGTCAGTTAGACATTAGACATTCGATTAGACATTCGCAAATTAAGAGATTTAGGTACCAAATTAGTCGGAGGTCATTGTACATGCAAAAAACGAATGTCTAATTGGTCAATTAGACATTAGACATTCGATTAGACATTCAGAAAATACGATATTTTTTTTTGTTTTGGACACTAGACCTTCGATAAGACATTTTTTTTTTTAGACACTAGACGCAAATAAACTAAAAAAAAAAATCGAATGTCTAATCGAATGTCTAATGTCTAATTAGACATTCGCTTTTTTTTTTTAAAAACACTTGACATTCCATTAGACATTCGCAAATAAAAAAAATAAAAAAAAATGTCGAATGTCTAATCGAATGTCTAATTAGACATTCGATTTTTTTTTTTTTTTTTTTATACACTAGAGATTCTATTAGACGCAAATAAACAAACACAAAAATGAAAAAAATCGAATGTCTAATCGAATGTCTAATGTCTAATTAGACATTCGACTTTTTTTTTTTTTTTTTTTTTAAACACTTGACATTCGATTAGACAATCGCAAATGAAAAAAAAAAAAAAAAATTCGAATGTCTAATCGAATGTCTAATGTCTAATTAGACATTCTATTTTTTTTTTTTTTTTTTTTAAACACTTGACATTCGATTATCGCAAATGAAAAGAAAAAAAAAATCGAATGTCTAATCGAATGTCTAATGTCTAATTAGACATTCGATTTTTTTTTTTTTTTTTTTTAAACACTTGACATTCGATTAGACGCAAATAAACAAACACAAAAATGAAAAAATCGAATGTCTAATCGAATGACATTCGATTTTTTTTTTTTTTTTTTTTAAACACTTGACATTCGATTAGACGCAAATAAACAAACACAAAAATGAAAAAATCGAATGTCTAATCGAATGTCTAATGTCTAATTAGACATTCGATTTTTTTTTTTTTTTTTTTTATAAACTAGACATTCGATTAGACGCAAAAAAACAAACACAAAAATGAAAAAATCGAATGTCTAATCGAATGTCTAATGTCTAACTGACCAATTAGACATTCGTTTTTTGCATGTACAATGACCTCCGACGAATTTGGTACCTAAATATCGTATTTTCCGAATGTCTAATCGAATGTCTAATGTCTAACTGACCAATTAGACATTCGTTTTTTGCATGTACAATGACCTCCGACGAATTTGGTACCTAAATATCGTATTTTCCGATTGTCTAATCGAATGTCTAATGTCTAACTGACCAATTAGACATTCGTTTTTTGCATGTACAATGACCTCCGACGAATTTGGTACCTAAATATCTTAATTTGCGAATGTCTAATCGAATGTCTAATGTCTAACTGACCAATTAGACATTCGTTTTTTGTATGTACAATGACCTCCGACTAATTTGGTACCTAGATCTCTTAATTTGCGAATGTCTAATCGAATGTCTAATGTCTAACTGACCAATTAGACATTCGTTTTTTGAATGTACATTGATCTCTGACGAATTTGGAACCTAAGTATAGTAATTTGCGAATGTCTAATCGAATGTCTAATGTCTAACTGACCAATTAGACATTCGTTTTTTGCATGTACAATGACCTACGACGAATTTGGGTTATAGATCTTGTAACTTGCGAATGTCTAATCGAATGTCTAATGTCTAATTAGACATTCGATATTTAAAATTTGCGATTAGAATATTTTGAATGTCTAATCGAATGTCTAATGTCTAATTAGACATTCGAATATTTTTTTTGAATGTCTAATGTCTAACGTCTAATGCTCTGCCAACTTCACACACTTGATTGTGTAGGGGTTTATTTGAAAGATATGACAGATGTGTACCGGCTTACACTAGTTTAAATATTCGATTATTTAATCATATGATATGTAAACGTTTTTGCCAAATATAACGTCGCATCAAAAGCTAAATATATTTGATTGATTGATTGATTGTTTGGTGTTTTACGCCGCTTTCAACAATGTTTTAGTAATATCAGGGCGTTTCATGGGTCAGTTACCAGTACTACTGGTGAATTTATTCTGACACCAATTTCCAACTTCAGGGCTTGCTTTGCTTTTGTACCAGTATAAAACTCTGTTCCCTTGTCCTTTCTCAAATACAACAAATCTACAACTGATTATTTTAAAAACATCTAGACATAAATACCGAAATCTCTATAATTGTATGGATAGTTTTTATAGTGTTGAAACATTGTGGCAAAAGGGAAGCTTAATCTTTAGGAGCAATTTCTTCTTTTGCCAGAATGCTTTCAAAACGCATCTGCTGCAGAGGCCCCAGAAAGCGTCGGTAAGAGGGACGGTAAAAGGGCTAACATTGCTTTAATTTTGTCATTATTAGTCTTCTCTATTTTGAGACAACCTCGTGTTTTCACATATCTAGAAATATATACGGAATATTACGTTGCGGGAGCGATAAAAGGGTTCTTATTGCACTACAAGTAGCGTAGAAAAAAAATCGATATGGATTTTCCCACTCTACGAGTCGTGCAATACGAACACATTTATCGCTCCCGCAACGTAATATTCCTTTTATTATATACCTACGATTTATGAAAAGCGAAAAAACTAACACATATACAGATTCAATATATATTTTTTATTGGGGATACAATTTTGCAATCTTGAAATGAAAAGACGAATGGCGGAAGAATATTTACTACAATACTTTGGCCCAATAACATCAAATTAAATGTCCATTGTTTTGTGAGAGAAAATAACAACATAATCTTTACTTGTGGGTTTTATTAAATTTGACGCTGGGTTTTCGATACATACAATAGAAACAATTTTCCTAAATAGTACTGGCTGTCTGCATATTTTACTACGTAGCGCAGATTCAAAACGGGAACCTCGCTGAAATCACAGACCTTTACAGATTTTCAAGAGAGGTGTTGCTCTAGTTAAACCAAACTTAGCGTAATTATTACACATTTTAACCCCCACATATTCTTGAGCATCGGCGCAGGTAAATATACATGTACACTGTTTGATAAACGTTACATGACCATGAGGATCAAGATCAACCAGTGTCTGTTGGTCTGGGTCTACACTGTTATCAAATACCATAAGGTTTATTTTTGACAAAGTACCTCTCAAACATACAGTTGATTGATTTATTGTTTGGTGTATTTCGCCGCTTTCAACAATGTTTCAGTTATATCACGACGTTTCCTGGGAAAGTTACCAGTACTACTGGTTCATTTATCCTGACACCAACCAGTCAGTCGTAACGCTAACCCCGAAACCCAGAGCACCAAGAAGGGGCAGCCATTACTTCAAAGTTTAAGTCTTCTTAGGTATGCAGTCACAACGATCTAGATAAATACATTTGTATTGGCATTTTTTAGTAATAACCTCTTAGTCTTCTTGAGATTTTGTGCTACTTAAAGGCGAACAGTAGATATGCTCACTAGATTGCGTGGCGTTGCAGACTGATCTGGAACTTTGCTGGTCGTTAAAATGTTAATGAAGTTCTTCGTGTTACGTTGGCATCTTGTGGACTTTTCAGAGTGGTGTGTTTGACAACAAAAATAAAGTGAGCCGTCCCGCGAGAAAACCAACATTATGGAATCTGCGTAATGTATCGATTAAAATCAGCCTGCGCAGTGCGCGCAGACTGATCCGGGCCGACACATTCCGTCTCAGGGGGATAGAGGTATAGAGTTATGATTCCTGAAACAGAAAAACCACAGAAGGCGAAAATGATCTGTCCGGGTTAGCCTGCGCGGCATGTTTAGGCTGATCCGGGTCGATACTTTATGCAGAGTCTAAATGTTGGTTTTCTCGCGGGACGGCTCAAGTATAACAACTACCTATTATGTTTCGATAAGTTTTATAATGGACAGTTTTATAATGGACAGTTTTATAATGGACAGTTTTATGTAACGCCGGTACTGTCTTTTGTAGTCATGAAACTTTATTATGTTTCGATAAGTTTTATAATGGACAGTTTTATATAACGCCGGTACTGTCTTTTGTAGTCATGAAACTTTATTATGTTTCGATAAGTTTTATAATGGACAGTTTTATATAACGCCGGTACTGTCTTTTGTAGTCATGAAACTTTATTATGTTGTGCTTTTATATTTATGACATCACCACCTACATGCTCTTTACATGTTGTGCAAACATATATATATATTAGATAGAGTTGCACGACTACGAAAGATAATGATAGCGTTCCATACAGTTTTCTCACTACATTTCGCCTACTTGTCAAACATTTCTTGGGCTAATTCTTGTTTTTACTATAACAAATAACAAGAACAAAAAGAAGCTGTTCATACAAACCTGTATCCATGTCGCACGTTCCCAGTGTATATAATTTAGACAGTTCGACTCCGGTAGTGCAGTTTGGAAGTTCAATCGACAAACGCCGACTTTCAAATACGCGTTGATAGCCGTGCACAACGTACGAGAGCGGCATTCGTCCACACATTGTTCGAGACTCTTGTCATATAGCGTAAGGTCGTTTTCTCCGTGCTTGCAAACGCCACTGGAGAATCGCTCCTCTTCTTTGAACGATGTTGTCTTGGTCAGATTTTCCTCGACATCGGTTGTTGTGGGTGTTATTTTAGTTACCAGATTCACAGATTCCGTCACAGTTATTGTTATTGTTATCACATATACACACAGAATGCAGTACCTATCCATTCTGAAGCATAATTGAAATTCAAGCTTTCATATCAAAGGATATCATTTACCAATATATATGTCTAAATAATTATTTTTATTTCATGCTGAGCTGAGAAAAATTATCTTTATGTTTTATTCAAATGACGAGGTCAGTTTAAATCGGAGAACAAACAATATTAACTGGAGCCATATTTATAACATTTAATAACTCGGCATTGAATAAAAAGAATATTCCTACGCCTCCAGTGAGTAAACAATTGACGGAACAGAAATAAACATGTTGAAATGATAACAATCGTCGTTTTCTTTAAGGTGGAATCATACCTTTGAAATAAAGTCGTTTTCGACGTCAAAACGTCTGTTTTTGTGACAATAACAGCGTGCTCAAAGAAATCGCTATATATATAATAACTGTCTTGTTTGAATTGGTATTCAAACAACAATAACACTGAATTATAGAAAAATAAAGTTACCTGTGTCATGACATAAATTTAATGCATGATGATTCAGATAACAATTTCGCTGGAGTATTCTCAAAGGAAGTACATCATTTTTAATTTACTTAACATATACCCGAGATATTTTTTTAAGAAATACACATAATTACGATCACCCTTTCTACTACAAGTTACCAGAATTTCAAGAAAATCTGTGAAAATCTGTGGATCCGAATTATATAGCAAATCAGAAAAATCCGTTTTACCGACGTCGCGCGTCGGAACGCACATTGCGATATTTTAGCTGATAATCATACTTGGAAATCTGTTTATATATTATGTTTAAAGATAATTTATAAATATTATTATTATAAATAATCTTAAGGATTGTTTTAAGGTAATGCTTAGTCGCTAGGATGTTGGTTTAAAGACTGAGAAGAATCAATCTATCATTATTATTGTTCAACTAACAACCAACTTAAGCATACTTTGCTTAGTAAATATGAATTAAACCCAGGTAAGTGGTTTCTGTCGAAGGAAAACGTATGAAAAGCTGTTTTTTTTTGGAAACATGAAGTCCCGTCAGGTCAGACATTTGGAATATGAGCCTGTGCATGAGAAAATGTACAAATGGGCATTTCTGAATAGTGTTGGTTCAGATCATCTTCTCCGCCTGTACAGTCTTATCAGAATATACACAAATTGACAGAATGTTCTTACAAGCTTGTGTAAGTTATATGTTAACAGTGTATATCTTGATCAGATGAAGCATATGTACAGGCTGATCTGGTTGTATACTGTCCACAAAAAAATCAACGTGTACCTTTTCCCCATGCACGAGCTCACATAAACAAGTTGTTAAACAGTGGACACGCTTCCACTAATTGTTCAGGTATATCAGATGAACTGTAATAACGTCAAGATACCCTTTCAAGCAGACGATTTTCTTAAGAAACATCTTTTAAAAGATAGTATGGAAACACTACAAATGAAAGTATTATTATCAAATAGAGTTAAATACATTCTGACCAAAGCCTATTAGGAACCATTTCTTCTGTCGCCAAATTATATTTAAAAGTCGTTTTTGCGTTAAATAACGAATATAAGTTGGAAAGAGTTATAAACAAATGTGATACGAAAAAAACCCATAAATGGTTTTTTTCGTTCATAGGTAACTGGTGTGAGATTTTTTTTTTTTAAATTTTCAATAACCCATGAAGCTTTCTGAAATGAAACTGGCCAAACCATGGGGGCCGCCATTTTGGATATGTATTGAAAATTATTGTCGTCTTTTTAATCATTTTTCTTTAAAATCGATATTTAAGATCATTAAAGTACTGTATTATGTGGGAATTAACATTTGTACGAAAAGTTAAAAATAAATGAAACTCGTAGTAAGAAATATGTTTTCCCGTTCGTCAAAAAAAACGACAGCATTAGTCACCTTACCCGAACCTAAATTTTGACTGTATTGTAGCCAAAGAAGGACGTGACGTCATTTCCGTAACTCTTCATCTTGGCGTAACGCCAATGGAGCGACGTCGTTTCATGAAATACCCCAAATCCCTATACATGAGCTATTGACTCACTCATTCAAAGTATATTGATAAATTTACCATTAGTAACTTATTTTTTTTAAGTGGCGTAAACATAATAAAGAAAATTAAAAAATATTAGATTTCATGCACGACGAGTATTAATAAAAGTCAATTTATGACCTTGATTTGTTGTGTGTAATACTAGTGCAAGACAGACAGGCTTGGTTAGGTGAATGTTATAGCATGGATTCGATCTACGTGATATAACTGAAAAGTAAAGACTCGATGTATGCTCAATACGATGGAGTCGCTATCAAAATCGAATGGGATCCATAAATTACTTCGAGATATCGACGTGTTAGATGGACGACCCAAGTACAGTGGTCTCACTATACCTCGAAAACAAAGGAGACCGATAAAATACTTCGAGATATCGGCATGTTCGAGCGATTCCTCAATCTATTAATATATGTGTTTTCAGCTTCATAATTCACTAATACTTAACTTGTTATTATGAAAAACAAGCCAGTCATAAGATCATATCAAGAAAAACAGCACATAAGCAGTTCTGATTGATTGCACGTAAGACCAATAAGAACTGCTGCTACACTATTTCCAAACGACAGATTCCTCACAGGAATTGGTACGAGTTATACGGTGTATCCAAGTTATAGAATGTTCGTGCTATCGCAATCACTTACAATTTTCAACAAATATGAAATTGTTTATAGGTTCTATGCAAGATACCTCGGGATTCTTGGAAGCGCCGTGTTCGAGTGGTTAGCGTCGTGTATTTGCATTTTTCTTTACGATGATCGTACTTTCGGCATTCTACGGAATAATTTCGGAAATTACCGAGTATGACAGTCTATTTCAATCAAAGTGCTGAAAGGATTGATGGTAAAGGGGTGTCTGTAAGTTGAAAAGATATGGCATAGTGTATATGGATGCACGTTGTCAACAATGTATCATCGACATGTTAACAAACCAAAGCAGATATGTTTGAAACAACACGAATTGCCTGCCAATAACCGAGCAGCGACCATTAAGCATAATATTTCCTGTTCAGTTGACACTAAATATCCACACTGTATATTGGAGTCATGCTGTTACATGTAAATGACAGACAATCGAAAGCATGCTATAGTTATGTTTGTTGTGCAATTCACATCTGCAGGTCATAGATTTCATATAAACCAAGTTTGAAATTGATGCATTGAAAATTTACTCAGACAATGGCCGAAGAAAACATTGGCAAATAGGGATTATACCTAATACACTCACATCATATTTATGTTCGAAATATTGGATCGTTCTGCTGATCACAATAGTGTATAAGTGTGACCATGAAATGAATCTGCCAAACAGAAACAGCGTTTAGACCAATGAATACAAACCGTGACGAACGTATGGTCAAAAAGACGGAAAAACAGTCGGTCGCTCCAGACAAAGTAAACTCAGTTTGGTGAAAGAACAAGAGCCCTTCCATGTGTTGCATTCGAGAAAGTCATATATAATAAGTGAGAGCATGGAAAGATAAAATAAAGACATTCTCCAAAGTCTCCAAATGCAGAGTGTTAGTGTGCACTGCACATCTGCAGGAGATAAGTTAACAAGTTTTAAAATGTATTGAGACAATGGCCGAACTTTATAAGGAAACATAGAATAACTCCTATTACTGCTTTATTTGTTCCTATCGGGTGCATTGTTTCCCATATACAATAAATCTGCTGCAGACGATATTTAAGGGAAATTATATTCTATCTATAATTTATAGTATAAAAAATTACATTATGCTATATAATTCAGCAATATGCTTTAAATTAAGTCTCATTCAAATCAATCCTCTCAGTCACTCTTACTCTGTCTCTGACCCAGAGGTTCTTCGTTTGACTCACTCCATTCAGTCTAAGTCACTCTCTCACAGCCACCCACTCACAGCCACCATCATTCTCTGACAGTCACCTAACTCCTTCACAGCTACCCTAATTCTCTCACACCCACATCACTCTCTCACAGATACCCCACTTACAGCCACCATCACTCTCTCACAGATACCCCACTTACAGCCACCATCACTCTCTCACAGATACCCCACTTACAGCCACCATCACTCTCTCACAGATACCCCACTTACAGCCACCATCACTCTCTCACAGATACCCCACTTACAGATACCCCACTTACAGCCACCATCACTCTCTCACAGATACCCAACTTACAGCCACCATCACTCTCTCACAGATACCCCACTTACAGCCACCATCACTCTCTCACAGATACCCCACTTACAGCCACCATCACTCTCTCACAGATACCCCACTTACAGCCACCATCACTCTCTCACAGATACCCCACTTACAGCCACTATCACTCTCTCACAGCCACCATCACCCTCAGCCACAAACTCACAACCCCCATCACTCTCTCACTCACTCACTCACAGCCACCCTCGTACACGTTTGACAATTGTCAGAAACAATGTTGACCTAGCTGGGGCTCGAACCCACAACGCTTGTATTTTGAATTGACAAACGGCTGCTCTACCTACTGAGCTACCGAGTCTCATACAAATTGATGCCTTTACAAAATATATATTTATGAAAAGTTAATTACCAGGTCAATTCTACGCAGTAATATTAAAAATATGTTTTATGTTATCATCGACATAAAGTGGTATCTCATCATACTTATATAAGTATTCGTGTCGTAATTTTAAACATTTTAAATGTATTACTAAATAAATATAAGTTACAGGTTTACCCATCAATCCTAGTCTGAAACCTATTAATACGTAAACTCAGGTGCTTAAAATAACACCGTTGTTATAGCCTAGTGGCTACGAATGAAGCGCTCCAAACCTTAACGTTCACTTTTCATTGGTTCGATCCTTATGCTAGGCGTGTATTTTTGTCTGTCTGTTCTTTTTTCTAAATTTGATTTGTATATATTACATATACGACCATCTATTTTTCTTTTCAGACAATTTCATTCAGTCGATCATACGATTCCTTTCATCTTCAAATGTTTCAATTCTAGTGCAATGTCAATGTACGTGTAATCTTGCCCCAAATGTTACAACGTATCTTACATGCACATATATCTTTTTTTATAAGATTAACTCGACAATATAAAATACATATAATTAATCGGCATACCTGTACTTTAAACATTTTAAGAAAAAAGAATCATGCTCGCATAAAACAAAATGAGCATCATGATAAAAAGTCCAAAATTGTAAAAGACATTCCGATTTAGATATTCTAACCCGTGACAATTGCAATTGCAGCTATGTGTGTTAAGTACAGAGCTATCTACGAAACAATGATGTGTAGAACCTATTTTAAATTGGATGCTGTACATATATTATACTGTGTCTCACGAAATTTAAATTTAGAAAAAAACATTACGAATAGTTATGAGTACGAGACAGTTAAAAGTGAACGAGACAGACACAGGGGGAGAATAGAGACAGACAGACAGAGATAGCGAAAGAAAGACATAGAGACATAGTGAGTGTAGAGCGAGAGAGGGAGAGAGAGAAACTGAGGAAGAAAGAAAACGAGAGAGAGAGAGCGAAAGGGAAAACATGAAAGAAAGACAGCAGACAGACAGACAGCCAGCTCCATAAGTGCCTCTCAGCTTTACAGACAAACGAATTCAAATTCAAATTCAAATTTGATAATACTCAGAACAATTCAATGATTGACATGAGAATAATGCAGTCATTAAACACTAGAAACGATTTAACCATTTCCATGTTACTGACGCTTGTTAACGCATATGCAGCAGACGGCATTTGAAAACATCGTGACAAAAGCGGAAATTGCATTTCGTACATACAAACGTATAAAGGTAAAACTACTGCATATAATTAAAAATCTACCATATGTATCGAGACACTGACTGCATGTTGTATTGCATATGAAGTTATTTGCACACCATAAAAAGGTTATTGTACTGTATATATATATATATATAATGTAAGTATATGTATGGGTATGTGTATATATATATATATATATACAATTGCGTGTGTATATGTGTGTATTTATACATATGCATATAAACTTGATTTTAAACTTATTTAATTTAAACTTAGTTAAGTACTATTTCTCAACTATTTCATTGTCTTAACCATTTCTGTATGTATATTTGTGAATATCAACCATGAGCTGTTTATGCTTAAGTTGAAAATAAAATTTCTGTTCTGTTCTGTATCTGCACACTTTTGCACTTCATATAAATTGAATTACCACCATATATAACGGAAAGAGTATTTCATATCATGGATAATGTACCATGTCAAATGAATTATGTACCTCATATACATGAAACTGTACTGCGTATAATACAAACCAACATCATAATACAGTAAAGGCCTTCTATATTCGGAGTTAACGGTAAACTGTTGAGTGCTGGTATCCGAAAACATGATCCAATAGACCAATACAACTGCAATATTTGTGTACATTTACATAAGTAAATTATTTTGTACAATAAGTATTGTAGAGTTAAAGAACATACGAAGTAGAAATATTAAATTGAAATGCTTTGCAAAAACAATTGCTTTATATATTGATTGGTTGATTGACTGATTGATTGATTGATTGATTGATTGATTGATTTAAGTGTAACGACGTTTTGGCGATTTCGGTGATCACGACAGCAAGTTCACCTTAAGTTTTTTCCCTGGCTTTATCGAACTAGTACTACTGCATATAATTACAAAACTACCATATGTATCGAGACACTGACTGCATGTTGTATTGCATATGAAGTTATTTTAAACGTTATATGACGTTATTCACAAAGCACTTGATCATTTATCGGAAAAATGAATGACCGATCCGAGGTTCGAACTTTCATCCCTTGGCTTGAAATGTCTCGTAGCTCCTGACTGAGCTATTGCCATTCGACATTTAAAAAACATGTAAGGACAGACGGACAGACGGACGGACTGACAGAAGGGCGGACTGACAAAAGGGTAAAAGGAAGGAAGAATAGAAGGACGGACGGCCGGGCAAACTGAAGGTTGGTAGGAAATCTTGAATATTAGCCCGCAATGTACTAAGTGGTGGACTATTTATTACGCTTTTGCGGATTTATGAGATTTTCGAACGTTTAAGATTGCACTATCGTATAACCTCGGCCGTACTCGTGTACACGGATGAAATATCGCACGCCGTTCTGAAAACCAGTCGTATAACCTCGGCTGTATTCGTTAACATGAATGAAATATCGTATGGCGTTCTGAAAACCAGTCGGATGACCTCGGCCGTACATGTTAACACGGATGAAATATCGTACGGCGTTCTGAAAACTAGTCGTATAACCTTGGCCGTACTCGTTAACACGAATGAAATATCGTACGGCGTTCTAAAAACCAGTCGTATAACCTCGGCTGTACTCGTTAACACGAATGAAATATCGTACGACGTTCTGTTACACTTGTGTCTTAAGGGACTGCTTCAAGACATTTGATCTCCAATCTTCATATGATTGATGGTTTGGTATTTTACGCCGCTTTCAACATTATATAACGGCGTACCAGTATTACTTTATTACCCCGTTCTAATTAAGCCAGTTATTGGGGGAAAAGTAACTAGTTGGCTTTTATGAACAGTCTATATCGAGATCATTATGAGCAACTTCTCTTTTTCCCACAATGATTTCAAAAGTTGTCGGCTACAGAGGCGTCATAAAGCGACTATATGTGGGGAAAGGGTAAACTGCAATCAAGAGGGATTTACTTTATTATTTTCTGTTCGTAATAATAGACGACAGCAAAACGAATTCCAAACATTTTGTGATCATGCAGAAAACATGAGATTAACATTATTATCGTCTAGTCAATTACGCACTTTTTATTTACTATCATCTTACTTTTTTTTTCGTAAATAGGTAGCACCTATAGATATATTACTATAAAGATACTGTCTCCAACATACAATGTGTATGTAGCAGACGACCAGCCTGATGAACAACTTTGTACAAATAATATGGAAACACTACAAATGAAAGTATTATTATAGAATAGAGATAAATACATTGTGACCAAAGCTTATTAGGAACCATTTCTTCTGTCTCCAAATTATATTTAAAAGTCGCTTTTTGCTGCAGATGCGTTAACCCTTTCCCTCATATAGACGCTTTCTGACGCCTCTGCAGCAGACAGCTTTTTGAAAACATAGTGACAAAAGAAGAAATTGCTCAAAACGAGTAATTTCTTCTTTAGACAAAATGTTTTTCTCTTTTAGTCATAGGTTATCCATTCAATTATAGAGATTTCCTATTTTTTGAAAAAATATGTTCAAAGTCGTCTGCTGCAGAATTGTCGTATGAGGGAAAGGGTTAAATAACGACAACAAGTTGTAAAGAGTTATAAACAAAGTTATATACCTTAATCTCCACCAAACACAGAAAATGTTCGAGCAATGTATTTATCAGAACGAATACGCCTCGATACGTACGCCGCATTGGTATATTGGCTTTGAACCGTTCATGATTATAAATTTAAATTACGGTAACACGTAAATGCCATCTTTGTGCCATAAAAAGAACGTCCGTAGGGAATGTTTCTTTGGCATTCAAGTTTGCCTGTCGTCGGTATTTAATATGTATGACAATTACTGTACTATTCCAGTGTGTGTATACCACGTGACTTTTGACGTCATATTTGCATGGTCAGACAGCTATAATTGCTGTTGATAAAAATGTAAAAATAATGGTAACTATTTTATTTCTTCAGCTTTTTTAATGAAACATGGCGCAGTCTACGCCGCTTACAATTGTTCTATCTCCGTGTTTTTTTTACAGGAGTTGATTGGTGGTCTAGTTTTTTCAAACACTTCGACGAACCTGTTCTCAAAATCCAGTTATGATAATGCTCCGGTTGTCGGCGATATTAATAAATTTTGAGAAAAGGTTAATCGAAGTGTTTGAAGAAACTAACTACTTATCAAACTCCGTTGAAAAACCGGAGTTAGGGCTCTGTGAGCGGCGTAGACTGCGCCATGTTTCATTAAAAATGATGAAGAAATAAAAAAGTTACCTTTGGTTTTACTTTTTAACCGAAGTAAAATATTTCTCTCCGCCGTAGCATTTGTGACGTCAAAATAACGTGGTATACACACACTGTATTCTAACGCTATGGAATATACAGTGTACTGAATATAACTTTTGAACATATTTAGATTTTAAGTTTGTCTGTCTTCGGCATTTAAGTTCGACTATCTTCGGCATTTATGTTACATAGTCTTCGATGTTTAAGTTTTCCGGTCTTCGACGTTTATGTTTAAGATTGGTTGTCCTCGGCATTTAAGTGTGGCCTTACACGGCATTTAATGTTGCTTGTTTGTAACGTTTAAGTTGGTTGTCTTCAGCATTTCATTTTAGTTTCGTCGTTTTGAGCATTCTCCGTGATTTAAACTATCCTAGTCACGTGATTAATGAGTCAGTGAACACTCTATGAACTCGGCTCATAATTTTCTATGTGAACTGATTGGGTCATTTATTCATCATGCAATTCAATTTAAACAGAATTAAGTATTTTATTGTGTCTTGTCGTACTCATTTGTTGGGTCGAAAGAACAAAACAACAATGACCCGTTAGAGGCACCGTACGATAGTGACGCATTCGTACTGCAATAATTGGCACTTTGCAGTCATATATTCAACTAATGTCACATTTGAATGTATAGATAATCCAAAAAAACTATTTTTTAGCAGCGTTCAATTGCCACAGTCTTTAATATTTTACTGATTTTGTATATAGGAGATACTTCTCGTAATTGGGAACCAATTACCTCTTGATTGATGGTCCTCGTCTCTACTGACTCAGCTGTGGCGGCTCGACCTGCAATAGAAGACATGCATTGCATGTGAGAACGAAACCTTGTTTCGTCAGATACTATGAGCTATATGTCTGTTACGGTCGGCGTTATTACAGTCACCACTACACAAGTTTGTGTGTATGTTACGGTCCGCGTTATTGCAGTCACCACTACACAAGTTTGTGTGTATGTTACGGTCCGCGTTATTACAGTCACCACTACACAAGTTTGTGTGTATGTTACGGTCCGCGTTATTACAGTCACCACTACACAAGTTTGTGTGTATGTTACGGTCCGCGTTATTACAGTCACCACTACACAAGTTTGTGTGTATGGTACGGTCCGCGTTATTACAGTCACCACTACACAAGTTTGTGTGTATGGTACGGTCCGCGTTATTACAGTCACCACTACACAAGTTTGTGTGTATGTTACGGTCCGCGTTATTACAGTCACCACTACACAAGTTTGTGTGTATGTTACGGTCGGCGTTATTACAGTCACCACTACACAAGTTTGTGTGTATGGTACGGTCCGCGTTATTACAGTCACCACTACACAAGTTTGTGTGTATGGTACGGTCCGCGTTATTACAGTCACCACTACACAAGTTTGTGTGTATGGTACGGTCCGCGTTATTACAGTCACCACTACACAAGTTTGTGTGTATGGTACGGTCCGCGTTATTACAGTCACCACTACACAAGTTTGTGTGTATGTTACGGTCCGCGTTATTACAGTCACCACTACACAAGTTTGTGTGTATGGTACGGTCCGCGTTATTACAGTCACCACTACACAAGTTTGTGTGTATGGTACGGTCCGCGTTATTACAGTCACCACTACACAAGTTTGTGTGTATGGTACGGTCCGCGTTATTACAGTCACCACTACACAAGTTTGTGTGTATGGTACGGTCCGCGTTATTACAGTCACCACTACACAAGTTTGTGTGTATGGTACGATCCGCGTTATTACAGTCACCACTACACAAGTTTGTGTGTATGGTACGGTCCGCGTTATTACAGTCACCACTACACAAGTTTGTGTGTATGGTACGGTCCGCGTTATTACAGTCACCACTACACAAGTTTGTGTGTATGGTACGGTCCGCGTTATTACAGTCACCACTACACAAGTTTGTGTGTATGGTACGGTCCGCGTTATTACAGTCACCACTACACAAGTTTGTGTGTATGGTACGGTCCGCGTTATTACAGTCACCACTACACAAGTTTGTTTGTATGGTACGGTCCGCGTTATTACAGTCACCACTACACAAGTTTGTTTGTATGTTACGGTCCGCGTTATTACAGTCACCACTACACAAGTTTGTTTGTATGGTACGGTCCGCGTTATTACAGTCACCACTACACAAGTTTGTTTGTATGTTACGGTCCGCGTTATTACAGTCACCACTACACAAGTTTGTTTGTATGGTACGGTCCGCGTTATTACAGTCACGACTACACAAGTTTGTGTGTATGTTACGGTCCGCGTTATTACAGTCACCACTACACAAGTTTGTTTGTCTGTTACGGTCCGCATTATTACAGTCACCACTACACAAGTTTGTTTGTATGGTACGGTCCGCGTTATTACAGTCACCACTACACAAGTTTGTGTGTATGTTACGGTCCGCGTTATTACAGTCACCACTACACAAGTTTGTGTGTATAGTACGGTCCGCGTTATTACAGTCACCACTACACAAGTTTGTGTGTCTGTTACGGTCCGCGTTATTACAGTCACCACTACACAAGTTTGTATGTATGGTACGGTCCGCGTTATTACAGTCACCACTACACAAGTTTGTGTGTCTGTTACGGTCCGCGTTATTGCAGTCACCACTACACAAGTTTGTATGTATGGTACGGTCCGCGTTATTGCAGTCACCACTACACAAGTTTGTTTGTATGTTACGGTCCGCGTTATTACAGTCACCACTACACAAGTTTGTTTGTATGGTACGGTCCGCGTTATTACAGTCACGACTACACAAGTTTGTGTGTATGTTACGGTCCGCGTTATTACAGTCACCACTACACAAGTTTGTTTGTATGGTACGGTCCGCGTTATTACAGTCACCACTACACAAGTTTGTGTGTATGTTACGGTCCGCGTTATTACAGTCACCACTACACAAGTTTGTGTGTATAGTGTTTTATGCCGCGTTCAACAGTATTTCCGTCAAATCACGGCGTTTCCTACGTAAATAACAGGAACTGCTGGTAAGCTTTTAATGTCACCAGCGTATTAGTCGTAATGCTATCCACTCCACCCCCTCGGAACCCTGATTGCCAAAGGTGGACGCCACTATTACCATTTTACAGTCGGTGGTACGTCCGGAGGGGGTGTGTGTGTGGGGAGGGGGTGGGGGGTCCGCACACAGGGCTCCACGCTTTAGAGGAGGACGCTGTTACAACCACTTTTCCACTGACGCGGTCACCCCATACACGAGAATGTATGTAACGTGAAACTTGACATGTCAGATATAAGCAAATTGAGTTGGAAAACATAATTAGTCTTTCTATTATTTATAGGATAGTAGAATTCAGGTTGACCTAATGGAGTTTTAATCAGGTGGTTGTTCTTTAAATATTTTCCCTCATGTAAACGCAATTTGACGCATCTGCAACAGACAACGTTGAAACACTGTAGACAAAACAAAGGAAATTATCCATAGCTGAAAGTATAATTATTGTATAAATTTGAAAACATTGTGGCAAATGGAGATTTGCTCATTTTAAGCAAATTCTACCTTTGCTTCAATGCTTTCATAAGTAGTCTGCTGCAAAGGTGTCAGAAAACGTCTGTATGTTGGAAAGGGTTAAACCCGAATGCATCAATAGCAACGGTCTCCATGTAAACGTTTTGTTGAATCTTTAACCCGTACCCACATACAGTCTAAACTGTGTTTAAAGACCACCAACTGGAAGAGAACAATCTGGTCTTTGTTCACAGGTGGTATTTATTTGCAGGGTCATTTCTGCAGACATGCAGACATTCTTTCATTTATTGGGAGAGTATAAGTGAATTCAAAGGTCATCTTTAGCACAGGTTTGACTGTACAACAAATCTACAGCAGACGAATTGAAAAAAAAAGGCAAATGAAAATCCCTTTAAATGAAAGTGTTTTCATTTCCACCAACAAATCCAATTAAAAAACAGGAATCCGCCGTGGCCGAGTTGTTATCGCAAGGGTTTCGGAACCGGGTGTCCCGGGTTAGATCCCCTGTCGCTGGAGCAACCTAGGAAAAGGCACATTTACTAGCATATTTCTGTTTGGTTAAATTATTCGCTTCTTAATAAACCGAAGTAGTTTTTGAAGTATGGACTTAACCCTTTCCCTCATACGTATGCGTTTTGGCGCCTCCGTATCAAAAGACTGATGAAACTACTGTGACAAAAGGAGAAATTGCTCACTCATAATGAACAATTCTCTCATTTTCTCACAATACATATAACTCTGATCAATTATCATTATTTCATTGACATGTATTGTGTTATAACTTTGCCGCCCTTGGGCAAGGTACATTTCCTAGCCTAGTACTGGTTTGTTTACGCAGGGATCATGAACAAGTGGACTGTCGAAGTGATATAACTGAAACTTTGTTGAAAACGATGTAAAACCCCCAACAAAAAAACACAAGAAAAAACAACATATCTTTGCCAAGATGTTTACAAAATCGTATGCTGCAGATTTGTTATACTTGGTAAAGGAGTTAACTGCCTCGTATAGAGTCAATCGAAAGAAAACACTATTCTGCGACAGGATATATGGCTTGCCCAAGGAAAATCTATAGTTTCGAAAGCTTATATTACAAGCTAGACATAATTCTAACTACTTTTATCTTCTGCTGTGTACTTTTGCCTGACAGTTTAGGCAGCAACTTGGCTGATACACAAGAAGTGTTATCTAACAAATGAAACAGTGCTAATGTCAAGGAATATTTTTGCCTGACAGTTTAGACAGCAACCTGGCTGATACACAAGAAGTGTTGTCTAACAAATTAAACAGTGCTGACGTCAATGTGTACTTTTGCCTGATAGTTTAGACATCAACCTGGCTGAAACACAAGAATTGTTGTCTAACAAATTAAACAGAGCTGACGTCAATGTGTACTTTTGCCTGATAGTTTAGACATCAACCTGGCTGAAACACAAGAATTGTTGTTTAACAAATTGAACAGTGCTAACGCCAATGTGTACTTTTGCCTGGCAGTTGAGAGTTGAGACAGCAACCTGGCTGAAACACAAGAAGCGTTGTATAACAAATTAAACAATGCTTACGTCAATGCGTACTATATCGATACATTTGGGCGGCAACCTTGACGATATACACACTCGTTGTATAACAAATTAAACAATGCTGACGTCAATGCGTACTATACCGATACATTTGGGCGGCAACATTGACGATATACACACTCATTGTATAACAAATTAAACAATGCTGACGTCGATGCGTACTATACCGATACATTTGGGCGGCAACATTGACGATATACACACTCATTGTATAACAAATTAAACAATGCTGACGTCGATGCGTACTATACCGATACATTTGGGCGGCAACCTTGACGATATACACACTCGTTGTATAACAAATTAAACAATGCTGACGTCAATGCGTACTATACCGATACATTTGGGCGGCAACCTTGACGATATACACACTCGTTGTATAACAAATTAAACAATGCTGACGTCAATGCGTTCTATACCGATACATTTGGGCGGCAACCTTGACGATATACACACTCATTGTATAACAAATTAAACAATGCTGACGTCGATGCGTACTATACCGATACATTTGGGCGGCAACATTGACGATATACACACTCATTGTATATATAGGATCTGACATGAGTTGTCATTTTATATAAAGTTTTATTAAACGAGTTCAAGAATTTTTTTATTAAGCGAGCCTTTGGCGAGCTTAATAATAAAGTTCTTGAACGAGTTTAATAAAACTTTATTAAATGACAACGAATGTCAGATTCTTTTTATCACATGACGAAAACACACAAAGAAAAGCGGGTTTTCCAAAGCTATTTTAATTTCGTCAGTAAATCGTATAACAATGCCACAAATAATTATTCCCGAGGTCATATTCAGCTTAGTTTATTAAAAAGAATAATAAATAACACTCATGAGATATTATATCTATCACATAAAGTGACTTATGAGGCGTATTTCGATAAAAATGTACTTAACGTTTACAAAATTTCTAGATGAAATTTACGGGTTTTGGCGCCAAAGTGACTAACGTATGACGTCAAAACGTTGACGTGACGTCATTTTTTCCTAGTATTAGGTCATGTTATATTACACATGTTGTATATATACGGAATATTACGTTGCGGGAGCGATAAAAGGGTTTTTATTCCATACCTAATTTATACGTCCAATCGTAGACGCTCATTCGAATCATGTGACCGTACAATATATTTCCGTATCGGGACGCACGCGCGTACAAAATAACCCGTATTCTTTTCGTATTGTACGATTCACGGGTCCCATGTTAAACCTATGATAAAGACCGAAGCGCGTGAAAAGGTTCCGAATGAAAGTCTGAATCGACAGGCGCTCTAGATAAAGCGTTACGATAAAGCTCCTGTTGTCACCGGATCATTATTGTCGTTTGCAAACAAGGAGTAACACTGAAACTAAAATATTATCCGATTCTGAAATAGATGACTTTGTAATTGAACAGAAACCAAAAAACACTTTTTGTGTCAGAAATTATTTGAAGGTATAAAATAAAAAGGTCATTTAACATTATTCTGCACAATACAAAATATATTTTGGGGAAAAAGTCGAGGTATAGAATAAAAAGATCATTTAACAGTGTTCTGTACAATACGGAATATATTTGGACTCGTACACAGCTTGGAAAATCATATTGGACTCGCCTAGCGGCTCGTCCAATATGATTTACCAAGCTGTGTACTCGTCCAAATATATATCCGTATTGTACAGAACACTGTTAAATAACCTATAAGTATTGCACGACAAGTAGCGTGGAAAAATCGATATCTTACGAGACCGAAGGTCGAGTAAGATATGGATTTTCCCACGCTACGAGTCGTGCAATACGTACCCATTTATCGCTCCCGCAACGTAATATTCCTTTTATTATATACCTACGATCTATGAAGAGCGAAAAAACTATTAAATATACAGATTCAATACATTGTTTATTGGGGATACCTCGCTGAAAGTATTCCGCGCACTGTCTGACGTCACAATCTTGTATTTACACCGCATGTAGATACGGAATTTTAATCTGTCGTGGTGTATTTGCGCATGTCAATCTGCATGTATTTCCACCGGAAAATGTACAGGCATATAATAAAAAGAAATACGTAATGGGTATATTACATGGGATACAAGCAACGTCATGTGATAAAACAAATTAAACAATGCTGACGTCGATGCGTACTATACCGATACATTTGGGCGGCAACCTTGACGATATACACACTCGTTGTATAACAAATTAAACAATGCTGACGTCAATGCGTACTATACCGATACATTTGGGCGGCAACCTTGACGATATACACACTCGATGTCTAACAAATTAAACAATGCTGACGTCAATGCGTACTATACCGATACATTTGGGCGGCAACATTGACGATATACACACGTGTTGTATAACAAATTAAACAATGGTGACGTCAATGCGTACTATACCGATACATTTGGGCGGCAACCTTGACAATATACACACTCGATGTCTAACAAATTAAACAATGCTGACGTCAATGCGTACTATACCGATACATTTGGGCGGCAACATTGACGATATACACACGTGTTGTATAACAAATTAAACAATGCTTACGTCAATGCGTACTATACCGATACATTTGGGCGGCAACCTTGACGATATACACACTCGTTGTCTAACAAATTAAACAATGCTGACGTCAATGCGTACTATACCGATACATTTGGGCGGCAACATTGACGATATACACACGTGTTGTATAACAAATTAAACAATGCTGACGTCAATGCGTAATTTTGCCTGCACATTTTTAAAAGAAGCCAACTGGTCGATACACGAATAGTTTTTATCTAACAAATTATACAATAATGTACGTACTTATGACGACACATTTAGGCATCAACCGGACGATACACGAAAAATTCTGTCTAACAAATTAAATAATACTTACGTTTAACTGAGGTCTAAGTGGCAAACAATGTAGATTCAGGTGAGACAGCTCGTTACGAGCTGTCTCACCTGAATCTGCATTGTTTGCAAAAGTCTGTAATTACCTTTGACAGCGAAAGAGTTTAACCGCTTTTCTGTTGGATTGGCTACCGGTTTCTCCATAAAAAGTTAAAGTAGCTCTACAAGTTTTTAAAACTTGTTCAAGTGGTGGATTATATGTGTTTTATAGGCTAATATAAATTACTGAGCCCTTACATGGGAAAAGGTACAGGATAAAAATCGGCAGTTAACTTACATATTGTAAGATTTATGTTCAATTGTGTGGATCTGATCTTACTCCGTTCGAATTTGCCAACTTGTACCTTTTCTCATGTACTGGTCTATTAATATATTTTGGTTGCCCCGGTTTGCATGTGAAGTAAAGACACCTGATGACGTTAACCATTCTCCACATATGAAATAAAATATGCAGCAGACGACTTTGAAATAATTTAGAAGATAATGGTTAAAATAACGATATTAGAATCATTGAATAGAATTTGAAGTAATGTGACAGAAGGGAAAATTGCTCATTATGATCAGTTTCTCTGTTTGTTTCAGTTTTTCGTATTTTCCCCCATAGGTTGTCTGATGAATATGCATCGAAATAGGTCTGCATGTCGAAAAGGGTTAAAGATATACATTTTTACTCTTGTCACGTCATCGGTCAGGTCATATATTACAGATAAGTGTTAAAATCATGGTAGGGTAAAAATGTTACCTCTTAAACCATGAGAGTACGCATAAAACAAGAGGGCCGCGGAGCGAACGCCAGCGCTCGTTTGTTTTTCTTTTAGGTCTAAAAAGGGGTGATACTGAAAACTTATTAATACCAGAGTTATGAGACTTGGTACAGACATGCGTATTGTTCCTAGGAGCATGTGTACCAAGTTTCATTTAAAAATGTTGTACTGTTTTTGGTAGACTTGCGCATGCGCAGAGGCTGCCATAGTCATAGTGAGTTTGAAGTCACGTGATGTATATGCCCTTCACCACAAACAATTAAGTGCAATTTTTGGTTTGACTAATTTACGAATGCTCACAAAAGCAAACATAGAGTAACGAAAAAAAATCCGATTATTCAAGCTTATAATAGAAAATAACAAGTCTTGTAAGTGTAAATATCATATTTAAAGTGTACACAATTATTTAGATATCACTACGCCAATATAGCACTGCACCGCGCAATTACCCTTTGTAAATTGTAACCCTTTTTTACCTCTCGGCAGAGATGTAAACATCCACTCGCCCGCTAGCATAAGCGAGTGGAATGAAGGATCGGCTAGTACGAAATTCTAGGCGCTAGTCCATACATATTCGTTCATGTCCTTATTCATAAAGATAGTATGCATTGCTAAGCCTTTTCTTTCTCTCTCTCTCAGTCCATCTATTCCTTCGACAACGATTAACGATGACTTTTGGATAGGTGCTTTCGACAAGGTCTGCGTCTAAAGAAACAAATTTCATCAAATGATTTGAGCGCTTTAAATCACTTGTTTATAAAGCGTTTATAATACTTTGATTATTATAGGCAGAACGAATAACGAATAAATCTTGCAAGAAGTCGATCATTTCTTTCGGCCAAAATCAGGTAAATGACCCGCGGATATTGGTTGTTACAACATAACTGATTCATCCTTTTATTCTAAATTTGTATTACACAGTTTAAAATTAGATTTTGACAGTTTGTTCGTTATGATTTTGACGCGATTCAAGATTTTGACGCGATTATTTCGTTCATAGAGTTGATTACTAACAGATGACTAAGTTGATGATGGAAAGAACATTAACAAGTTAAGTTAAGCTAAAACATGCACAGGCAGGCGAGTGTTTCATTAGGATAAGTGCAACACTCAATTCCCAATCCTGCTTGCCCTTTAACAAATCACAACCCACCCCACAATATAAAAACTCTGCAGCAGACGAATTAAAAAAATCTGAGCAAAGATACAGAAAATCACATTTATTGGAAGTGTAATCATTGAATATAGTTGAAAACATTGTTGCAAAAGGAGAAAGCTTGTTATGAGCAATTTCTTCTTCTGCATCAATGTTTTCAAAAGTCGTCGGCTGCAATTACGTATGCAAGTGGGAAAGGTTTAAATAAGAAACACTTTTTCAAATGATAGTCAGTTGCATTCTAGTATATAATGTCCGTCTTAAATAATAATGACAAAACTTTCAAAAAACAAGAAAAAGATTTTTTACAATTTAATTGAAAACATATTTAATCAAAGTTGGGAAAGTTGTCCCTTTCCGTGCTTTTTTTATGAGAGTTCAAATCACAAGCAAAACTTATGGGACAGAGTTGACAAATAACACATTGACACAATTTCAGATTTAGGCTTTGTTTCTGTCAAACTGCTGAAGAAGACAACACTGAGACACACATTTTGATTAAAAGTTTATTTAAAAAAAGGAATAATTTTATTTATGATAATCAACATTACAATGATGGTGTAGAAAATACATGTCAACAATACATTTTTCAATTTGTACATTCATTGCACAGACCAAATCTTAGCAAGTTTGAAATTATGGACATCTCAGCACATTTGTTCTCAATTCATTACTTCTTGGCAGGATTTTACTGCTAAAATTGATCATTTTTTTTTATTTTTGGCCGGATTGCTCTAGCAATTCCGGTCTATAGATTGGCGATGTCTGTCTCTCCGTCTGTCTGTTCGTCAACATTTTGTAAAATAAATATTCATATATGCACTTCTGTATCTCTTCTTAAACGATCGCAATTCTACCTTCAGTACTTCAGTACTTTGATTTAGTTATGAGTTAAGATTAAAGTTGTGTGACCGCACGCAGACGCTTCTGCTGCCACAGACGCTTCTGCTGCCACAGACGCTTCTGCTGCCACAGACGCTTCTGCTGCCACAGACGCTTCTGCTGCCACAGACGCCACAGAAGACGCAGACGAAGACGACGACAACATTGACGACGACGAAAAACAGACGAGCTTAAATTAATAGAAATTACGTAAACCAAATAAACCTGATTCTTTGCAAATTTATCTTTGATATTGACGAACATGTAGTATTTGTCTCACATTTTGATGGCTATTCATTTTTCCCAATGACGTGTGTCTGTGTTTTACATAAAACAAATACCAAATATGATGGAAATAAAATGTACATCAAAATAATTTACCGTCTCCACAACGAAGTGGTAAGAGTGTCCGTCGTGGGAATGGGTGATCAGGGTTCGATTCCAAGTCGAGTCATACCAAATTCTGTATAAAAAACGAACGTAATTATGGCTTTCCTCCTAGGCGCTCAGGGTTGCGGGGATAGCATTACGACTGATGCATCTGTATAAGGATAAACAGGGGCGTAGCTCCCTTTAGGCACTGAAGGGGCACGTGCCTACACATTTGTTCTCAAAATGCCCCAAAAGCAGCTGCGGATATAGACATCTGCGTAATGTATCGACAAGATCAGCCTGCGCTGTCCGCGCAGACTGATCCGACGACACATTCCGTCTTAGGGGGAGAGATGTATAGAGTAGTTATTCCTGAAACAAAAAATCCACAGGAGGCGAAAAGTGTCTATCCGGGTAGGCCTGTTTGGCATGCTTAGGCTGATCCGGGTCGATACTTTACGCAGAGTCCACAATGTTGATTTTCTCACGAGACGGCCTACACATTGATTATTGCAAAGCTACGCCCCTGATAAATACATATTGTATTCGTAGTAATACTAGTGAATTAAAAAGTAAAAGCCGTTTCACCAGCCTGAAACTTTGTCAAAATGTTTGACTTGATGATCTCTAGTGCAAGTTCGAATATGGGTCAAAACTAGAGCACAAGGTCAACTTAAATGACAATCTGGTTAACACTGCATATTGGCACAAAAGTCAGGATCGGTAGGCGAAAAAGTGTCTCTCCTGGTTAGCCTGCGTGTCATGCTTAGGCTGATCCGGGTCGATACTTTACGCAGAGTCCACAATGCAGCTGCGGCGATAGACATCTGCGTAATGTATCGACCAGATCAGCCTGCGCTGTCCGCGCAGACTGATCCGGCCGACACATTCCGTCTCTCAGGAGAATAGAGATATATAGTAATGATTCCTGAAACAGAAAAGTGACAGGAGGCGAAAAGTGTCTATCCGGGTAAGCCTGCGAAGCATGCTTAGGCTGATCCGGGTCGATACTTTACGCAGAGTCCATACTGTTGGTTTTTCTTGTGGCACGGCTCAGATGTATTCTTATCTTGCAATATATTGCTCACTACTAATACCAACCCTGTTCCACAGACGCATATGACGTATCCGTAGTAGAGTCTTCCGCACACTCTGACCAAGATCTACACTTTTCACAAATTACTTACGCAAGCTTTTTAGGAGTATCTCAACACGTATAGATTCTGATGAGATTGAGAAAGTGAACAACATGTTCTAAACATACTCAGAAAACGTATATCTTTACACACGTCCTGGCTTAGTTTTACTTCAAATTAAATCGACGTAAATGAGAGAAGGGTCTGGTAAAGTCTGTATACCTGTGTTGGATACGATGTGTGTCATTTCAATACGTCCATCTTTAGTAAACAAGACGGATATATATTATCTCAGTGTGTCACATATACAGGTATGTCTTGCCGTTTTTGATGACAAACTTTTGTAACTTAAAACTTTGTATGATTTAAGATCCTTTGAGCTGTCCGTCTATGGACAAAAAAGTACAAGCTCGCTTTTGTGAACAGTGTACACACGATCAGTCTGTGCGTCTGCATTGTCGGATAAAGATCTACACTTTTCACATGCTTCTTAACCAACCATTTGGCATGGCTTTGTAGATCCTGATATAACTAAGCAGATGTACAAGCTGAACTTAACCTACCGATTCCCATGGAATCTTTTCCCATATACGGGATCATTTATTGCGGTACGTTATGCGTAGTGCGTCAATATGTATCCGATTATTTGTTCGAGTCATGCATTCAATTATCCTTTCCCGTAAACAGACGCTTTCTGACGCCTTAGTAGCTGACAACCGTTTTGTTTTCAACTCTATTCTATTATTATACGGGCATTGTTAAAAACGGCGTTAAACCCCAATCAATCAATCAATCAATCAATCATAATCTTGCCAAAGTGTTTACAAAATCGTCTGTTATAGATTTGGTGTATGCGGGAAAGTACATATGTTATTGTCACCATGTCATAGAGTCAAATGATTGTTTGGTGTTTTACGCCGCTTCCAACATTCCAATATCACGGGTAAATTACCAGTACTTCTGTTCCATTTATCCAGTCACTAGTCAGACAGTCAGTCGCAAAGCTAACCCCGCGACCCTAAGCGCAAAGGAGGGTAGCAATTACTACCAATTGTAAAGTCTTTGGTATGACCCGGTCGGGGATCGGACACACGACCGTCATAGAGTCAAATATAATGACAGAGAAGTGCATTTAGATTATAAATAAGATTCTAAATAAGATTCTAGATTCTAAATAATATTTTAAATAAGATTCTAAATAAAAGGTTAATTTTCAGAAAGTTTGTAGTTCCATATATTTCATCTTATGCCTGTCTAGTTCTTTATGCCTGTCTAGTTCTTTAGCTCACTTGTTACAACGAGGGCTACCAATGCAGCGGTCGTGCGTTCGCATCTCCTACTGATTCGCTTAAAAGCCTGTGTCGGAAGGTAGCTAGGATGTTGAGTGGAGTACTGGGGCAAGAAAGCCAGGATTTACAAGTTCGGTGATATAGCCTCTGTGATATAAATAAATTACCATTTTCCCTTTCCCACATACATGTATCATCAATCTGCAGCAGACGACATTGAAAATATCCGAGCAATTGTATCGAGCTTCTATAAAAAAAAGTTTAATTACCGAAACAATGTTTGAAAACACTGTTTCAAAAAGAGAAACTGCTCATAGTGAGCAATTTCTTCTTTAGCATCAATGTTTTGAAAAGTCGTCTGCTGCATAGGCGTCAGCAAGCGTCTACATATGGAGAAGGGATAAACTCCATATATTAATCGAGCATAACAATGTCCTATATTATGTTATGCTGCTCAATGAAATTGTCTTGATAAGACATTTCTAGCGAGTACCTTCATCGTTGAGTTGAGTTTGAAAACAAGGGACATACTTGATGCGACACAAAGGAATTCATTCACAACGTTAAAGGTCAACATAAATATAAATATGTGCGGTCTTAAGCCCTCTGGAATGTGTGTATAGTGCAAGATTATATTTGCTACTGTTGTGTTGGTACTTGGGTTTGGGCAAACACGAATGTTTACATCAAATCTGCAGCAGACAAATTGAAAAACATCTGGAGAAATAATTACATTCAAATTCTCGTAAATATCGTTGAATACATTGTGATTAGTTATTTCTCCTTTTGCCACAATGTTGTCAACGATTTTCTGCTGCAGATGCATCAACATGCGTTTGCATGAAGTACATGTAGGTAAAGGGGTTAAACGCAATTAAGTAGCTACTTAATGATGTTATGAAGCGTTTCATCACTTTCCCTTTTATCATATTTACATAAAATATAAGCATGACATTTGTGTATAATAGATGTAACATGAGGATATATTTCTCCTTTTCTACAATGTTTCACAAAAAAAAAAAACCGTCGTCTTTTGAACATTCAAAAGATATCTGTATCAGGATAATTGTTTAACCCTCTACCTCTCGTTGACGCCTCTAAATCAGACGACCGTAGTATTTCTCCATTTCCCCCAATGTTTTCGATTATATTTAATGATAGCACTTTCATGTGTATATACTTTTGACATTTTAACCTAGATATTTTCATTATCGTCTTGGCATATTTGTTTTATGTGGAACATTTTTTTGTTTATATCGTTTATATAACACCGTTCTTCACGCAGACCTCAACTGTTTGATTTAACCCTTTCCCCCATACGACAATTCTGCAGCAGACGACTTTAAACGTATTTTGTCAAAACATAGAAAATCTCTATATTTGAATGGATAACCTATGACTAAAAGTGGAAAACATTGTGGCAAAAGGAGAAATTGCACGTTTTGTCTGCAGAGGCGTCAGAAAGCTTTTATATGAGGGAAAGGGTTAATTAACTCAGTGCCGAATTTTACAAAATCGATTCTTCCTTGTTGAAAATTGAATTTCAATTTTTCGCCCAAAAAAGAAAATTTGGTAAAATTTAATGTCCTAGTGCCGAGCAATGCAGATTTCAGGAGAGACAGCTCATTACGAATATGCACTGTTTGCAACATCCTTTAACTGCCTTTGGCAGCGAAAGGATAACAAGGAGGACGCGTTTGCGATGATAAAAGAGGGAACGATTATTCTTTATTTAGTATCGTATATATGACTGTTTTCAGCTAAATGCACAAAGTCATTTAGACAATCGTCATTCGTCTTCCACCAATGGACTAACAGTCTATGTGGAAAAGCAGCCAGTTGCTTGAAAAGCATGTTGTGTAGAGTTCTGGCGTGAAGAGGCCTAGAAACATATGAGTAGGTGAACTAGCCGCCGTGATATGACTAAAACATTGTTGAAAACGGCGTTAAACTCAAAGCATTCAATCACAGTCAGCTGAATATATGAGGTGTGCACCGGGTAAACCAGCCCTATCGTGATTATATCACGTGTGGTCAAAGACCTGCGTCCGCATTAATGAGGACAGAGCCAAACGGATGCTGCTTAAACACAGTTAGATCAGACTGCGTGGGCCGTGTCCCGGTAGCTCGATTGGTAGCGACGCGGACTGTCAATCCAGGTGTTGTAATTTCGAATCCCAGCTCGACAAATATTTTTGTTCGACGTTTGAAAAGGGTGTGTTAAAGCGTGTAAAAGCAGCTAGTTGCTTGGAAAATCATTTTGTTTGAAATACTGGCGTGAGAAAGTCATGAAACACATGAAAATGTGAAATGGTCGCCGTGATATGGCTGATCAATTGTTGAAAACGGTGTAAAACCCCAAACTAAGAGACGGCGCGGTTGCACTGTCTGAACTTAATATACGCTGGTAACAAATGCCAAGTACGGTTAGTTATCGCGGATCACCATTCATATACACGTTTTCAGAACGTCATGAATGAAAAGAAAACAAAAAACAGAACGAGTAATCTGTTAAGAATGATACATATACGAGGATGAACAAAACAATGATATATTAAGTCTTAACTTTAAACATTATCGTTTGTTTAACTCTTTCAGCGCCGAATTATTTAAAGTAGACTCTTCCATGTTCAAACTCGGACGACTCTATTTTTATGTTATAGGATTTTTGGAATATTTTTATAACTCACAGCCAAACAATGCAGATTTCAGGTGAGACAGCTCGTTACGAGCTGACTCACCTGAATCTGTATTGTTTGCAAAAAGCTCAATATTGCCTTTGGCGCTGAAAGAGTTAATGGTACAAATACACATTCAAACGAAAGAATAGAAAGAAGGCGCAATTTTACAAAAATCCCTCCCAAACCCCGATACTAGAATTAAGCGTAATAAGATATGGTTACCACGCATCGGACTCACTTAGACATTTCGGCGGTAGACGACATTTGAACAAGAGGAAATAACTAAATTTCCCAACTCTATTAAATAATTAAAGGATACAACGGTTTATTGAGAGTTTCCGTGTTTGTTGAATGTTTTCTAATCGTCTGCTGCATCTTTATTGTATTTGGGCAAAGGCTTAGTCCTTTGTCACACACAACACATATGCAGCAGACGACAGTGCATACATGCATTTAGACACCAATGGGGTAACTATCTATGCATGGGAGTAGTTACATTGAACAGAAGTGAAAACAATGTGGCAAAAGTAAAAAAAAAAAGCACAAATTGAGCAAAATTGCTTCTTTTGCCAAACTGTTTTAAAAATCCTCTGATAACGATGTGACAAATTGCATTTACATTCTAAAGGGGTTAAATAATGTAACGATCGTTGGTCGTAAAGGATCAAAAACATTTTATATTCACCAAGTAAAACTCTGAATAGAGAGGTCAATGTCAACGGAGGTAAGCTGTAAAGTACATGCCAAGTTAAACTAACATTGTGCTATTCTCGACATAGCCCTTCCCCAAATACAACACATCTGCAGCAGACGACTTAGAAATACTATTTCTTTGTTTGCCCATTCTGCCCGCCTCTGTGTCTGTGTATATCGTTTATAACACCGCTCTTTCACGCAGACTTCGACTGTTTGATTTAATGTCCTAGTGCCAACCAATGCAGATTCAGGAGAGAAAGCTCATTGCGAGCTGTCTCACCTGAATCTGCATTGTTTGCAAAATTCTTTAATTGCCTTTGGCAGCGAAAGGATTAAGAAGGAAGACGCTTTTGCGATGATAAAAGAGGGAATGATTATTCTTTATTTATATCGTATACATAAGACAATGTTCAGCTAAATACACAAAGTCACTTAGACAGTCGTCATTCGTCTTCCACCAATGGGCTAACAGTCTATGTGGAAAAGCAGCCAGTTTCTTGAAAAGTATGTTGTGTGGAGTTCTGGTGTAAGGAGGCCTGAAAACACATGAGTAGGTGAACTAGCTGCCGTGATATGACTAACACATTGCTGAAAACGG
This sequence comes from Serripes groenlandicus, assembly GCA_031761405.1. Taxonomy (NCBI): domain Eukaryota; kingdom Metazoa; phylum Mollusca; class Bivalvia; order Cardiida; family Cardiidae; genus Serripes; species Serripes groenlandicus. The sequence continues at coordinate 146,812,828 of JASEVX010000004.1, read as the reverse complement.
CGTTAAACTCAAAGCATTCAATCACAGTCAGCTGAATATATGAGGTGTGCACCGGGTAAACCAGCTCTATCGTGATTATAACACGTGTGGTCAAAGACCTGCGCGCGCATTCATGATGACGTATCCAAATGGATGCTGCTTAAACAGAGTTAGATCAGACTGCGTGGGTCGAGTCCCAGTAGCTCGGTTGGTAGCGACGCGGGCTGTCAATCTATGTGTTGTGAGTTCAATCCCAGCTCGGTCAAGGTTCTTTCCGACGTTTGAAAAAGGTGTGTAAAAGCAGCTAGTTGCTTGGAAAGTTATGTTGTGTGAAATACTGGCGTGAGAAAGTCATGAAACACATGGAAATGTGAAATGGCCGCCGTGATATGTCGGAGCAATTGTTGAAAACGGCGTTTAACTCCAAACCAAGAGACGGCGTAGTTGCACTGTCTGAACTTAATATACACTGGTAACAAATACCAAGTATGGTTAGTTTTCGCGGATCACCATTCATATATACGCTTTCACAAAGTCATGAATGAAAAATAAGCAGTTCGAGTAATCTGTTAAGAATCATACATATAAGAGGATGAACAAAACACTGATATATTTAAGTCTTAACTTTAAACATTATCGTTTGTTTAACTCTTTCAGCGCCGAATTATTTAAAGTAGACTCTTCCATGTTCAAACTCGGACGACTCTATTTTTATGTTATAGGATGTTTGGAATATTTTTATAACTCACAGCCAAACAATGCAGATTTCAGGTGAGACAGCTCGTTGCGAGCTGACTCACCTGAATCTGTATTGTTTGCAAAAAGCTCAATATTGCCTTTGGCGCTGAAAGAGTTAATGGTACAAATACACATTCAAACGAAAGAATAGAAAGAATGCGCAATTTTACAAAAATCCCTCCCAAACCCCGATACTAGAATTAAGCGTAATAAGATATGGTTACTACGCATCGGACTCACTTAGACATTTCGGCGGTAGACGACATTTGAACAAGAGGAAATAACTAAATTTTCCATCTCTTTTAAATAATTAAAGGATACAACGGTTTATTGAGAGTTTCCGTGTTTGTTGAATGCCGTTTTAAAATCGTCTGCTGTATCTGTATTGTATTTGGGCAAAGGCTTAGTCCTTTGTCACACACAACACATATGCAGCAGACGACAGTGCATGCATGCATTTAGACACCAATGGGGTAAATATCTATGCATGGGAGTAGTAACATTGAACAGAAGTGAAAACAATGTGGCAAAAGTAAAAAAAAAAGCACAAATTAAGCAAAATTGCTTCTTTTGCCAAACTGTTTTAAAAGTCCTCTGTTAAAGATGTAACAAATTGCATTTACATTCTAAAGGGGTTAAATAATGTAACGATCGTTTAACCGTAAAGGATCAAAAATATTTTATATTCACCAAGTCAAACTCTGAATAGAGAGGTCAAGGTCAACGGAGGTAAGCTGTAAAATACATGCCAAGTTAAACTAACATTGTGATATTCTCGACATAACCTTTCCCCAAATACAACAAATCTGCAGCAGACGACTTAGAAATCATAATGGAAAAATACTCTTTCTTGTTTTGCCCATTTTTGCCCGCCTCTGCGTCTGTATTATTCTCCATTTACCGTTTCTTCAATTAATTTCATTTTCCTTAACTTCTAGTCATCTGGTGAATATACATCTTTAACCCTTTCCCTCATACGACAATTCTGCAGCAGACGACTTTGAACGTATTTTGTCAAAACATAGAAAATCTCCATAATTGAATGGATAAACTATGACAAAAAGTGGAAAACATTGTGGCAAAAGGAGAAATTGCACGTTTTGTGCAATTTCTTCTTTTGTCACTATGTTTTCAAAAAAGCCGTCTGCTGCAGAGGCGTCAGAAAGCGTCTATATGAGGGAAAGGGTTAATCGATTTGATAATACACCTTATCAATTAAAACATGTGTATGCATATATTTACCTGTACATCGCGTGTCTACACGTTGTTCTAATTAAATTGATATGATGAGCCGTTTACAATGTGTACATTTATAATAAGTGCATTATAGTAATTTACTACGACAGACATGTTTCTGGCTGGGAAAAGGTACAACTTGGCCCGGTATCAATTCCTCGACGCTAACCAGGCGTACAAGGCGATTTCCTAAACGCATATCAATAACAAATTCCTGTATATCTATGCACCACAAGAGAAAGTTGATGCAACGCATCAATGTCGCCGGATATCCATAGTGCAGTTATGCATAACACTAACATTATAGTAGTTGAATAAACAGTTATCAACTGAGGGGCATATTGGAACATCAGGGGTGGGGTCAAGTTAAAATGTATCATAACTTGCATTGTTTTGTCAACGAAGTGAATGATAATTGAATCCTTTCATTGTTTATGATCAATCTCCATTCCAAAGTAGGTTGACCATCACACAACCAACTAATTATTGATCATAAACAGTAATGGAAATGAGTAATCTTGCCAATCATTAGTCTATTAAAACTAGTTTTATCTCGGTTTGTTCATTTCTTCATTTGTTTCGAACCAAATAAACATTTTAAATCACCTACGATTTACTATTTGTAAGTGAGTATAAAGAGACGGCTCTCTGCAAAGGAGATTGATCTACGCATTTGGTATTCGCGAGTCACGCTTCAAGCAGGTGCGCGTATGTAAACAAATTAGACTGCGACGTAAAGGTTTGTAGTTATCGCCTTTTGAGTACATGTACATGTAGCATATAGTGTAAAATAAAGTATAACAGTCTAGATAATGGGGACTGTTTTGTCTTCGTAAATAAAACAAAAAAACATAAATGCGAGTCAAAATAAAGAAACTGAAAACACCTAAAACATCGGAATATTTATTTCATTTTAGATGTGTCATTACTTAGTGTTTTTAAACAAACACAATTGTTATATGTTCAAGACATCTAAATGTGTTTCTTTCTAATAATAATCCCCCCTCCCATGTGATTTCCGAAAACCTATTAAAAATAGAAGTCGCGGGCTTCTGCCCGGCGACTAATAAAGGTATAAACGTAACTTGCATTTAGTAAACTTGAACTTGGGTTTACTGAATATAAGGAGTTGAATGATAAGATTGATTAATCAGTTGGTTCAAGTGAAACCATACACGTTGGCATTTTTTAATACATTGCATACATGTAGCGCATTTTACATCTATAAAAATAATAAAATAATAAGATATCCAAAAGTTCATTTACTTATATTGATCCATTTTAATGTTATTCAGCTAAACGTTAGTTTTGATAGATGCTCAGATCAGTGAATAAATAGTGTAGGCTCAGACCAGCCTATGATTTTGCTGAGATATATTGCATTTTCTTTTTCAACCTACCAGAAAAATTCTGTAAAGCCTTTTTAACTGTTTGGTGAACTTTGTGGACCTTGATGTAAACTGCGTGAGTACGCAGTCTCATCTGTATCCGCCCCGTTCTCAAAGACCAGGTTGAACCGTATTGCTTGACATATTCAAATTGCCTTTAGGGATTCTATCACGAAACATTTACATATAAACAGTCACACCTGTGTTAAAGATCACCTTGGAATAGCGATTCTCTGTATATAGCAACCACACTTTCCAGGGACGTAGCTTCCTTTAGGCACTGTAGGCTACACATTTGTTTCTAAAAATGCCCCAAAATGCAGCTGCGGCAATACACATCTGCGTAATGTATCGACCAGATCAGCCTGCGTTGTCCGCGCAGACTGATCCGGACGACACATTCCGTCTAAATGGGGGGGGGGGGGGGGGGGGGAATAGATAGAGTAGTGATTCCTGAAACAGAAAATCCACAGGAGGCGAAAAGTGTCTATCCGGGTAGGCCTTTGTGGCATGCTTAGGCTGATCCGGGTCGATACTTTACGCAGAGTCCACAATGTTGATTTTCTCACGAGACGGCCTACATATTGATTATTGCAAAGCTACGCCCCTGCTGTCAGTTTACCAATTTTCTGCATAAATGACCCTGTAATTAAAGACAACCTGTGAACAAAGACCAGATTGTTCTCTTCCAATGGGTGGTCTTTTAACACAGGTTAGACTGTATATATATCACCTCTGGTAGGAGAAAATTAAGAATGACAGCCACAGAATGACCCTTGCTTGAATCGTACGAGGAGGCTAAATTAAATGGACGCTTGGAGTCAATGCATCTCTTGATATCTAGTAGGTTTGGGGTAGTATCAGTTTCAATCATTATATTGTTTTTGTTTATCTCAGTGTACATTTATGATGTGGGACCAATATCACTTTTCCTGTCCGCCGCCGATATGACATTGACTGTTGAAAGCGGCGCAAATCCATTAACACATTCAAAATATACATGTCTGTTGTGTGTTTGTGTGTATGAGTGTATGTGTGCGTGTGTGCATGCGTACGTACGAGCGAGCGATCGATCTTACAAGAAAGGTGTTAAATGTTATTATCCAATAATATGTTCATGTGTTCGGATTTCATTGATATGTCTGACGTGGTTCCCGTATTTGTTCAGTTAGATCTCTTATTCTATTCTATAATATATATACATATATATATATCAACTACATCCACCGGTTAAGATTCGAAATAAAATAAATTATCTTTGACATATAATTTAATATGACATTCCTGATATTGAGGGTAAAGTTAGTTCGTAATGTACAACGTGATCTACATACCTGTGTTGTACGCCAAACGGTCAAAGGGCGTATGAGTACACTGTTCTTCAATTATACGAGTACACTGTGGTTTCAAATCAGACGGCATATTAGTACATTGCATCATCACATCAGAAGGCAAACGGCTTCACTGCACCATCAAATCAGAAGGCTAACGGCTTCATCGCACCATCAAATCAGAAGGCTAACGGCTTCATTGCACCATCAAATCATAAGGCTAACGGCTTCATTGCACCATCAAATCATTAGGCTAACGGCTTCATTGCACCATCAAATCAGAAGGCTAACGGCTTCATTGCACCATCAAATCATAAGGCTAACGGCTTCACTGCACAATCAAATCAGAAGGCTAACGGCTTCATTGCATCATCAAATCATAAGGCTAACGGCTTCACTGCACCATCAAATCAGAAGGCTAACGGCTTCATTGCACCATCAAATCATAAGGCTAACGGCTTCATTGCACCATCAAATCATTAGGCTAACGGCTTCATTGCACCATCAAATCAGAAGGCTAACGGCTTCATTGCATCATCAAATCATAAGGCTAACGGCTTCACTGCACCATCAAATCAGAAGGCTAACGGCTTCACTGCACCATCATATGGTTATATGAACTGGCCGCTGTCATATTACTGAGAGACACAGGGAACACATGGTTATGTGAACTAGCCGCTGTCATATAACAGAGAGAACCAGGGAATAAAGGGTAGTCTATTAGTTTATCTACCCTATGCTGTATTTTCCAGCGTCAATTACATCAGTATTAATTTATAAATATTAATTATGAATTACCAAAATATTATCACGTGTCTCCCAACACTACAAAGGACGATCAACTAAGGGAATTAACTCTTTAAACTTTACATATGCTATTTTTCACAGTTTTCCTTTTACCTTACCGCATTTTTGACGGACATCCCTTCCCATTCTTTTATTGGTGGTTTGCAATTGTCAGAGGGAAGCTATGTTTTTTATGCCTTCTGGCAAGGGCAAACCCATGATTATGATGAAAGAGGTGTGCTGTACAAATCTATTCTAATCTGATTAGTCTAGATCATGGATTTTTTAAATGATTTTTTTTTATCCTGTCGCACTTTTGTGTTTCTTTACCGTATGTCAATGTTTAAAAATTATACTATGGAAGGTTCTTACACCACTAGGTGAGGAGAGGATGTCGGAGAGGTTAATGCACGTTGCAGCCTCTCTGAATCTCCTTTCCAGTACAGCACAACCCCTTTTCATTTCGTATTTTTTGTATATATGCTTTTTTACTCTTTAAACTTTTTTAATCATAGAGAGCTCTCAGGTACACGTCCCGGTGTCATCATAATAACTTATAAACATCATTGTAAATCTACAATTATCGCCTTGTATTTTATGTATATATATGTTTTTCGCTTTTCCCCCATAGGGTCATCCTACATGGTAAAAACATTGAAAACATCATAAATATTTATCTAAGAAACTTTGAAAACATTGCGAGAAAAGGATAAAATGACATATGGGGGAGAACACAACAGACAGACTCCTTCCGATTGGATGTCGGATATCAACTCCACTGATTACGTGCCTGCCGGCATAAGTGCGTTAGCCCACAAAATTACTGTCGGAGCTTGACGATAAAAACGGATTGAAATCTGGACCAATCGGGAGGGGTTTGACAAACAGCCCAATCTAACTGCATTGCTGTGAAGGGTGAGGGGGGTAAAACTCACAAGCCCTTCGCAGTACCCTTTACTCATACCTGCGCAAGGTAGTACGGGGCTCCTGATTGGGTGAGACCATGCACGTCATGATATGGCAGGCAGCGTCTCGCCCAATGGGGAGATCTGTACTATAACATATAGAAAAAGAATATAGTAGCATTATCTAGATTAATATAAGATATATATGTACCCGGAGGTATCTTAAACACCTATGTAACGTAAATATTTTTATCTTTTTTAAATGGTGGCCCTGATACTTATTGACAGGAGAGATACCGGTGTATTTTGTGTTTGTTTGGTTTTTTTTAACATTTTTTCTATGTTCTTACTCTGTTTTATACCTCCGGGAGATATAGTATATAGCATACTACAGTTGGAAACAACATAGATTACAACTGTATAGTAACACAATATAGATTTATGTACTCAATATTACATCAATAGAATGGAAATCAAATAAGCCCATGGTCCTTGGTCCAATACAATATATGTTATTTTTTAAAATATGGTTAAAACAAAGACAATAGCTGCTCGCCAAATAGTTAATTCTGCATGGCGAGGGTAAATAAAACCAAATAGTTAGTTAGTACATGGTTATGTTAACTAGCCGCTGTCATATAACAGAGAGAACCAGGGAATACATGGTTATGTTAACTAGCCGCTGTCATATAACAGAGAGAACCAGGGAAACCATGGTTATGTTAACTGGCCGCTGGCATATAACTGAGATAGCCAGGGAATACATGGTTATGTTAACTGGCCGCTGGCATATAACTGAGATAGCCAGGGAATACATGGTTATGTTAACTAGCCGCTGTCATATAACAGAGAGAACCAGGGAATACATGGTTATGTTAACTAGCCGCTGTCATATAACAGAGAGAACCAGGGAATACATGGTTATGTTAACTGGCCGCTGGCATATAACTGAGATAGCCAGGGAATACATGGTTGGGTTAACTGGCCGCTGTCATATAATTGAGAGAGCCAGGGAATACATGGTTATGTTAACTGGCCGCTGGCATATAACTAAGATAGCCAGGGAATACATGGTTATGTTAACTGGCCGCTGGCATATAACTGAGATAGCCAGGGAATACATGGTTGGGTTAACTGGCCGCTGTCATATAATTGAGAGAGCCAGGGAATACATGGTTATGTTAACTGGCCGCTGTCATATAACTGAGAGACCCAGGGAATACATGGTTATTTTAACTGGCCGCTGTCATATAACTGAGAGAGCCAGGGAATACATGCTTTTGTGAAATATCCGCTGTCATATATCTAAGAGAGCTAGGCAACACATTGTTATATGAACTTGCCGCTGTCATTTGACTAAAATAGCCAGGGAATACATGGTTTTGTGAACTGCCACTGTCATATAACTGAAAGAGCAAGTGAATACATAGTTATGTTAACTGGCCTCTGTCATATAACGGAAAGAGCCAGGAAATGTATGGTTTTGTGAACTGGCCGCTCTCATATAACTAAAAGAGCCAGGGAATACATGGTTTTGTGAACTGGCCGCTGTCATATAACTGAAAGAGCAAGAGAATGCATAGTAATGTTAACTGGCCGCTGTCATATAACTGACAGAGGCAGGCAATACATGGTTATGTGAACAGGCCGCTGTCATATAACTGACAGAGGCAGGCAATACATGGTTATGTGAACAGGCCGCTGTCATATAACTAAGATAGTCAGGGAATGCATGGTTTTGTGAACAGGCCGCTGTCATATTGTTGAGAGAGTCAGGGAATGCATGGTTATGTGAACTGGCCGCTGTCATATAACTAAACGAGCCAGGAAATACATGGTTTTGTGAACTGACCGCTCTCATATAACTAACAGAGCCAGGGAATACATGGTTATGTGACCTGTCTGCTGTCATATAACTAAGATAGCCAGGGAATACATGGTTTTGTGAACAGGCCGCTGTCATATAACAGAACGATCCAGGAAATGTATGGATATATGAACTGGCCGGCGTCATATCACTGAGATTACCATGCGTATAAAGCAATGCTTTCATAACCCTTTTATGTATAAATACACTTTTTATGTCGCCTAACTCGTTATTGTGACCCATAGGGGTCACTTCTCAGTCGTCGGTCAGTGTGTCTATCTGTACGTATGACCAGCTGTCCGTCTGTCCGTCTGTCCGTGAAGCTTTCACATACATACTGACTTTACCACAGGCGACGTACATGTATTCCCCCTGCTTGCTACATGTACTATTTTAAGTTAAAACATACATTGATGCTCCGACTACCGCAGTAAAAGGTAGTCGTCTGTTGCAAGGAAAGGTACCGGCTTTTGCCTTTTTGTTGCCACCCTCTTTATCTTGTTGGGCAACATTGTTTACTACTTTCTTTATCTGTCTTACAAGGAAGTACGCTCCCTTGTTTACCACAATCATTGACAACACCTGATAACATCTTGCGGATTTTTCGGTAGATAAACAACGTTTTAGGCTCGCAATCATTCACATATTTTAGTTACATATACACCCTAATTAATTAAAAATAACTGGACCAGTGCATGAGAAAAATTCAAGTTGGCATTTCTGAACAGTGTAGGTTCAGTTTATCTAGCTCACCAGCTCACCAGCGCAGTCTTATCAGCATCTACACAAGTTGACATACTGTTCTAACGAGCTTGTATAAGATATATAAAAACAGTGTAGATCTTGATTAGACTGTCCGGATACACAGGCTGATCTAGATCTACACTGATCACAAAAGGTACTAGTTGACCTTTGTGAACAGTGTAGAACCTGATCAGCCTGTGCATTCGCACATTAGTATGCACGTGCTGAAATGTTTTTTGTTAACAACAAGAGTACTGATTCACATGCAAACTGTGACGACTCGGGTGAGACTGTGTACGCGTAATTTCATCGCAGCTTTTACTTAGTGCTGTCACATCTTGAAGTTTAGCTCTTCTTGTTTTGACCTCGCTATTTCAAATCCGTTGAAAATGCCTATATTTCACGTTGCAAATAAACCCAATCCCGGTAGCTCAGTCGGAAGCAACGCGGGCTGTCAATCCAAATCGACCAAGCGTCATTCGTTTTTCACAAATGGGCTAACGGTATATGTGGAAAAGCAGCCAGTCGCTTGACAAGAGTGTTGTTTGGAGTACCGGCGTGAGAAAGTCAGGAAATACATGGAAAGGTGAACTGGCCGACGTGATATGAAATGTTGAAAACGGCGTTATAATAATTTCGTCTTTACATGTAGATAAACACCTGAACTGTCATCAATACTGACGGATGAAATAGGATACTGCTTAACAAAAGTTTCTTGAAACTTTGCAAACAGTACGGATGCGGGAGGTCGCGGATTCGATCCCCGGTCGGGTCGTACCACATACTTTAACAGTGGTAGTAATGGCTGTCTGTACTGGCGCTCAGGATTATGGGATAGCATTACGACCGACTGGCTGGTATTAGGAAAAATGGACCAGTAGTAATGGTATCTTACCCAGGACACGCCGTGAAACTGTTGGAAGTGGGCGTAAACCACCAAACAATCAACAGAGCCAGATCAAATAGCGCTGACTGATCAGACTGTACACTGATCTCAAATGCCTTACGGTTTGTTTTCAAAAATCGCTTTTCATCTATTCTATATCGAGGGCTTGGCGTGAAACGGTTGTAACTAAAAACCTATTTTGAAAACCCTGGTTTAGGGGCAATTTTGACCCCTTTGTAAACAATGCAAATTTAGGTGCCATTGTTCAGAACGAGCAATGGCACGTAAATTTCCATTGTTTACCAAGAAAAATTATTTGACGCTTATAAAAACTTAATGGTGAGGTGATTAACCTTGGTAAAAAAATACCAATTTTAGTTACAACCGTTTCACGCCAAGCACTCGATACTATTACATAGTTTTCTAGATTATTTTTAGGTTATACATGAAAACAACATGTACTACATGTATGTTATAATAATAAATAACTTCAACTTGATAATGATTAGACAAGAACCTATGCTACTATAAAACAGGTCCGGACAGAATATGTGAGACTGATACAAACGTCAATATTCACCCCGCATATGTAAAACGTGTTGATACAAAGAGTTAACCCTTTTCCCACATGCAACGCATCTGCAGTAGACGACGTTCACAAACCTGACAAATCGTCATAAAAGATAGCTTAATTGTTGAAAACAGTGTGGCCAAAGGAGAAATTGCTCATCATGAGAAAGTTTGCCTTTGATGACAATGTTTCCGAAAGTTGTCTGCTGCTATTGCGTCTGCAGGTGTGGAAGGGTTAACCATTTATCAAATTACACAACATGTGAATTTATGAACCCTCGAATTCTTATTTAGGATGTTTACAAAATAGTATACCCCTAACTACGACGCATTTGATACCCACGACATGTTTTAGGCGGTTGTTGTTTTGGATTTATGGCATGTATCACTTCCCCTATCTACGCGTTCTCGCATGTAGACGCATTTTTATTCCACTGCAGCAGACGAAGATTAAACACTTTATGGCAACATTTCTCATTTGCCACAATATTTTGAACTCTTTTTCAATAACGTTTCTTTCATGTCTAAAGAAATTCCATTTTTCCCTAGATGTTTTCAAAGGCGTTTGCTTCAGATTTATTGTTTGTGGGAACGGGTGGAATAAATAATAGGCGTTACATGGGCATTGACATTGAGTAGATACAATGCCGTGAAATATACTTTATGAAACATTTAATCCTACAGTGTTGGTTCTCAATAGAATTGTCACAGTTAGTCAATTTTATTGATAACCAACACTACATGGTTAAAGGGTGACATAAGGATTGCAGAACATTATCAATATATAAAACCACCTTTCTAGATTGCGGCTTTGATATCACGTAGGTAAATTGTCTCTTTTTTTTTAAAGTTACAATTTTGAATAAGGAATATATGTATAAAGAAAGACAGCTTTCAAAATGTTTCATGTCGCTTTAATCAGTATTTAAGTAGACCGCCTCGGCGTCCTTTTCGGGTGCGGAAGGTCGTGAATTCGATCAACGGTCGGGTCATACCAAATACTTTAAAAATAGTGATAATGGCTGTCCTCCTTGGCGCTCATCGTTGCGGGGTTTACATTATGACTGACTGGCTGGTGTCAAGATAAATGGACCAGTAGTACCGATAACTTACCCAGGAAACGCCATGATATAACTGAAAAATTGTTGAAAGCGGCGTAAAACACAAAGCTATCATTCAATAAATCAGCATTTCAGTAATATGTCACGGCATTATAGTAGTAACATCGGTAAGTTAGTACATACGCATACATTTAATCTTTCTTCAAAATGCTAAAACAGTCTCGTTGATGGAGTGGTAGAGCGTCCACCTCGGGTGCGGGAGATCGTGGGTTAGATCCCCGGCCTGGTCATATTAAGGACTAAAAAACAAATTGTAATAGCTTTCCCTCCTTGACGCTCAGAGTTGCGGGCTTAGCGTTACGACTGACTCGCTGGTGTCAGGATAAAAGGACCGATAGTACTTGTAACTTACCTAGATAATGCCATAATGCCGTGATATAACTAGACAATTGTTAAACGTGGCGTGAACCAATAACAGCATCTTGAGAACAGTTATGACCTTAATCCGATAACAAAGTATGAAGTTTCGTTGTAAATGATTTCAATGCAAAATCTCTGAACACCGGTTTTCGTGTTATTTACTTAAAGAACATGTTTTTGTTCTAGGCCATGTCCCTCTATAAAGAAAAACAAGACACTATGCTTTGTTATGTATTTAGGTGAATCTTATGAATGTATTATTTACATCACTCATTCTAATTTAGGATGTTTATACAAGACTATACCCGCAACTACGAGTCATTTGATACACAAAACATGTTTAGGACCTTTTCTTTTGTGGAGTTTTGTTCCTTCATTTCCCACATGTAAACGTATTGTGACGCTATTGTAGCAGGCGACGCTTAAACACTGTGTGGCAATTTCTCATTTTGCCACAATGTTTTCAACTTTTTTCAATAACGTTCCTTCATGTTTATTAAAGATATTCCATTTATCTCTAGATGTTTTCAAAGTCGTTTGGTTCAGATGTATTGTTTGTGGGAACGGGTGAAAGAAAACAATAGGCTTAACATGGGCATTGATATTGAGGAGATAAAAACCTTTGATGTGAAACATATCTTATTTATTAAACATTTAATTCATACATTATTGGTTCTCGAAAGAGTTGTCACAGTGAGTCTATTTTATTATATAGTATAGTTATTAAGTAGAGTGTAAAACATAGTGGCAAATGGAGAAATTGCTCATCATGAGTAATTTCTCTATTTGTCACAATGTTTTCAAAAGTCGTTTGATGCAAATGTGTCAGAAAGAGTCTATATGTTGGAAAGTTGTAACTAGGTTACACATGTATTTGTACTGTATTTAGATGAAATATAGAAGAGGATAGCTTCATTTATTTTCTAGGATAATTGCATTATTTATATGCGTTGTTATTGTTGATGCCGGTCGTTAACCGTTGTTTATACCGGTCGTTAACCGTTATTTACGCCGGTCGTTAACCGTTGTTTACGCCGGTCGTTAACCGTTATTTACGCCGGTCGTTAACCGTTGTTTATGCCGGTCGTTAACCGTTGTTTACGCCGGTCGTTAACAGTTGTTTATGCCGGTCGTTAACCGTTGTTTACGCCGGTCGTTAACCGTTGTTTATGCCGGTCGTTAACCGTTATTTACGCCGGTCGTTAAACGTTGTTTACGCCGGTCGTTAACCGTTGTTTACGCCGGTCGTTAACCGTTGTTTACGCCGGTCGTTAACCGTTGTTTACGCCGGTCGATAACCGTTGTTTACGCCAGTCGTTAACCGTTGTTTACGCCGGTCGTTAACCGTTGTTTACGCCGGTCGTTAACAGTTGTTTACGCCGGTCGTTAACCGTTGTTTACGCCGGTCGATAACCGTTGTTTATGCCGATGGTTAACCGTTGTTTACGCCGGTCGATAACCGTTGTTTACGCCGGTCGTTAACCGTTGTTTACGCCAGTCGATAACCGTTGTTTATGCCGATGGTTAATCGTTGATGACGCCGGTCGATAACCGTTGTTTACGCCAGTCGTTAACCGTTGTTTACGCCAGTCGTTAACCGTTGTTTACGCCGGTCGTTAACCGTTGTTTACGCCGGTCGTTAACCGTTGTTTACGCCGGTCGATAACCGTTGTTTATGCCGATGGTTAACCGTTGTTTATGCCGATGGTTAACCGTTGTTTATGCCGGTCGTTAACCGTTGTTTATGCCGGTCGTTAACCGTTGTTTATGCCGGTCGTTAACCGTTGTTTACGCCTGTCGATAACCGTTGTTTATGCCGATGGTTAACCATTGTTTACGCCGGTCGTTAACCGTTGATATGTGGAGTTTAACCCTCATCCTGGCGAATTCCGACATCTAGAGGGTTCGAAACTATACAACTCTGAAAACGTTCTCAGTGCTCAGAAATGATGTCCATGCTCGAATAAAAAAGCTTCTGATTGGTCAATTTGGTGAACAAATTTGTTTCTGACCAATCAGATACATGCGCACAATCTGAATACAGATTTAACTTTTATAGTTTTGGAGTCTGTACTAGCAGGTATTCTTTTCCAACCTTTTCCCACATACAGATGTACTTAAGCGCACCTGCAGCGGACGACATTTGACAACAATTGCCTCTTTTGACACGATGGTTTAACTGTTTTCATTTATTGTTTAGAGCATCCAGTTTGAAATGCCTGTGTTTTTTAACTGACTGCCTTGAATATGTGAAAGTGAGTTAACAGGCTATAGGATGCCGTGATTGAATTTTTGTCTAATGGAGTTTTGTATTCACATTAATGCATGAGAGTGATCTTCGTCACCCTCCTGCAATCAATCAATTAAAACACGTTAAGCCTAATAAGTCAGTTTAAAAAAAAGAATACAATAAACAGGTAGGGTTTCATTCAAGAAAGCACGTGTCACTTAAAAGTGGACATCCCTCTTTAGGCAACCCTTCAGAATGCGACATAGTTTGGTACATCTTCTTCATACTTTCACTTTGCGTGGAAGATCAACCTCATTAAAACAAATCAATCACGGCATCGTATTGATGTCAAGCTTGTTGACATATTTAACACGTTAATTGTCGTAAAACTAGTTGACTTTCTTTAACTCGATCATATAACACGTTAATTGACGTAAAACTAATTGACTTTCCTTAACTCGATCATATAACACGTTAATTGACGTAAAACTAGTTGACTTTCCTTAACTCGATCATATAACACGTTAATTGACGTAAAACTAGTTGACTTTCCTTTACTCGATCATTTAACACGTTAATTGACGTAAAACTAGTTGACTTTCCTTAACTCGATCATATAACACGTTAATTGACGTAAAACTAGTTGACTTTCCCTAACTCGATCATTTGACACGTTAATTGACGTAACACTTGTTGACTTTCCTTAACTCGATCATATAACACGTTAATTGACGTAAAACTAGTTGACTTTCCTTAACTCGATCATTTAACACGTTACTTGACGTAAAACTAGTTGACTTTCCTTAACTCGATCATTTAACACGTTACTTGACGTAAAACTAGTTGACTTTCCTTAACTCGATCATTTAACACGTTAATTGACGTAACACTTGTTGACTTTCCTTAACTCGATCATTTAACACGTTAATTGACGTAAAACTAGTTGACTTTCCTTAACTCGATTATATAACACGTTAATTGACGTAACACTTGTTGACTTTCCTTAACTCGATCATATAACACGTTAATTGACGTAAAACTTGTTTGGTAACATTTCTATATTTTTGTTAACAAATATATCCTGGTTTATATTACATATAGACTGCCTCGGTGGTGAAGTTGAAGAGCGATCGTCTCGGTGAAAGACGAATGACGCATGTCACAGTGACTTTTGTCAAACGTCGGAAATAATGTTGGCCGAGCTGGGATTCGAACTCACAATCCCTGGATCGACAGCCCGCGTCGCTACCGACTGAGTAACCAGGGCTCGGCTCGGTGCGGGAGGTCGTGGGTTCGATCCCCGGCCGGGTCATACCAAATACTTTTAAAATTGTAGTAAGGCGGCTTTCCTTGGCGCACAGGTTTACAGCGTTAGTTAAAATTACGACTGACTGGCTGGTGTCAGCGGAAAAATGGACCAGTATAACTGGTAACTTAGCCAGGCAACGTCGCGATATAATTGAAAACGTGTTCGAAGCGGCGTAAAACACCAAACACTCAATCAATCCCCATAACGACGGTCTGTAATGGATCTGGTGAGACTGTGCGGATACAGAGGCGCACATCAATCTTCATTGCTATATGATTGATTGATTGATTGATTGATTGATTGATTGGGGTTTAACGCCGTTTTTAACAATCTCTCAGTCACGGCGGCCAGTTCACCTACTAATGCATTTCCTGGTTTGCTCACACCAGTACTCCACACAACAATCTTCCCAAACAACTGGCTGCTTTTCCACATAGACTTAGCCCATTGGTGGAAGACGAATGACACCATGTCGCATTGACTTTTGTCAATCGTCGGAAAGAAAGTTGGCCGAGCCGGGATTCGAACTCACAACCGCTGGATTGACAGCCCACGTCGCTACCGACTGAGCAACCGGGGCTCGGCTATTGTTATATGAACGCAGATCTGTATCTGAAATATAGATGACCCGAGGCCCGTTATTTCATTAACCCTTTCCCTCATACAGACGCTTTCTGACGCCTCTGCAGCAGACGTCTTTTTGAAAACATAGTGACAACAGAAGAAATTGCTCAAAACGAGCAATTTCTTCTTTTGCCACAATGTTTTTTCACTTTTAGTTATAGGTTATCCATTCAATTAAAGAGATTTTCCATTTTTTTGACAAAATATTTTCAAAGTCGGCTGCTGCAGAACTGTCATATGAGGGAAAGGGTTAAACGAATAGTGTATTTGATCTATATATAACTGAAATACTAGATATCCCTTTCCCACATAAACACACTTTCTGATGTCTCTGAGCAGACGAATTTTTTAAAACATTTTGACAAAAGAAGAAATTGCTCAAAACGACTTTTGTCACAGTGTTTTCATTTTCTGTCAGTAATTTAAGCTTCATTTATAGATATTTTCCATGTGTATGCCTAGAAATGCTATAATTCCTCTGCCGCTGGTTTATTATTGTATCTTGGGAAGATCGAATGAAATATGATATGTTGATCCACCGATTGCCTTTCATTTCGTTGGGCCAATAAGTGGAGCGTCTACATGTATGTGCTTTATTTAGTAACGTAAACTTTACACAGTTTAAAGTTACATAAAAATCAATATAATACATAACCTTTTCCCGCATACAACAAATCCGCAGTAATTGATTTTGAAAACATCTAGGCTAATATATGAAAATATCTCAATAAATAAAAGTAAAATTGATAAATATATTGGAGCAAACAAAGAAAGCACAATTTTGCAAACATGTTGTGAGATGCGTTAGAATACGTCTGCATATATACGAACGGGTTAACACTGTCACGAATGCGCAATAAACAGGGAATTTAGGGGTATAGTTTGACTTTTGTTCACGTAACGTCTTGCATAAATGCGTTTTATAACAGTCAACTTACGCCAAATTCATCCGCAGTCATGCTGATTCTAGAACAAAATAGTCCCTACAAAACCTTTGTTTGCTTTGAAATGATTGTATACCTTCACCGGAATATATTGCATACATGACATTGAGTTTAAATGCATTGTAAATGTGTATAGATGCACTGGAAACGATTGATTTGATACTTTTTAGTATTTTGAAAGAGAAAGAAGAGTATGTGAAAAACCAGTTACGTTGTTTGATTAATCTGTTTATCATAAAAACACGAAATGCTGCTATTCAAACATGCCACAGTGTCGTGCAAATACCTATATATATATATAGCTAATTAGAGAGGGTAGTGTTTATTTGACAATAGCGTAGGCTTGATGTAGCCAGGATGTAAACGATCGCTACTCAGATATATAGCCACTGTCGGCTGCTATGTTTATGTTGTTATTTGATGTCTGGTAAGATCTTCTTTTTCTTTTTGCAATTTACGTTGAAACGTGTATATTTTGAAATTGGGCTTTTAAGACTTAATGAATTAAAAATGTGTCCAATACCCAACTTTTTAGCAAAGGTTTCAATTTGCGTTTTGTCTTAAACTTGATAATTTACCTTCACTGAGCCTGGCGTATGGAACGACATAGCTGTCTGATGTTGTGATTTGTTATCGTTATCATATCAAACTTATATGTTATTATGTCTTGCTTATATGTCAGTATGTGTAACTGACATGCAATCATGTCTAACTAACATGCAATCATGTCTAACTAACATGTTATTATCTCTGACTGACATGACATAATGTAACACTTACATGTTAGTAAGACTTACTGAGGTATTGTTATGTCTAACTGGCATTGTATTATGTCTATCTTAGACATAAGAACATGCCAGTAAGACATATTAACATGTAAGTTATACATGATGCAAGGTAAGTTACACATAATAACATAGAAGTTAAACATAATAGCATGCCAGTCACTCATAATAACTTGACATATATCAACATAAGACAGCTGTGGCGATCCATACTGACGGCACACAGCCGTCAAAGGGTTAACATACATTTAACACAACGTTACAGGATGGACCAGTGAGGAGTAAAACAGAATACAGTCATGCCGTCAGTGGAATTAACGAACCAACGAAGACTGGAAAGCAGATCGAAGAATGGGGAAGTTTACGACAACACGGCCTTCAATGGCGACGGAGACGTGGTAACTATTCTTGATTTAACCCTTTCAGCGCCGAATTGTTTAAAGTAGACTCTTCTACGTTTAAACTCGGACGACTCTATTTTCATGTTATAGGATTTTTGGAATATTTTTAAAACTCACAGCCAAACAATGCAGACTTCAGGTGAGACAGCTTGTTACGAGCTGACTCACCTGAATCTGTATTGTTTGCAAAAAGCTCAATATTGCCTTTGGGGCTGAAAGAGTTAAAGGTGCTGCACTCCAAGTGGAGATCAACATTTTGAAACGTGAACAATTCTGCAAATACTGCTAATTGTGACATAAAGGTAATTAATAAATAGTTCAAAGTCATTTTGGAAGTCAATGTTGAAAAAACAGTCAATTGAAAGTTATGAAAATGTAAAAAAAAAAATGGCTTACTGGGCATGTCTATCCAGTAAAAATGAAGCATAACGTATCAATATTTAGATGTTTATTGTACTTGAAAGTGCGATTATTACTCCCAGAATTATGATTCTAATAATTAAAGACAACTTGTGAACAGTTTTAACACTTTGACTTATACTATCTATAATCTGGAAGTCAGCACCTTTAGAATATCAAACAAAATCGGTTGCACTGAATTTCATTCGAAAAGGGATCTTGCTTCTCCCCCGCGTTGTACATAGGGTATTTGAGATGCGCGATGGTTTAGTGGTTAACACGCTGGACTTTCAATGCGGTAGTCTGGGGTTAAAATCCCGGTCAGGGTTCTGTATTTTTCTGATGTGCTTTAAGTGTCTCCTACTCCACTGGAGGTCAAGTAATGGTGATTTCCAAGAATTTGTCACGAGAGTATACACTGAGCACGTTAAAAAAACCTAAGTGCCTTTTTCGGAAAGAGCTCGGATGTTGCACCCGGACTCCCTATTATCTAACTCCGTCTCTTGGATTTATCTGTAACTGTCAAATGCTTGTACATGATATAGTATACACTCTCAAATGGGCCTGTAGCAGCTAAAAAGCTTATGATCAACACAAGCAATTGGTCTCTATAATTACATTTTAAAAATATGGTGTAGTTGCGATACGTCGCTTTGTATGTTACTACGTGCTCGGTCTGGCGAGATATCTATTTGTCTAGGTACCGGGTAAGACAATACAATGCCTGCCGCGTATCATTACTGCAGCATAATTTGAGACAGAAGAAAAGATAATAAAACATTTTCTGTTTTTAAAAGATGAAATATGAATGATTTTAAAATACGTCACATTATGCATTCGGAATCAATTTTCATCGTAGTTATTTCCATGACGTGACATTTAGATTATGTATTTGCGCATGCTATTTCGAATGTATTGTCACATTATGCATTCGGAATCAATTTTCATCGTAGTTATATCCATGACGTGACATTTAGATTACGTATTTGCGCATGCTATTTCGAATGTATTGGCGTCAACAATCTATAAACGGTGCGTATTTTCTTGTTTACAAGACACTGGCTACCTAAAGTTCATTAGTATAAGATAAATCGTTTTACTCATAATAACTTTTGCCCATTAACTTAACAAATGAATAAAATTGCATGGGTTCGAATTCAGGACCCCTGAGTTTCGTCTTTTTCGACTTAAACATAACATTTGAACAATAATACCGGTGACATTCCCATCGCCGTCAACCATTACTACACGAACGAAGACCGCGTCCGAAAGGAAAACCCGAATAACTTCCGCATTCTTGAATACTCACCTTTTACGTAAACGTAACCATATCGAGGGCTTGGCGTGAAACGGTTGTAAACTAAAATTGATATGTTTTTATCAAGGTTAATCACCTCTCCATAAAGTCTTTATAAGCGTTAAATCATTTTTCTTGGTAAACAATGCAAATTTAGGTGCCATTGCTCGTTCTGAGCAATGGCACTTAAATTTGCATTGTTTACAAAGGTGTCAAAATTGCCCCTAAACCAGTGTTTTCAAAGTAGCTTTTTAGTTACAACCGTTTCACGCCAAGCCCTCGATATACAATGGCGATTTTGGTTTATACACTTGGACTGGTCGCCGTTAATGAAACAACGTCACGGTAAATCGACACTCGTATGGAAGGTTTTATAATGAAGAACATTTTGCATATGAATGTGATAGGCTTTATTACAATTGTTCCCCGACCTAGTAGAAGAGCGTTCGCCTCGGTTGCGTGAGGTCGCGGGTTCGATTCCCGGTCGGGTCATACCAAAGACTTTAAAAAGTGTAGTAAAGGCTGCCCTTCCCTGGCGCTTGGGGTTGCGGTGTTAGCATTGCGTCTGACCGGCTGGTGTCAGGTTAAATGGATCAGTACTGGTACCGTAACCAGGACACGCCGTGATATAACTGAACACTTGTTGACAGCGGCGTTAAACACCAAACAATCAATCAATACAAATGTTCTCCTAAGATTTTGGGGATGCTGTTTCGGCATGATGATAAACAGTGAATCAGATTTCATGGAGACGAAAACTGGCCTAGGTTTTCTCTGATAAAATTTAGAAATCTTGCGAATGTCACTTTTGCTCCGATGTGGCTATCTAAGCTTCTTAAATCATGCACATATTTCGTGCACAGGAATTAATTTAATAGTTTAATGGGACACACTTGCATCAAACATGTAAACATCATATATCACATGCACTCATTTTATATTAAATGATATCGAGCCAAGTTTAGCTATTTGGTGTCATATTGGCTCTCCGTAACTCAATCGTATATATATGTTAATTGACGTTAAACTAGTTTGGCTATGGCTATATCTTGAAGGTCAGTTTTGGTCTGAGCTGGCTCGGTTTAAGTACACTGGATTTCAGCAATAACTGTTTGGCTTTACTACTTCTCCTTTTTACAGCTACTACTACTACTACTACTACTACTACAACTAATACTACTACTACTATTATAATTACTACTACTACTACTACTACTTATACTACTACTACTACTACTTCTACTACTAAAACTACTACTACTACCACTACTTCTACAACTAGTACTACTACTACTACTACTACTACTACTACAGCTACTACTACTACTACTATTACTATTGCTACTATAACTACAACTGTTACTTCTTCTATAACTAGTATTACTACTACTAATACTACTTCTATTACTACTACTATTTCTACAACTACTTCTACTACTACTATTACTTCTACTAATACTACTTCTACTATTACTACTACTTCTACTACTACTATTACTACTACTTCTATTACTACTACTTCGACTACTACTACTTCTACTACTACTATTACTACTACTTCTACTACTATTACTACTATTACTACTACTTCGACTACTACTACTTCTACTACTACTACTACTACTGCTTCTACTACTACTACTACTACTACTACTTCGACTACTGCTACTACTTCTACCTCTACGACGTCTTAAACTAGCACAACTATTAGTATTACAACTACTACTTCTTCTCATAATAATCATAATTAAATAGTAATTTTCTTATGGACCGGTTTCATTTATCGCTAATGGCTATCTTTCAATGATGCAATCTGGTTGTTTTTTCAATGTTTAAAGAAATTGAACAACTTAAAGTACGTTTTAGTGACAAATCTATAATAATAATAATAATAATAATAATAATAATAATAATAATAATAATAATAATAATAATAATAATGATGTTTTTTTTATCTGTATGATAGACGGGTTTCATTTAGAGCCAATGGCTATATTTCAATGAGGCAATCTTAAAATGGGAAAAAAAGAGTTTGAAGTGACAAATCTAGTGAAGGTTATACGTCATTATGTGTTATCAAGACTATTGGGATTCCACTGTTGTCACCTTGATAACGCTATCTAAAAAGCGATTACTTTCCTTAAACATAAACAGTGTGACGTGCGTGAGACAGCCAGAAACAGCTTCTGTTAACGTGATCAACCCGTTATCTAAAACACGCGAGATTTATACGAGACGTGCCTAGCAATTTGAGGTCCTCACCCATTACTTCACACTGACGACCCTTGACGTCTGCTGTTGCATACGACGTTTGAAAACATTTCACCTGTAATTGCAATATTTTCAACTCTTTGTCATAAAGTTAATTTCAGTTTTCCCGATTTTTCAACTTGTTTATCTGTTGATTGTCAAATAGACAATATTTGAAATATCATGTGAACTAATGGGTTAACCCTTCCCCACACGAGTTTAGGACAATATCAACCCTCTAGGATATCTAATCCTAAGGGTAATAACCCAAAAGGATCATTACCCATTGGAATAATTACCACCTAGGATTTTTACAATGAATTGCCAGCAAACAGTTTTGAAAACATCGAGGCGAAACTACTATTGCAATTTTGATGTTTGATTAGAGTTGAAACACTGTAAAACATTTGGCAAAAGGATAAATTGCTCATCATGAGGAGTTTCTCCTTTTGCAACAATAATTTCAAAAGTCGTCTGCTTCATACGCACTAGAATGCGTCTGCAAGCGGGAAAGGGTTAATATGCAAGATGACACTTCGCTTTGACGTCCTTCTACCCGTTCCAACATACAACGAATCTACACTAGCAAACATTGAAAGCATCCTTGCCAAAATTGAAAAAGAGAGTTCAGTTATTAAATAGAGTTGAAAACATTGTGGAAAATGGAGAAATTTATAATTATGAGCAATTTATCCTTTTGCCACAATGTTTTAGAAACTCATCTGCAGCAGAGCGCGTCATAAAGCGTCTAATTGTGGTTGTATTTAAGAACATATTGACATAAAATAGGAAGGGTTGCATTTTCATTTTCTTTTGTAGTATTTAATATTTATAGCATATATGCGAACGATGAAGCCTCTGGTGAGACTGTGTGGAAGCTAATGCTTGTCTGGGCCTTCACTGTTTGCAAATTGATTAAGCAACCCCCCCCCACCCCCCCCCCCCCCCCAAAAAAAAAAAAAAAACAACCAAAAACCCCAATAGTGCTCGAAGCGACTCATGCTATTTAAATCCCCGCATTATGTGACTTATGGTATATGTGACAGCGTTTACCAATCACAAATCTCGCCTCGTTCGTGATTGTTCTCGAATTGGGGACAGTGCATGACTTTCCGGTTTGCGTGATTAGGTTAAAAGTAATCCCACGTTGACGTCCGGTAAAATGAACAAAATCCGCATGAACTACTTTCTTTCGGAGTAGACCGGTGGTGTAGTGATTTCATTTAAAGCATTGATCATCACATGACCAAGAACAGTGTGATGTGATCGGTTGTATTCCTCATTCATTGCAGGTCAATCCGGATGCAGTTAAAGTAAATGTTGAAAATGGTAATATCACCCGCATTGAGGAGGACTACAGTGACTATAACGCCTACCACAGATCTCTTATGGGCGCCCGTTCTGGCCTATTCGAAGGATGTCGCAGACACAAGAAAGTTTTACTCACATGTCTCGCCATTGTTCTTGCCCTGTTGTACTTCGCGTACATGGGATACGCTCTGTATTATAGGTCAGTATGACATGCGTCTAGCGATTCAATTCAATTCAATTCAATTTTGTATTTAAGTATAAAGGCTTCCCTCCCTCCCGCCCATGTACATTCGATGTTAGCGCGGGGAATCAGCATTGTATGGCTAAAGAAATACTGTTTGATTCGAAAAACACGAAAACCGCTTTTAAATATATGATATAAATATATGATAACAATAGTTTTTTAGCTAATTACGTAAACTGAAAATAAATTATCGTGAACAATTTCACTGTCCATCCCTTTTTATTAGATATTTGTTTCAGAAGAATTGGCCCTTGTAACAGACAAATATCTTTGCAAATATATGCGGTATGTTAAGATACTGGCTCTCGCAAATCTTCGTGCACGACTTCATTGTCCACCCTTTGTCTTTAGAAATTTCATTTAAATCAATTTTACAGAAAACTCTTATACTTTGTGGCAACTTCCTAGCGTTCCGAGTAGTACTCTGCTAGATCACGGTCTGCAACGGTTCTTACCAGTGATGCGACAGTTGTAATTCGATTCGTGGATTGGCAACTGTTTGCAACGATACAATTCCATTTAACGCAGGATTGATTTGAATGTACACGGACTACTAATACGAATTAGTAGTTAAAGCTCAAATGTACGATTATGCAATATGATTATTTCGAAAGGACGCCGCCATAAAAAACCTATCCAAACATGCCTGGTAACATTCATTAGTTTTGCATTTTTTTAGTTATAATCTAAACGGTGAATGTTTAAATCTACGCATTACTTTAAGTGTAATCGTGTATACATACCAATGCAATCTGATAAGTCAAATATTAAATTCTCATTCATTGCATGTAAAATGAATTGAACAGCGTTGGGCGAAAAGGTATCTCATTCCGTATTTGTGCGGGCGCTGTATTGACTCCGTAGGCGCCGTTTAAAGCATCATACGTGCCGGATATAGCTAATCTTCCACTTTCCAAACGTGCAATAAGACCAAGTTTGGTCTGGTGCAGCTCATTAGGTTTTTGTTCACGTTTATCTTGACGTTATATTTAGGTAAGCCCCTCTAACCCAGTGCACGTTTCGTTTATATTAGTATATAAAGCGTTTCAAGTCGTTCAACTCTTTACCGAGATTTAAACCTTTATCTGATACGAACTACTGCTACATTTCTAAACTACATGTACATATGAGCCTTCCCGTGAGTAAACCAACGTTGTGGACTCTGCATAAAGTATCGACCCAGATCAGCCTAAGCATACCGCGCAGGCTTTCCCAGATAGGCACTTTTCGCCTCCTGTGGATTTTCTGTTTCAGGAAACATTACTCTATACCTCAATCCCCATTGACGAAATGTGTCGGCCCGGATCAGTCTGCGCAGGCTGATCTGGATCGATACATTATGCACAGCCCATAATGTTGATTTTCTTGCGGGACGGCTCATATATAAGCGGACATTAATGGCTCAAGTTTACATATGCATCACATAACAAGTACTTATACTTGAAGACCTGATTGAAAGGTGAGAGACCGCTCGAAATGATTGGTAAAATTGAGCCGTCCCGCAAGAAAACCAACATTGTGGACTCTGCGTAAGCATGCCGTGCAGGCTTACCCGGATAGACGCTTTTCGCCTCCAGTGAATTTTCTGTTTCAGGAATCATTCCTTTATACCTCTATCCCCCTGAAACGGAATATGTCGGCCCGGGTCAGTCTGCGCGGACTGCGCAGGCTGATCTGGATCGATACATTACGCAGAGACCATAATGTTGGTTTTCTCGCGGGACTGCTCAATTGTCATTTTCTTGAGATGCTAAACGGCTCATTTTCAATACTGTACTTCTAGTCAGAATCTTTACATATCGAGTAACTAAAAAATCCAGATATGGGGTAAATGATATTGTAATCAGTTGTAGACAATTCAAGAGGCTAAGTGGTGTGTGTTGCAACACACTATTGCTCTGTTTTCCCTGGTTATAAGAACCTAATGCAGTTGTACAATCAATATCTCAGTATATCTCCAAAACACACTATTGTATAGTACAATACAACATAAATCATATGCAGAATGTTTGATTGGATTTCACTATTCCCAATGTTTTCAAACGTTCAAATATTCAAATATGTTTTATTGTCTATAAGTGTGTTATAATAACTGCGAACAAATTTACTGGATGATCTTTATATTGAATTGAAACTTTGAAATGTACATAGTTTAATCTCTCTTTTTAAAAATGATTATTATTTAATACATTTGTATGTAACTCGAATCCATTCATATATTGGTAATATATTTAGTTATTTTTATTTCTCATGCTGAACAATAGTTGTACCCGAGAATTTGTTTTATACTGTTCTGTTTATTACTTCATTTTGTCTTTACATTCCTTGTAGATTTGGCGACGAAGGCTCGTGGCGACTTTTGGGTTTCACAATATTCGCTGTATTGCTCATTGTGACAGTAAATCTCTGTCGAGTTTATGAGGAACCTATCGACAACTGGTGGGAATCCACGCATTCTGCAAGACACAGCAAAGGGGCGGCCGTAACATCTTCGTTTATAAAATGGTAAATCATTATTTTGCAATATTAACCTGATCATATAAATATAAGTTACACACAGTTCAAGCTCAATGGAAATATATTAGTTCATTCAAATACAGTATTATATTTGTACAAAAGCAACGATCAGAACAGTATTGTATAGTTTCCATATAGACAACACACACACTTACACTTACACTTACACTTACAATCACACTTACACGCACACTTACACTTACAATCACACTTACACTTACAATCACACTTACACGCACACTTACACTTACAATCACACTTACACGCACACTTACAATCACACTTACACGCACACTTACACTTACAATCACACTTACACGCACACTTACAATCACACTTACACTTACAATCACACTTACACGCACACTTACACTTACAATCACACTTACATTTACAATCACACTTACACTTACACTTACAATCACACTTACACTTACAATCACACTTACACACACACTTACACTTACAATCACACTTACACTTACACTTACAATCACACTTACACTTACAATCACACTTACACTTACACTTACAATCACACTTACACTTACACTTACAATCACACTTACACGCACACTTACACGCATACGTACACACACGCGCCCGCACACACGCAGATAGACAGACATACAGACAGGCAGACATGCAGGTAGGCAAACAAACAGACAGACAGTCAGACAGACAGACAGACAGATACAGAGAGAGAGAGAGAGAGAGAGAGAGAGACACACACACACACACACACACACACACACACACACACACACACACACACACACACACACACACACAATGGGACTGTTAACACCATGTTTGTTGTGTTAATTATATGTGTTATCATAGTTAATTTACTGAAACATAAACATTACACAAATATGGACTTCTTCCGGGGGTCACGCACTGGCTACACACTCGACCCGTGTGACCTACACATTTTAGACATCTTATTTTGTTTTTGAGACACACACATATACACCTATATACATCATAAATATGCTTGAATTCAAGTATTTGAGACAGGAATAATAGAGTAAAATCAGACTATCAGTTCTATATATGGAGAACTGCTCCGTTACTGAAACTATATATGCGCTATATGTATGAAAGATGTTAGAATATTAGATGCTCCACAAGTCAACAATTTGTATACCTGCACATTTTCCGGCGCATATGAATGCATATGGTCATGCGCAGTTCAAACACGAACTATTGAAATTGAGTATTGAATACGTGTACAATACGGTACCAAATATGGTAATGGTACGTCATTGAAATATGATGTAACGTTATTAAAATATGATGTAACGTCATTGAAATATGATGTAACGTCATTGAAATATGCTTTTAAGTCATTTAAACGCCAATAATGAATTATATGTGTAAATTATGTTATTTCCTTATTTAGAATATAGAAATTGCTATTTCCCCTTTATTCTGTCTAAAAAGTTATACATTGAATATAATAAAAGGAAAATTATGTTGCAGTAGGAGGGGTTACTGTAGCAATACAGGTTTTAGTATTGTCTACTCGGGGTGTAAATACCAATTGCCCACGATGTATTCCGTTTGTATACGTTGAGCTTGTTATGCATACAATATGTTATGTTTCACTATTGATATCGATATAAATCATCGAAAAGTTTTTTGCATATCCCAATTTGTTATTCTGAATGAGACGATTCTTTCTAGTACCCACACCATAGGGTTTTATTTAGTCATAAGAGAGATACTATTTGATAAAGACCAGTTTACACCCCATCTGGTTCTCAGTAATTCTCTTTTCCACGAACGATAACCCTGCAGCAGACGACTTACCCGATTTAATTTAGAAACTCCCTTTAAAGCGACTGAACTCCAGATACCCAACTGTCGGGGAAAAAAATCCAATTTTAAGAAAATAAGTGTTATTTTTGTATTTGGGGCATTAAAATATGATAACTGACATATTACAGACCCCTATAATCGGTGAGATTTTCATGTTTTCGATACTTTTCCATCGCAAATTCTACCCTGTCAGTAACGGGGTAAGTATTTTTAAATAGGAAACCCCTTCATCGGGACAATTGAAAACGACTCAAGTTCACTTTATTGATAACAAACGATACATTTTCTACCCTGGTTTTACTTGGATAACATAAAGAATAACATTTAGGGCGAATTCGATATTTTTTTTTTGTTTTTTGTTTTTTTGTTTTCATGCCATCTGGATTTCAGTCGCTTTAAATTGTCTTCATTTGTCGCCATAATTTCAAAAAACCGACTGCTGCAGAAAGGGTTATTATTCATTTTTACAGGTTTTTACGTGTGGCCGCTGTGGGCGTGGTTGTTGTTTATATCATCATTGACATCGCTATAGACCATCCAGAGAATCTCGTCGCTCTCGGCGGAGTTGCTTTGTATATTCTCATCTTTTATGTCACATCCATCAACCCCGCAAAGGTAATTTTAATTTCTCTTCCACAAAATCTATCAAGTTTCCCACTTTAACCCTTAACTTCGCTATACAATACTTTAACCCATATCCCGCTATACGATACTTTAACCCTTATCGCGCTATACGATACTTTAACCCATATCCCGCTATACAATACTTTAACCCATATCCCGCTATACAATACTTTAACCCATATCCCGCTATACAATACTTTAACCCATATCCCGCTATACAATACTTTAACCCATATCCCGCTATACGATACTTTAACCCTTATCGCGCTATACACTACTTTAACCCATATCCCGCTATACACTACTTTAACCCATATCCCGCTATACAATACTTTAACCCATATCCCGCTATACAATACTTTAACCCATATCCCGCTATACAATACTTTAACCCATATCCCGCTATACAATACTTTAACCCATATCCCGCTATACACTACTTTGACCCATATCCCGCTATACGATACTTTAACCCATATCCCGCTATACAATACTTTAACCCATATCCCGATATACAATAATTTAACCCATATCCCGCTATACACTACTTTAACCCATATCCCGCTATACGATACTTTAACCCATATCCCGCTATACAATACTTTAACCCATATCCCGCTATACAATACTTTAACCCATATCCCGCTATACAATACTTTAACCCATATCCCGCTATACACTACTTTAACCCATATCGCGCTATACACTACTTTAACCCATATCCCGCTATACACTACTTTAACCCATATCCCGCTATACAATACTTTAACCCATATCCCGCTATACGATACTTTAACCCTTATCGCGCTATACACTACTTTAACCCATATCCCGCTATACACTACTTTAACCCATATCCCGCTATACAATACTTTAACCCATATCCCGCTATACGATACTTTAACCATTTACCACATGCAGACTCTTTCTGACGCATCTGCAGCAGACGACTTTTGAAAACATTGTGAAAAAATGAGCAATTTCTCTTTTTTTTTCATAATGTTTATCTACTCTAGTCCATAGATATACATTGCTTTATAGAGAGTGTCCATGTTTGTTGTTGTAGCAGACCTGTAAAGGTTAAACAACATCAGCGCAATAAGTAATATACGTCTTTGAATTGCAATTGCGAACAATGTTTATTAAGATCAGCCTGCCCAGTCTAACTTTGTTCTACACTTTCGCGTCTCATTTAGAAAATATTAAGTAAAGCCGTTTCCAATTGAATTCTTTTTGCAAGTATAAAGGCCTCCGGCCCATGTATATTTATATTTACAAAGCTTATTATAATAAGGACATAATAAGGATGCTTATAACTTACAGAATTGTTACGGCGATAGATATTTAAGATTAATATTTTAAAAAGTGATTGGAATATAAGATAACAACAATACTATATTCTTGTACACCTCTTATAAGGTGATGAAATACAGATTTTAGGTTCTAGTAAACATGGCAGACAGACATGCCTGTAGATTATCTAGTGTTTGAAGAACAAATTCAGATATAAACCATTTTTAAATGTTAGCTGCCTTTAGCTGAAGTTTGATCAGTCATTAGCAAGTATATCTTGATCGTTTTACAACATTAGTACGCACTTATTGAGGATGTAACAAGAGCGTTTACCCTTTCCCTCATATAGACGCTTTCTGATGCCTCTGCAGCAGATGGATATTTGAAAACATAGTGGCAAAAGAAGAAATTGCACTTAAAGTGCAATTTCTCCTTTTGCCACAATGTTTTCCACTTTTATTCATATGTTATCCATTTGATTATAGAGATTTTCCATTTTTTGACAAAATATGTTCAAAGTCGTCTGCTGCATAATTGTCGTATGAAGGAAAGGGTTAACTCTGCTGTAAAGTTATCATCCTCAAACATTTGTTATCTGACATCTGATGATCAATGCAATTCCATAAACTTGCAATACCGGGTCACCACTCCCGACCGATGATTAATAATGCTTGAATACAGAGGGATAAATGATTAAACGTTTTAGTTTAGTTTCCACATATCTATTGTACATGAACAGCATAGTAACGTATTATTAGTCTGATTTTTGGCGAGTTGATTTCGGGCGAGTTGTCATTAGGGCATGATGTAGCAATCAAAAGACTTTAGAGACAAGCTTTTGTGTGCACCTACTGATTAAACTTTTAAATTCTGAAAGTAGTTTTCTTTGTGATTTATGCATTTATTACAAACATCAAATTGTAATGGACCTATGTAGAGTAAACGAAACTCAACTGTATATTTACTTACTTTCTTTATATGCAATAGCAATATATATATATAGATGTGATTAACTTAGTCGACATTGTTGGTTCATAGCAGACAGCCTCGATGGTGTGGTGGTAGAGCGGCCGCTTCATGAGCGGGAGGACGCGTGTTCGGTCCCCGCTCCGGTCATACCAAAGGACTTGGTATTCATGGCTTCCATCCTTGGCGCTCAGGGTTTGCTGGGTTTGCATTACGAATGACTGGCTGTATCGGGATAACTGGACAAGGAGTACTGGTATATTACCCAGGAAAAGCCGTGATATAACTTAAACGTTGTCGAAGGCGGCGGTATAAACCAAACGATCAGTAATTTATATCTGTGTTATATTTTAAGTTAATGGGAAAACAGCTAATATCTTTATTATATTTTTAATAAACCTGTACGCAGCTGATATCTTTGTTATTTTTTAAGTTAATGGAAACACAGCTAAAATGCTTAATTATATGTTTAGTTAACCTATTCTTTGGCACACAACTGATGATTTTGATATATTCTAAGTTAAACCGTCACACAGGTGATATCTTTGTTACATGTATAGTCTAAGTTAACTAGTACACACAGCTGACATCTTTGTTATATTTTAGGTAAATTGGCACACGGTATTTTGGGGAATGGCACTTCAGTATCTGTTCGCTCTGCTTATTTTACGTACCCAAGCTGGTTACGACATATTTAAATGGCTGGGAGATCGTGTGACGGAGTTTCTAGAATACACGGTGGCTGGCATTCTCTTTGTTTTCGGGGAGAGTTACGGGGATCATTTCTTTGCAATGAAGGTGAGTGACACAGGTTCTGATGTACATGCTTGTTTAAATAGTATTTTACGCCGTTTTCTACAATCTTCATGTTTCCTGGACAGTTTAACCAGTACCTTTGGTAGCTTTTCCCATAAACCGAGGGCCTAGAGGAGGGCAGCCATAACTACGATTATAAATTATTCGCTATAACCCGACCGGGCATCTAACCCTGGTCTCCCGCTCCAAGGCGGACGCTCTCACTTATATGTCCCAGTGCACCACGGCCACATGTTTGAGTCATGCAGTTGTCATATAGGATGTGCAATTTCTGAAGATCCAGATCAAAGTGGGCTTCCACTCAGTTCGATCTGAATTTGTTCTATTCTCTAAATAGTTGAGCCAATTCTTACAAATGCTATCAATTTGGATCATAATGCTGAAATTAGTAGACACATCATTATATTCACTATCTACATTCTTGCAAATAACAACCCTTAATTGTATTATCTTCGAGGCCTTTACAACACACCTTTGAGAATGATGCGAGGAAATGGAAAGATCACTTTGCTTACAGCGATCAACTTCCCCTTTTATTATAATATTTTAAAAAGTATCTTAAAAAATAGATTTTTATATCTTTTGAACAAAATAATTTCTTTGTTTACCTGCGAATATTCACATAATCTGTTCAACTGCAAATACATAAGTATATGACCTTGGGGTGGTCACTTCTCATTTCGTTTCAGTTAAGTGCTCCATTGCTAGAACCATATGCATTTAGTAGATCTTTTCATTATTTGAATTTTAATATTAATGTGTATGTCTTTCTTTTCTTCTTCCTTTTCGATGTAATTTCTTTATAAGAAATGATCTTCGTTAGAAATGAGGAAATAACAGATAAACACTTTTAATTAATAGGTTTCTAACTTCTAGACGCAGTTCAATGCATGATACCACTTTTGAAACATGTATGGCAAAAGAAGAAATTGACCATAATGAACTATTTAACGTTTTACCAGAATGATTTTACAATTTTACAATTTGCCTTTATTTATACAGATCTTCCATACCCCCATTCCCATTCACAGACATTTTAAAATTGGTCTGCTGTATATTTTTTGCATGTTGCAGCGGGTTAATCAAAGTGCATATACTTTAAAATTACAAAAACGATTGTGGAAGTCTGTAAACATGCACTGATGAGATTGCTCAGCCTTTCGGTATAGTCCAAGACGGGACCTAATTTCTTAATACAGTTTATTTATGTTATTTATATCAGAATGAAAATCATATATATGTCAAATTCTTTTTTTCAGATTTTGTCAATTGTTACATTTTTCTTCACCGTCATCAATATTTTATACTATATGGGAGTGATGCAGGCTGTTGTCAAAGTTATCGGAAAGTCTCTAGCTTTCTGCATGGGCACAACACCGGCCGAGTCAATCAATGCTGCTGCAAATATTTTTGTTTCAATGGTAAGTCATACTTAATTAAATTGTATGTAATAACCTTGACATGACGTTCCCTCATTGTGTTTTAGAACAGCAGAAAATACTGCATTTTTCTGAAAATTGCAATTTTGCGAAATGTTTTCATGACAACGTAGCACCATGTAGACTGGTGTTTTTTCAAAGCGTTAAAGGTATTGGACTCCAGATGGAGATCAACATTTTGAAATGTTGAAACTTTTTCAAAAATTGCTAATAGTGACAACAAAGTAAGTAATAAATAATTCAAAACTATTTTGGCAGTATGTCTACCCAGTAAAAATGAAGCATATACGATCACTTTTTAGATGTTTATTGTACTGGAATGTGAAATTATTATTCTAATTCTATCTTAGAAGTATGATTCTATTATTTCAAGACAATTGTTGAACAGTTTTAAAACTTTGACTATACTATCTATAATCGTGAGTCAATCTGTATCAAATATGGCAATGTCGTGGCAAATATTCACGCGAATACATCCGTTTAAAAACTTTCGCTTTGTACTTCTAGATTTGACAGAAGTAATGTCTTTTACTTTAGTTCATATTAATAGACATTGAAGGTTCTACGCAGATGCAACAAAACGAATCAACGAATCAAAATCGCTTAATCGTGCCCCATACAGTTATATCTAAAGACCATGATTAATTATGACCCGTATACAACAATCGATTTCAATGTCAGTCTTATTCTAAATGTAACACACTTTCTGATTGGCTTAACAATTTGATATGTTACTTTGGCATTTAGCATATTTAGAATTAAAATGACTTTAGAACGATTTGTGAATGGGGAGCCTTGATTTATCTCTTCGCAGACAGAATCCCCGTTAATGATTCGTCCATTTCTAAAAGACATGACCAATTCCGAGTTACATGCCGTCATGACGGGCGGCTTTGCTACCATTGCGGGCAGCGTACTTGGAGCCTACATCAGTTTCGGGGTAAGTGGACATATCTTCTTAGTTTCAATTGCTTTGATATTCCTTCAAGACATTTGTTCTTGATACGGGTTTGGTTCTCCAGGCACATGCACTTTAACATGATTCGTACACGTGTGGAAAAAGGTCTGTATAGGCATTCGTGTCAAGGGTCTAAAAGGATACTGCTTTACAGAAGTTTCCTTAAACTTTCTATGTTTAATTGACGAAAAACGTAGATCCAGATCAGACTACGCAATAGTTCCTATTGTTGAATGTATTGCCCAACACAGTTTGACATTCTATGTATGAACACAAAGGTTAGCATTACTGTAGCGCCTTAGCTTTATATTTTATTTTTATATAGTTGGTAATTAATTCTTTCTGTGTAATATCAAGATAATTATTTCACTTTCTTCTTTCTCTGTTATAACAAGATATCTATCTAATTGAATCAACATCCATGATACTTTCATGAATGACTGATAAATAGCTTTTTTATTGTTTATAGAGGATAACCATTTATTGTTGTGTAATATCACGATATATATTTCACTGAATCTACTCAGTGATATTTTCACGTGTAAAGGCTATAGACCTTATTATTTGTTATAGAGTATTACTCTTTCTTTCTGTATAATATCATGATATATATTTCACTGAATCTACATCAGTGATATGTTCACGAGTAAACGCTATAGACCTTATTATATATATATATTTCTCTATATCAGTAATTTTTTCACGAGTAAAAGCTATAGACCTTATTTTTTTCATAGAGTATTACTCTTTTTTTCTGTGTAATATCACGATATATATTTCACTGAATCTACATCAGTGATATTTCCACGTGTAAAGGCTATAGACCTTATTATTTTTTATAGAGTATTACTCTTTCTTTCTGTGTAATATCATGATATATATTTCACTACATCAGTGATACTTTCAGAGTGACAGCTATATACCATATTAATTTTGATAGAGGACTACTCTTTTTGTGTAATATCATGATATATATTTCGCTGATTCAACATCAGTGATATTTTTTGAGTGACAGCTATAGACGTTATTATTGTATATAGAGGATTACTTTTTCTGTGTAATATCATGATATATTTTTCACTTACTCAATATCATGATATATTTTTCACTTACTCAATATCATTGATATATATTTCACTGACTCAACATCAGTAGTATTTCATCAGTGACAGCTATATACCTTGTTTTATATACCTTGTATTGTAAAGAGTCAATGACTATCAAAAACAACTATAGCGTATTGCAAAATGGATAGCAACTCTTCAGATATCGATGTCTTTGAATTACACGTCACATTATAACGTCAGAAACTACATGTACGTATGTATTTACGCACAGACAGCGCTATCCGTAGGGTATTTGTATACATGTATATCTATTCGTCACTGCGTGTCACCTACACACGATGTACCAAACATGGTTAGCTAATATCTAGACTCATGAAATGTTTGATGAGAGTTCACTGTTACGTTTCTGTATGGAAATAGTTCCACCCTTGGCAGCATGGGAAACAGATCTCAGTGCAATTTCACATTGCATGCAAATATAAAAGCGTGCTAT
This sequence comes from Serripes groenlandicus, assembly GCA_031761405.1. Classification (NCBI taxonomy): domain Eukaryota; kingdom Metazoa; phylum Mollusca; class Bivalvia; order Cardiida; family Cardiidae; genus Serripes; species Serripes groenlandicus. The sequence goes on along the minus strand of JASEVX010000004.1, from coordinate 146,777,126 downwards.
GCTTTTTTCATATGAAAAATAAAAGGAACTCTATCAAAGTATACAATAACATGTGTGATATTTTCATGAGTGAGTGTGCCAAGAGCGAAACTACTCTTTTGATGTGTAAACCTTTGTTTGCGTAGAAATCAGTGTATACCTTCACCAGAATGCATTGAATATATCACATTGAGTTTAAATTAATTGTAAATAGGTATAAAATGCACTAGAAACGATTAATTCTATCATATTAGTATTCTGACCTTGTTTCAAAGTGAAAGTAGAGTTGTGAAAAACCTGTTTCGCCCCGGCCCGATTTCGTCCAAATTGACTGTAACTATTTTCGCGGAAGGAGAGCTAAAAGCAGGACCCCAACCCCCTCATTTTCTTTGATTTATTTTAAATCTCATAGGAAACCATTTTCAACAATGAAAGGTGTTCTACTTGAGATACGCTTAGAACGTGTGCCAAATAAGTGTTGAAACTGGTTGATTTACATGGAAACAAAGAAGGAATCTATTTAATGTATTGTGACCTATAAACGACTATTATTTCCCCCATTTTTTTTAAAACGCAGTGTACTCTGCTGGTGCGCACGGCTCTCAATGAGATGCTTAGAACAACTTTGCTATTAGTATTTTTAAGATGACATATGTCGGAATCTTAACGAAGTCCCAAAGAGTCTAAAGTAGCTCATGAATATTCATTGAAATTTAAGGATAGGAGGCTTCACGGGAGAAAATTGCAAAACGATACCGATGTGAAACGGTTTTATGTTAGACGTCACAATTATGTATATATGACAGTAACATAGTTAAAGGTCATACAAGTCAATGCTTAACTCTCAATGAATATTCATGTCCTATTTTAGCCCCCTTTTCAATGAGACATGGATATACATATGGATACTAATCAGTGGTGAACAGTGTCTCGTGCATTTAGTTGGAGTGCCAATGATACACGGTATCTTGTTGCAAGTTATTCACTGATAAATTTTCTTTGTTGAAAATCTTTTAAATATTCACATTGAAATCAAAACGAGGTTAAGGTTCACGTTACAAAACATCTATGCACGGCTTTATTTCTCTGCGATATAGGTACCAGCAAACCATCTGTTGTCAGCAAGTGTAATGAGTGCACCGGCAGCGTTAGCCATTTCTAAATTGTCTTATCCGGAAACAGAATTATCGACTGGGTCTTCAAGAGATTTCGACAAAATGGAGAAAGCGTAAGATATCTTGTAAGATATTCAAAATAATGCCCCTTTTTCGTTTTGAATGAGAGATCAACATATTAAACTGGCCTAGCCTTGATCAGAAGCGTAATTTGCCTAACACTTTACTGCATACATTACAACTGTAGCTAACGGATACTAAATATAAACAAAAGTGGGAAAGGGTTAAATTGATGATTTATAGACGACGGATTACAACTGTAATCGTATGGAATATGTGAAAAACCTCTCACAATATTGTGTATATGATATGTGAACGGCGTATATCTGGATCTTCACTGTTACCAAAACCCAACTTAAACCCTTTTCTCATGGATAGGCTAATTCAACATGTCCATGATACAGACGATACGCGAAGAATTTTCAGCAGACGAATGATCGAGAAAAAATGCCGACGCTGTCAAGAAACTAAATACTTGCTTTTTCAATTTGGTCTTTCGTCTTTCCTCAGGAAAGGATTAAGACTCGTCCAAACAGATGTCATACATCTGTTTGGACGAGTCTTAATCCTTTCCCTCATATAGACGCTTTATGACGCCTCTGCAGCAGACAGCCTTTTGAAAACATAGTGACAAAAGAAGAAATTGCTCAAAACGAGCAATTTCTCCTTTTGCAACAATGTTTTCCACTTTTAGTCATAGGTTATCCATTCAATTAGATTTTCCAGTTTTTGACAAAGTACGTTCAAAGTCGTCTGCTGCAGAATTGTCGTATGAGGGAAAGGGTTAATCATCATTTGTGGGACCATGTCAATACTTTTATTTCCCATTATAATTCTGCAGTAGACGACTTATTGGCCAAATTTCGATAAATGGATGTATAACTTTTGAATAGAATTGACCATATTCTGGCGAGTTTGAAATTGAAGCTTACGATTCTTTTCTCATTAAGCCAATATTTTTGTTAAACTTGCCTGCTTCAGATGCACTAAAAGACGTCGGCATGTTGGAAAGTGATGACTTACAAAGACGATAAACATAGCATAATCTCATTTTCAGACCAGAACATAACCTTGTAGAAGCAGCGTCCAATGGAGCGACGGCGAGTCTTAAAGTTATTGGTGCCATAGCCACAAATGTGTTAGCGTTCTTGTCTCTTTTGGCGTTCATGAACGCAACATTGACGTGGTTTGGGGATAGAGCCGGGGTAGACGGTCTAACGTTTGAGGTAAAGGTTGTTCTCTCCCCATCTTTACAAGCTATTGGTATTCCCTGCATCAAGTTCTATATAAATTGCAATATGAATTCGTACCAAGGTCGATTTTGGCAACCGTTTCAATATGGCGATTGTTTTATCATTTTCCCATACTAGTTACCTGCCCCTTGACAGAAGGTATTGAAATGTATTATAAGGAGACCATGGAACATAAATATTGCATTATGAATACGTAGCATGGTCGGTTTGTATTTGAAACATATGGTAAATAGACATTGTTATGTGACAATCTGAACTGAAACCGGAAGTAAACAAATAACGACCACCAGGGGAAACAACTCGTTCTATCTGTTGTTCAAATGTCATATCATTATATTTCAATAGGTGCACTCAGTAGTCGTTGTTGAGTTCCGAAAGTATTACTTTCCACAACCTAAAATGTAAATCCATTTTTGTTTTTCAAATATCCATATTTCTTACATCTGTGAAGATCTAGATTTGGATAGAAACAGTAGATAGGTGAAATCATTTGTCTTAGCTGAAGATACAGTCAAACCCGTGCTAAATACCACATTTGTTTAGAAATTCCCTGTCTATAACAACCACACCTTTAATTTCCCAATTACTCATTTTCTGCATAAATGACCCTGTAATTAAAGACCATCTGTGATCAAAGACCAGATTGTTCGATTCCCATGGGTGGCCTTTAAACACAAAGTTATCAAAGTCATATCACATTGTTTATGTTAAATTACAACGCTTTAACATTGACGTTAAGGGATAAAGTAATCTTCAGCTTAATAAACCAATTTGGAACAACTCTATTACATGTACTCGACTGCATTAACAACTATACACTCCCATCTTCGATCTTGTTTCTTTCTAACCATGTACGATTTCGTTGTAATGTTTTTAACGTTGACTTCATCACATGTTTCTTTCTAACCATGGACAGTTACATAGTAATGTTTTTAACGTTGACTTCATCACATGTTTCTTTCTAACCATGGACAGTTTCATAGTAATGTTTTTAACGTTGACTTCATCACATGTTTCTTTCTAACCATGGACAGTTTCATAGTAATGTGTTTAACGTTGACTTCATCACATGTTTCTTTCTAACCATGGACAGTTTCATAGTAATGTTTCTTACATTGACTTCATCATAAGTAACATCAATGTCGAAAAGCATTTTGGAAACTCCAGTGTGGCCACAAAGTGTACTTTTGGTAGCGTAAGCACCCTTGATTAGCTAAGATGTTTCTTCCAAGAAGTGTTTAATCATAGTCACCACATCCAAGAATATAAGAAACAATACTAAACAAAGAACTAAAATTGATCGAAGAACACACTAAATACACAAAAATAAGTAAATAATCATTATTTTATATCTGTCACCATAATGATATAACATGTGTTCCCATCCATCGGAAAATATTAAAGTTGCGTTTAGTGATCCAGATCTAATATGTTTATGTCTTACTGACTTCAGCTTATTAGAAGGATATGTAGAGCGTCCTAGAGCGTCCTACTCGGGTGCGGGTTCGTTCCCCGGTCAGATCACACCATCGACTTTAATAATGGTAGTAATGGCTGCTCTCCTTGGCGCTCGAGGTTGCGGGGTAAGCAATACGACTGACCGACTGATAAATGGACCAGTAGTACTGGTAACTTACCCAGGAAACGCCGTGATATAACTGGAAAAAATATTTGAAAGCGGCGTAAAACACCAAACAGTCAATGAATCATTGTAAGAAGGATCTGTCAACTTTTTTTTATATTCTGATAAGACTGAGAAAATGTGCAGTCTGATCTAAACCTACTTGTTTAGAAATGCCAACGTGTACCTTTTTCCATGGACAGACTTATTTCTTTTCCAGCTCATATGTTCCTACGTTCTGTATCCGGTATCTTTTTTCATGGGAGCGGATACTGCTGATTGCAGGAAAGTTGCTGAATTAATTGGTATGTATGCGTTTGTCAACAACCCCCTACCCAGAGGTTTCAAAAAACTATATTAAATATGTCGTCCAAATACGTATTGCTCAACGTGAAAAGTTTACAGATGTGCATTTTTGGCATATCAGTAACAAGCATTGGGTGTACTGACAGCTTGTTGACCGAAGCACCACTATCATTCACTATCACTACATATTTCTGAATAACTGACACATCATTGTTAGCGCGTTGGTATAAGGAAACCTAGGACATATGCAATTTTAATTATCATCAACATATTTCGTATAAAATGAGACAGTTAAACTAATTAATCGACTTGAGTTGGAATATCCCAAAGAAATCGTTGATCAAATGCTTATCTCCCTTGATTATAGTTTAGTGTCGCATGGATTTTAACTTCCGCTGCACCAGGACCCTACTAATAGCTCGATGAACAACCTTAATAGGCTGACGTTTCTTAAATACCAAATATATCTACAAATATCCGTACCTATTTGTGCACTTGAAGCCTGATGCTAAAGTGAAAAGAATCATGCTCTTCAGCCTTTTTTACGAGGCTTACATGTTTCCTTTTTATAATGATTCTCTGATAAATTGCTGACCAAACCTCATAACTGAGCCGTCCCGCGAGAAAACCAACATTATAGTATCTACGTAATGTATCGATCCAGATCAGCCTGCGCAGTCCGCGCTGCTTTCACTGACCATCGACATTTGTTTTAGTCCTGTAGATGAATCTTTAAACCAACGCTGAAGCACCATTAGTTTTACGAAAATTACCTTTTAATTTTTAAGTTGTTTCATTACGGAAAGCTAATAAGATTAATGTAAACCATAATGGTTCAATAAAAAGAAAAAATGCCCGAATATTTAAAATCATCACTCCAATTTTCGGTTTTCAGGCGTGGAAATATTTTCATTAGTTCCAACGACAACTCGGATGATATGCATGTTTTATTTAATCACAAACCCCAAAGTCAGCAGCAGACGACTTCGGAAGCATCTGGGTTAAACTATGGTTAACCTTTATAAATGAAAGTTGAATCATTGAATGGTGTTGAAAACATAGTGGTAAAAGGAGAAAATAATGATTGTGAGCAATTTTTCTCTTTTGCAACAATGTTTTTTTCAAAATGCGTCTGCAGCAGACGTGTCAGAAAACGACTTTATGTGAGAAATGGTTCAATCAATTATCTACTAAACAAATTCCGGATATTTTTTGATTTTTAAATCCAAATTTTCAGGAGTAAAGACTTTTACAAACGAGTTCATCGCCTATGGCAAATTAAAAGATCTGATAAGTAACAGGGCGGCGCTGAATAATTATACTGAATCGTATAACACAACAGACTGGTATTGGAGAGGTGACGATGTTTATCTAAATATCACTGGCGATGTTTTGAAGGGCGGTTTTATGTCAGTAAGTATAGTCACATACATGTAGTCCTAGAATAACAGGGAAATGTTGAACAATTCCAAGGAATTTTATAACATAACAGCCTTGTGTTGGAGATATGATGATATTCCACTAGATATCACTAGTGATGTTTTGAAGGGCGGAGTAGTATGACTAAGTATAGTAACATATATACCTCAACTAAAAGTAACATGGTCCTAGAATAACAGGAAAATGTTGAACAATTCCAAGGAATTCTATAACATAACAGCCTTGTATTGGAGATACATGTACATGTATGATGATATTCCTCTAGATATCACTAGTGATGTTTTGAAGGGCGGCGTAGTATATCTAAGTATATTAACATATATCACTCAAATAAAAATAACATGGTAACTGGTTTTTAAAACACGACGGCTTGGAACTGGAGATTCAATGTCATTTATTTAAATATCACTAGCGATGCTTGGAAGGTTGGTGTCATGTCAGTAGGCCTACGTTGAGGGACATGACATATATCATTCTCGAACAATAACAGGACATGAATGATTTCAGTGGTTTTCATAACACAACGGCCAGGTACTGGAGAGTTGATGTCATTTATTTAAATATCACTGGCATGTCAGTAAGTATAAGAACATAGATCATGTTACTAGAATAACATATCAATGCTGAACAATTACATTAACTTACTAGGTAAACAGGTATCTTTATAAGTTCATTGCTTAATCCGACTATACCTCCTATGACTTCTTGTCAACTGAAAGTAAATAACAATATGAAACGCGTCTATTGATTTGGAGGTTTACATTTGTATATACGTACAGTGAATGCGCAGACAAGCCTGAGCAGCATCCACACATAATCAATGGTCTCTTAAAGGTGCTGAAGTCGGGATAGTATAGTCACACTTTTAAAACTGTTCAAAAGTTGTCTTGAAATATTATAATCATAATTCTAAAATTAGAGAAATAATTTCACTTTCCAGTACAATAAACATCTAAATATTGATCGTTTATGCTTCATTTTTTTCTGGGTAGACATACCAAGTAAGCCACATGTTGTACATTGTAATTGAATGTTTTTCAAAATGTACTGCGAAAATAGTTTTTGAACTATTTATTACTTACTTTGTTGACACTATAAGCAATATTTGCAGAAGTTTAAACATTTCAAAATCTCCATCTGGAGTTCAGCTATTTTGAGTCCGCATGCATTTTATATAGACTTAAATACAGCTTCTGATAAACAGCTGGAAGTGTATCCCACTAACAACAACACATAAGATAATACAAATTATCTTTTTATTATACCATATATGTACAAGGGCATTTTAAGAATTGGCCTTTTTAACCCTTTACCGGTAATTTGACACAACGCATTTTGATTAATGACGTTCAAGCTAAATATGTCACCAAGATCCCGATGGCTAAAAGCGGCTCATATTTATTCCTGTGACAACGTTACTATGCACGTCTTGCAATGCTTATAAGATGAGATCTTCATTTCTTTATAGGAAAAGTCTGAAGTAATATCCACATATGCTCTGTGTGGTTTCGCTAACTTCGGGTCCATCGGCATCACACTAGGTGGGCTTGGGGCGTTAGTACCTTCACGGCGGCAAGATTTGACAAAGATGGTGGTTAGAGCGATGATATGTGGTAATGTCGCGTGCTTTCTTACAGCGTGTGTTGCAGGTAAGTCTATCATTGGTGGAGAAATTGCTTATTTCGTGTAGTAATCCCATTTATCACTGCTCATTTAGAAATGTCCAAAATATAACTAGAATATAATTCAAGGGTCATTTAAATCATAAAGAGAGAGCTAATACAGTTGTGTCTGAGAGCTCATGCATGTGTATCTCAGAGCTCATACGGATGTATCTCAGAGCTCAAACACATGCCACTCAGAGCTCATACAGATGTATCTCAGAGCTCAAACACATGTATCTCAGAACTCATACACATGTATCTCAGAGTTCATGCATTTGTATCTCATGGTTCATACAGGTGTATCTAAGAGCTCATACACATGTATCTCAGAGTTCATGCACGTATATATCAAAGCTCATGCATGTGTATGTCAGAGTTCAGGCATGTGTATTTCAGAGTTCATGCATGTGTATCTCAGAGTTCATGTATGTGTATTTCAGAGTTCATGCATGTGTATCTCAGAGTTCATGCATGTGTATGTCAGAATTCGGGTATGTGCTATTCAGAGTTCATGCATGTGTATCTTAAAATTCATGTATGTGTATCTCAGAGTTCATGCATGTATACATCAGATATCATGCATGTGTATCTCAGAGTTCATGCAAGTGTATCTCAAATTTCATGCATGTGTATCTCAGAGTTCATGTATGTGTATTTTAAAGTTCATGCATGTGTATCTCAGAGTTTATACAGATGTATCTCAGAATTCATGCATGTGTATCTCAAAGTTCATACAGATGTATCTCAGAGATCATGCATGTGTATCTCAGAGTTCATATTGGTGTATCTCATAGTTCATACGGTTTATCTCAGAGTTCATGCATGTGTATCTTAGAGTTCATACATATGTATCTCAGAGTTCATACATGTGTATTTCAGAGTTCATCCATCTGTTTCTCAGAGTTCATGCAGGTGTATCTCAGAGCTCATACAGCTGTATATCAGAGTTCAAACAGAGTTCATTCAGTTGTATCTCAGAGTTTATACAGAAGTATTTCAGAGCTCATACACAAGTATCTCAGAGCTCATACATGGGTATCTCAGAGTTCATATAGGTGTATCTCAAAATCATACATATGTATCTCAGAGCTCATACACATGTATCTCAGAGCTCATGCATATGTATCTCAATGCTCATACACATCACTCTCAGAGCTCATACACATCAATCTCAGAGCTCATACAGATGTATCTCAGAGATTATACAAAAGTATCTCAGAGTTAATACAGGTGTTCAAAATATGTTATGCAGTTGTGTTGCAGCGCTCATACAGATGTATCTAAGATCAAACATGTGTATCTCAAAGCTCATACATGTGTATCTCAGAGCTCATACATGTATATATTTAAGTTCATACAGGTGTATCTCAGAACTAATACAGATGTATTTCAGAGCTCATACATATTTATATTGGAGCTCATACATATGTATCTCAGAGCTCATACACATGTTTCTCAGAGCTCATACACCTGAATCTCAAAATCCATATATATGTATCTTAGAGCTCATACAAATGAATCTCAGAATTAATATAGGTTTATCTCAGCGTTCATAATATGTTTCTCGGAGCTCATTCTCATGTATCTCAGAGCTCATACATGGGTATCTCAGAGTTCATATAGGTGTATCTCAAAATCATACATATGTATCTCGGAGCTCATACACATGTATCTCAAAATACATATATATGTATCCTAGAGCTCATACAAATGAATCTCAGAATTAATATAGGTGTATCTCAGAGTTCATAATATGTTTCTCGGAGCTCATACTCATGTATCTCAGAGTTCATATAGGTGTATCTCAAAATCATACATATGTATCTCAGAGCTTATACACATGTATCTCAGAGCTTATACATATGTATCTCAGAGCTCATACACATCAATATCAGAGCTCATACAGATGTATATCAGAGATTATACAAAAGTATCTCAGAGTTAATACAGGTGTTCAAAATATGTTATGCAGTTGTGTTGCAGCGCTCATACAGATGTATCTAAGATCAAACATGTGTATCTCAAAGCTCATACATGTGTATCTCAGAGCTCATACATGTATATATTTAAGTTCATACAGGTGTATCTCAGAACTAATACAGATGTATTTCAGAGCTCATACATATTTATATTGGAGCTCATACATGTGTATCTCAGAGTTCATGCATGTGTATCTCAGAGTTCATGCATGTGTATCTTAGAGTTCATGCATGTATATATCAGATGTCATGCATGTATATCTCAGAGTTCATGCATATGTATCTCAGAGTTCATACAGATGTATCTCAGAGTTCAACCAGAGTTCATGTATCTCAGGAATCATACATGTGTTTATCAGACCTCATACATATGTATCTCAGAGCTCATACGGATATATCTCAGAGTTTATACAGGTGTATTTCAGAGCTCATACCCATGTATCTTAGAGCTAATACAGATGTATTTCAGAGTTTATACGTATATATCTTATAGCCATACAGCTGTATCTCAGAGTTTATACATGCGTTTCTCAGACCTCATACAGATATATCTAAGAGTTCATACTGATGTGTCTCAGAGCTCATACAGACGAATCTCAGACCTCAAATACATGTATCTCAGAGCTCATACATATGTATCTACGAGCTCATATAGTTGTATCTCAGAGCTCATACAGTTTTAACTCAGAGATCATACATATGCTCCTGAGAGTTCATAAAGATGCATCTCAGACATCATACATATGTATCATAATCAATTGGCTTAACTTTTTTTTTTTATTCATACTCTAATCAGAAAGGTTGAATAGCAAGTTAAGCCATATGTTCAACTGATGTACTGGAACGGTGATATATATCCCATATCGTTCTTGTTTATATTACATAATTCCATTTATTGTTCTTTTACTACAGAATCCCACATCCTTTATTTTTAATACTGCATAATCCCATGTCGGCTTTTTTTATACTGCGTGTTCCATTTTCGTTTTTTTAATACTGCATAATTCTATGTCTTTTTTTTTTTTTTATACTGCGTAATCCTATATCGTTGTTTTAAAAGCTGCATAATCCCATATCATTGTATTTTTAAACTGAATCCCATATCATTTTGATAGTGCATACTCCCACAACGTTGTTTTTCCTTGTGCATAATCCCATATTTTGTATTAGTACATGTACTGGACAATCCAATATCGTTGTTTTTTGTACATGTACTGGATCATCCCATATCATTGCTTTCTGTATAGCATATGGTCATAGTGTTGTTTTCTATTTCAGGACTGTTGTACAAGCCATTTTAACTATCATACCAAGGAACGTCTTTTGGCTTTGATAAAGATTCTGGCTTGCAGCTTAGTTTTTATATTTTTTTATATCAGTGTTTGTATTTATATTAACCCTTTCAAAATCCTAAGCCAGCAGCTGTAAACATGTTGTAGGAAAACACTAAATCTGCAGCAGACGACGTTGAAATATTGCAGGCAAACATATGGGAAATCTCTCTTAATGCACAAGTCGTCTCCTGCAGTGTATCAAAATGTGCCTGCATGAGGGAAAAGATACAGATTGATTTCTTAAAATGTGTAAACGATTGCTGAATGACAATACGTGAACATTATTACAGGCACTGTTGTTATGAGGAATTATTACTTATGTTATTATGCGGAATTATTAATTATGTTGTTGAGAAAATTCTTATGTTTCGACGACGTTTTTTTTTTATTTAACTCTTTCCACATACAACAAATCTGCAGCAGACGACTTTGCAAATGTTTACTCAAACATATGGAAATGTTCTATAATTGTAGGTATAATAACGGAAAAAAGTTGAAAACATTGGGACAAAAGAAGAAATTGCTCGTTTTGGACAATTTCTTCTCTAGCCACAGTGTCCTTCTGCAGAGGCGTCAGAAAGCGTCTATATGTGGGAAAGGGTTAACTCTTAATGAAACTGATGAATCCATTTCCCTCATTTTTTCATTCGTTAACTGTGAATACAAATAAAGAGACACAATTAAAGACAAACATTCTTAAATTGCCATATTATTTGAAGGGTCAACTTATGTTGAGAACATTCCAAAGACGCTGAATTTATATTGAGTGCATTTTTGAACTACCATATCAGATGAAAAGTCATTTTATGTTGAGAGCATTTTTAACTACCTTATCAGATGATGGACCAAGTCAAGTTGAGAACATTTCATATACGCTGAATTTATATTGATTGCATCTTGAACTACCATATTAGACGATGGCTAAACTGCCCTATCAGAATAAATTTATGTTGCAGACATTTATTTCCTAGACGCTGAGTTTATATTGAGGGCATCTTGAACTGCCATATAGGACGATGGCTAATATTGTATACTACTGTATCTGGTGATATTCAATTTAAGGGTAACTTTATGTTGAAGGCATCTTTGAACTCCTGTTCATATGGGGGTAAATCAATGCTGAGGTCATCTTCGAACTACCGTATCCGATGGGGGGTAAATTTATGTTGAGAACATTTTCTAGACGCTGTATTTATTTTAAGGGCATATTGAACGAACTACCATTTCACAACTTTGTAAGGACATGTTAAACTATCCGGATGAAATGTTTATCTACATGTATGCTAAGGGCATTTTATAGACCCTGTCATTACAACTTTCATTTTAGAGCTAAACTGCATATATTGTAAAATGAAATTATTTTTGTATATAAACAGATGTACATACTTTTTGACGACTTGTTTAGCTTATGTATTTGACCCCCCCCCCCTTTCCTTCAATTTGGCCTAGTGACCTAGGTTTTTACCCGGCTTGACCCCATATTCGAGTTTGGCCTAGATATCATTAAGATCAACATTCCGACCTAATGTTAAACTGCTGAAGCAGAAAATGCGGCTTGTAGATTGGTAACGAGATTTACTTTCAATTCGGTCTGGTGACCTAGTTTTTGAACAGACATGACCAATATTCGAACTTGGCCTACATATCATCAAGACAAACATTCTCATAGAGTTTTAACATGCTCAAGTTAAAAATGCAGCCTCCAAGTAGCCTAGTTCCTGACACAATATGACCCATATTCGAAATTGACTTAGATATCATTAAGACAAACATTCGTACGAGAATGTCGTTGATACCTCCGCTACACAGCGCTTGCGGGCAACTGCACAGCGCGATCGGGTTGCCCGTTGGCGTTTGCAAGCTACAACTTAGTTATTGGTGCATTGATGGCTGAAGAGGAGAGGCTTGTTCTCATTCACATCACTGCCACTCCCCCTCTCTTGTGGGTTCTAAACTCTCCTTCTCCTTCAGTCTTCCCCTTTTTTCTAGGTCATCTTGTAGTACTGTTACTCTGACACTTTTGTGATAAATTGTGTGTTAACTTGTTACCTTCTGTGAAGAGTGCGACTGAATGATATGATGGGTTCCGGCCGAATATGCCTAGAAATTCGCCGCAAACATATCGATACTATGTAGGCTTCATTTTTAACTCATAAATATACTTTTGAAAACGATATAAACAATTACTACTACTACGTTTACGACGACGATGACGACGACGACTACTACTTCTACTACTACTACTAAATCTACTACAATCTACGGCTACAACAACAACAACGACTACTACAACTTGTATACGACGACGACGATGACGACGACAACTGCTACTACTACTACTTCTACTATTACTACTACTACTACTACTACTACTACTACTACTACTACTACTACTACTACTACTACTTTTACTATTAATATGACCACTACTTCTACTACTACTTCTCCGACTACTACTTTTATTACTTATACTTTAATTACTACGACGACGACTACGACGACGACTACTACTACTACTACTACTACTACTACTACTACTACTACTACTACTACTACTACTACTACTACTACTACTACTACTACTACTACTACTACTACTACCTTTATTATTACTACTACTACTAGTACTACTTCTACTACTATTAGTACTTATATGACGACGACTAAAACAACTACTACTACTACTATAACTTATATTATGAGGACGACGTCAACTACTACCTTTACTCCTGCTACTTCTACAATAACTACTACTATTACTACTGCAACCGTTACTACTTTTTCAACTACTTCGACTACTACTAATAGTAATCATTATAATAACAAATAATCGTTATCGTCCATCATCATTCACGTCCCGTAGAGCATGACTACGATTGGCTTCCTACCTGAACATCAACTTTATTAGAGGAAGTAGTCTAATAACAGAAGGCTGTTTTATTTCCGGAATATTTGGCCAAGATGATGGTCCTTCTGTACTTAAATATAGGTAATTGCCAAACAATATCTGTCTCATAACTTAAGTCCTGTTTGCTTCTTTGTTTGTACTGAGCTTTAAGCTTTTTTTTATTTTGGTCAGAACTTTATATCATGGCGTAACTTGGTTAAGTTACCAGTACTAATGGTCCATTTTATCCTGACAAAAGTGTGTCAGTCGTAATGCTAAGTTAACCTCACATACCTTAGGGCCAAGGAGCTATAACTATAATTTCTGAAGGCATTGTTATGACCGGGCCGGGGATCGAATCCACACCTCCATGCGCTACCACTACACCACTGAGGGTAGCTAGTGTAAACTGTTTGCATATCAATTAAGACTATGTAGTATCTACCAATACGAAAGTGTGAAGAATTACCATACGAGTTGCTCTGTGCGAATACAAATCGTAAAGCATTTGAGATCCGTGTAGGACCAGACCAGCCAGCCAATCCGTGTAGATTGCACTGACTCTGCACGGTTCGCCAATTAGTCATAGAGTGTTTTAAAAAAAGCATCTGTTATGCAGTATCCATTTGGATCGTTAGCACGGATGCGCAGGCAGGTCTTTTTCAACACCTGTAACAGTTACGTTAAGGTTTCTTTTGAATGGAGCACCGCACATATACATAAATATGTATTTTGATTGTTTACACTTCGCCATAGCGAGACATTTGTCTATGTTTCAGATTCATGAAAGGTGCAAAGGTTGGTGAGGAAATCACAATAGATGCAACAACTCTAAAACGAGGAAAGGCTGGCATTCCTGACTGGATAATATTGAACATTATTTAGTTTATTTATCATACCTAAGCCTTTAGATCTAATATTCAGATGCTGATTGGAACATACAATCATACCGGTGTAAATTTTATATTAAAATCTCAAGATGTCGTTCATGAAAGATGAGTTGTTTATGGGTTTACGGTGTGCAATGTGGTGTAGAAATATGTGCCTAGACAACAAGGGACAACATCCGAGGTAACCTGCATGATTAACATTCATTTTAGCGTTTATTTCGGACCGGAAGTGTAGCCAATTTTTAAAAATGTATAGTATAGGGGGCCTAATTTCATTAAAATCAGACCTAAACTTCGCCCGCTCGTATACATATCTGATGACTGCCCCATACAGATCGTCTCAGATGGACCTTTGCTTCAGCCTATCAAATTGTCGATTACCAAATAGGTAGGTATACAACAGGTAAGATAACCCATATGAATAACGATATAGAGTAGCGGCGATTGTCGAGTGTTCCGACTGTATAGCACGGGCGTTTGTTATATCGTGCGATACCATTGGACATAAAAACCGTCGACGTGCTCACGAGATTGTATGTGTAAAAGGTCAATTCGAGACGACCTTTTATGCGAGATAGTCTGATCCAGTTTACGTACAGCGAAACTTTTTTGTCTGATTTAAATGAGATTGAGGGGACCAGAATGTGAAACTCTTCTCTTTTTCAAAGGCGTGCTATATTTGATATATAACAGAGCGTACTCGGATTGGAAACTATTTGTTTGAAAGAAAATGCGTTGGTGCAGTATGTTCTTATTTTACATAGATGTATCTGCATAATATGTTATGCTACTCGAAAAGCCTTCAGATGTTTTGAAATAAGTTATCATTCACATGGTATACCTAGATCAATCTGTTGTTATTTTATCTACTAATCTGAGACCTCTCGACGGAGGTGAACTGGTCGAAATTGGTGTTACGTTTGCAATAATGACGTGATTTTAAGGGTCAATATGTCAAGTTGAAAGGACAACAGAATGGTCGCAGGCACATTTTGGTAGGTCAATATAAAGTTTGCAATGAATGCAACGATAAAACAGAGTGGACTCGAATGGGAAACTAATTGTTTGAAAAAAGTCCATTGGAACATAATGTTCTGAAATTACATAGATGTATCTGCATATGTTCTGTCATTCGAAAAGCCTTCATATACATTCAAATAAGTTACCATTCGCATGCCATGCCTAGACAAAGGTGCTGTTTTGATAACTAATTATCTGAGACTACTCGACGGAGGAGAACTGATCGACCTTTGTATTATGTTAGCTAATTGAACGAAAGGTTCAACAAAGTAGACGAAGGCTTATTTTGGTAGGTTTATATAAAGTTCGCAGTGATAAGAATGCAGCGATAAAACCAAGGTCAGAACTCAACCCTTTCCACCATACAGACACACTCTGAAGTAACAGACGACTTTTGAAATCATTGTAGCCAATGGGGAAATTGCTCAAAGTGAGCACATTCTCCATGCCTCGTAATCATATATATTCATTGATTTTATTTTAAATTATAAAGAGTTTCTATAGTTTTGCGTTTATGTCTTCACAGTTTCAGGTATATATTTACTGAATGTGCGAAAGGGTGAAGTACTAAATATTGCCACTGTGGGGATGTTCTATTTCTTTACTAGAAATGACCTTCAGATTATTGCCAACGTGAGCATAGGTGTCACGTTGCTCATACGAACAGGGAAGGCTGGGATCGAGCCTGTTAAAAAGTTTTGTTTTATTGGGGTTACGCCATTGTTTCAATCATATCACGGCGACAGTTCACTTATTCATGATCCTTGGGTAAACAAACCAGTTCTAGGCTAAAACCTTGACGATTTTTGAAAACAATGTGACTAAATATATTTCTAAAATAAATAACCATTTTTCCTTTTACATCACCGTTTAACCCTTTCCCTCATACGACAATTCTGCAGCATTTCTCATTTTGTCATAACGTTTCTACAAAGTCATCACCTCCCTATTGTGTGAACAATTAATTTGAGAAAAGTTAAGAATCATGGATACATCAAACAATCAATAAACTAATGAAATTCATGCAGCAAGAACAGCAATGATTAGAGAGCTGATTTCAAGGTCAAAGATTTACCTGATTGCTTTAACCCTTTCCATCGTACGACAATTCTGCAGCAGACGACTTTGGACATATTTTGTCAAAACATAGAAAAATTGAATGGATAACCTATGACAAAAAGTGGCAAAAGGAGAAATTGCACGTTTTGTTGTCTGCTGCAGAGGCGTCAGAAAGCGTCTATATGAGGGAAAAAGTTAAGCTCTTATATATTCAATAGTTTAAATTCTAAATGAGTTTCAACATTTCCACCACGATGTCTTCAAAGTCGTCTGCTGCAGAATAACTGTATTCGGATTAAAACCATCGTATATCAGCTGTTCCATGAAAAAAGCAACATTATGGACTCTGCGTAATGTATCGACCCATATCAGCTTGCGCAGTCCGCGAAGGCTAATCCGGGACGACACATTCCGTCTCATGGGGATAGATGTATACAGTAATGTTTCCTGAAACAGAAAATCCAATGGAGGCTAAAAGTGTCTGTCTGGGTTAGCTTTCGCGGCATGCTTAGGCTGATCCGGGTTGATACTTTACGCACAGTCCACAATGTTGGTTTTCTCGTGAGACATCTCATATATAAATGAGCATTATCAGTGAAAGGGAATTCTAGAGAAATACTCTTATCGATATGATAGAAAACTGCTTTGGAGTAAAACCAGTGAAAGGCTACATCTATGGGTCTTCTAGATTTAGCTTCACATTTAAAACTTTTGGGAAACACTGCGCATGCGTCGTCTCACCCGAATCATCAATTTAAACAAATGCATTAAGGAGAAGTTTTGAATAGTTCCTCCTTTTCTTTTTCTTTTTTAAAAAATCGTCTGTATCAACAAGAGCCAATGTATATAAGTTTTTCAAGCTGTAAAACATTACAAATAGTTATTTCTGCACGGAGACGGTGAACGAAAACCAAATCTAAACTGACATATCAGGCGCACGGTTTTATTTAAGTTAAGCCAACATGTGTGCATAGGTTGATCTCGATCTGTACTGTTCGCGAATATTGTCTAAACTCGTGTATAGCAAGTCAGGGGGTTAACCCTTTCCACTTACAACAAACCTGCAGAAGACGACAAAAGCAATTCATACTGATAAAAAGAAATTAAACATTGCAAGACAACAACTTGAAAGTCATAGAAACCGTCCAATTCCAAGCGATGTATACTTCCACCTGATTGATATAGTTGAGAGAAATGTTGGAGTTGAGCAAAGAAAGTCGCTAATGAGAAGTACATCAATCGCAAACCTTTTTGACATGATACATGGTCGCTCAGATAATGTTGAACATGACATCAATGATAATGCGGATCATGTAGATCACGAGGAGAATGAAGAACTCATCGACAGTTAAGTCAACAAGAACGAACTTAAAGCAGAAACTGGTACACGTTGTAATTCAGTCAACGGAATGACCGTCGCC
This sequence comes from Serripes groenlandicus, assembly GCA_031761405.1. Lineage (NCBI taxonomy): Eukaryota > Metazoa > Mollusca > Bivalvia > Cardiida > Cardiidae > Serripes > Serripes groenlandicus. The sequence goes on along the minus strand of JASEVX010000004.1, from coordinate 146,759,098 downwards.
AAAGGAACTGTATCATGCGTAACAGGCCTTTCCGAGCAAATTCTGATGTTTCATATGGGCATGAAAAAAAGAACAAATAAAAAGAACAAATAAAGATTGCAGAAATACATATAATGGTTTTCATTAAAAGCTTGTTTTTTTAATGCAAGAGAAGGAATAAAGCTGTTAATAGAATATAAATATAAGTGAAATATCACGCTTTTCCAAATTGAGAGCATCCGGGCACACATTCACCAACAATTCGAAATCGAAATCTTATTCTGAATTAATATTTTACCTGATAGAGACGAGGTTTTACATATCTGCAAAAGACAACATTTGAAAACATAACGTCTCATTCAAAAGTAAACAGGCTTGTTTGTATGCATTGTGTTTACGCCGCTTTCAACAGTTGTCAGTAATATCACGTCGTTTAATAGGTAGGTTCCCGTATTACTGATCCATTTATCCGGACACCAGCGAGTCAGTCGGAAGGCTTACGCGACTCTTCTGAGCGCCAAAGTTAGTCGTTACTTGCATTGTTTTTATCTTTTTTTTCATTTTCATCTTATACAGAAAATGCACAGAAGCACATGTGGATTTAATTTAACACTGATAGAAAGAACTACCAATATGTGATTAAACCATTTCCTATATACAGAAAATCTGCAGCAGATGACTTGACTTTGAAAACATAGAACATCTCGCTTTTTTGAGCAATTTCTCCTTTTGTCACAATATTTTCAAAAGTCGTCTGATGTAGAGGCGTCTAAAAGCGGAAAGGGAAAATCGTTCTTACGTACTCCTTACATACATGACGGTGAATACTGTATAGAATACGGTATATATTAATTATTCCTGAAACAGAAAATTCATAGGAGGTCAAACGTGTCTATCCGTGTAAGCATGCATGACATGCTTAGGATGATCCTGCTCGAAACTTTACGCAGAGTCCACACTATTGGTATTCCCGCTGGAGGCTAAAATGTCTAAGGAATGGCTGTAACCAGAAGCCGATTGTACAATGTACAGTCCAACATGTCTTTAAAGACCACCCATGGGAAGAGAACAACCTGGTATTTTGTTCACATGTGGTCTTTAATTACAGGGTCATATATGCAACAAAATGAGTGATTGGGAAATTTAAAGTGTGGTTACTATATACAGGGAATTGGTAAAGAAAGATGGTCTTTAGCACAGTCTTGACTGTACATGTATATTTATAATTATCATTCTTTTAAAGAAAAGTACGAATGCCGATGTTCATGTGACGTGGTTCAATTACTCGTATCAAGGCTACATGTAACGGAATTGAATGTACGACTTTATTAGTATCAAGGCTACATGTAACGGAATTGAATGTACGACTTTATTAGTATCAAGGCTACATGTAACGGAATTGAATGTACGACTCTATTAGTATCAAGGCTACATGTAACGGAATTGAATGTACGACTTTAATAGTATCAAGGCTACATGTAACGGAATTGAATGTACGACTGTATTAGTATCAAGGCTACATGTAACGGAATTGAACGTACGACTTTATTAATATCAAGGCTACGTGCAATATAATTGAATGTACGACTTTATTAGTATCAAGGCTACATGTAACGGAATTGAATGTACGACTTTATTAGTATCAAGGCTACATGTAACGGAATTGAATTTACGACTTTATTAGTATCAAGGCTACATGTAACGGAATTGAATGTACGACTTTATAATTTAAAAGGATAAACGTTTTCAACGAGATTATATTATTTGCACATTGCTAGTTAGTGTGTTAAATTTCATCGAAATCCGCTGACCCCTATGTAGCACCATTGGCCTAATGTTTATGTGGAACTGCGGTGGTCATACCTATTTTCATAAGCATTCGACATTTTGGTGTTCCATTCGGACCGCGATAGTTTAGTCGGTAACGAAGAGGGCAAGCAATCCAGATGGTCGAACTCCGGCTCAGCCATTGATTGTTTCCATTGAGTGACAGCATTCATTTGGACAATTATACATCACTATTCACATGCGTAGAACCTTTCAATATGCATGAACCAACAATTAACATTTTGACCTAGATACATGTAGCACGAATTGAATTATCAAACAAATCTTACAGAAGTTGTGATAAATCTAGATAGATATATGTATCTGCATACATGCTTGAATAGATTGAATAGAAAACATGTACAATTACAATGTAATTAGCCTTCAATACTTTTTTTAATACAATGGACCATATTCAACAGGCATAAGAGCCGTTACGCGAGAAAACTAACATTGTGGATTCTGCGTAAAGTATCGACCCGGATCAGCCTAAGCATGCCGCACAGGCTAATCCGGGCAGACACTTTTCGTCCCCTGTGGATTTTCTGTTTCAGGAATCATTACTCTATGCCTCTATTCACCTCAGACGGAATGTCTCGGCCCAGATTAGCCTGTTTGGACTGCGCAGGCTGATGTGGGTCGATACATTACGCAGAGTCTATTATGTTGGTTTTCTCGCGGAACGGCTTATATGTGAGAATTATGCTGATGGACTTCAGTGTTCGGTCCTTTTCTGAAGAAGAAGAAAAAAGTCATCTAAAAAACACCTTTTAACTCGAATCAAACTAATTCGACCGCAAGTATTGAATAGCCAATGTCATAAAGTGATAAACCCTTTCTCACGTGTAGACTCATTTAAGTATACATGTTGAAGGTTTTGCTGCAGACGGCGCATGAGAACAGTTTGCCACAATGTTTTCAACTCTATTTAATTATAAAACTTTCACAACAATGTTTGACAAGATCTTTTTCTGCAGATTTGTTGTAAGTGGAAAGCGTTAACCCCCCTGACTTGCTATACACGAGTTTAGACAATATTCACCAACAGTACAGATTGAGATCAACCTACGCACACGTGTTGGCTTAACCCTTTCCCTCATACGACAATTCTGCAGCAGACGACTTTGATCCTATTTTGTCAAAACATAGAAAATCTCTGTAATTGAATGGCTTAACCCTTTCCCTCATACGACAATTCTGCAGCAGACGACTTTGATCCTATGTTGTCAAAACATAGAAAATCTCTGTAATTGAATGGATAACCTATGACAAAAAGTGGAAAACATTGTGGCAAAAGGAGAAATTGCACGTTTTGTGCAATTTCTTCTTTTGTCACTATGTTTTCAAAAAGCCGTCTGCTGCAGAGGCGTCAGAAAGCGTCTATATGAGGGAAAGGGTTAAAAGCAAAAGACATGAAATATAACCGTTTACCAGTTTTGATAGTTGTTGTGTTGTCTGCCTTATCGGAGGAGGGAACAATTGTAGCAAACCGTTAGAACGGGGGTTATACAGCACTGATAATATCGTTTAGACTTCTGCAGAGACGTTAAAGTCGTCTGTATTTGGTAAAGCGATAATTCCATGACTTCAGCATGATAATTATCAAGAGATGTATAAAACATGTTAGCAGGTAATTTACACATATTCCGAATGTAAGTATTTATTTGTTTTTCTATATCACTGGCTTCATTCTTTCCTTGATACAGATGACTTTTTAAAAAATAAAGAGAAAAGGAGGAACTGTTCAAAACGACTAATTCCTCTTGTTTTCGCATTTTTCTCCGTAATGCATTTGTGAAAATTGATAATTCAGGTGAGCCTACGCATGCGCAGTGTCTCCCAAAAGTTTAAATTGCATTTTTCTATCATACAGATAAGGATATTTCTCAAGAATCCCCTTTCACTGATAATGCTCATTTATATATGAGACGTCGCACGAGAAAACCAACATTGTGGACTCGGAACCGGATCAGCCTAAGCATGCCGAACAGGCTAACCCAGACAGATGCCGAACAGGCTAACCCAGACAGACACTATTGAATAGATAAGAGCTTAACCCTTTCCCTCATATAGACGCTTTCTGACGCCTCTGCAGCAGACGGCCTTTTGAAAACATAGTGACAAAAGAAGAAATTGCACAAAACGTGCAATTTCTCCTTTTGCCACAATGTTTTTCACTTTTTGTCATAGGTTATCCATTCAATTATGGAGATTTTCTATGTTTTTACAAAATATGTTCAAAGTCGTCTGCTGCAGAATTGTCGTATGAGGGAAAGGGTTAAACGTTGATGTAAAAGGGAAAATGGCTATGTATATGAGAAATATCTTTTGTCACAAAAATCGTCAAGGGCGTTATATTTAGTCTGTATCAGGTAAAGGGTTAACGATTTACCACTTGAAGACACAGAAATGATTGATTGATTGATTGACTGATTGGGGTTTAACGCCGTTTTTAACAATTTATCAGTCATATCACGGCGGCCAGTTCACTTACTCATATGTTTCCTGGTTCACAAAAATGAAGACCGGACAAGACACAATTATATTGACATAAGCCAATACAGGTTCTAGTCATACAATGCAAGTTAACATATATATACATGACATGTCACCTTTTAAATAAACAATAAGCCAAGTGTTTATGGAGGAAAGAATGAAAATATATAAGCAATAAAATATAAAAAATATCGGTAAGGAAAGCCTTAATATTGTTAAGTGTTATGGAGGAAAGAATGAAAGTATATAAACAATAAAATATAAAAAATATCGGTAAGAATGGCCTTAATTTTGTTAATTGTTTATGTAGTAGATCTTGTTATTTCTTGTTTCTAAAGCGTATTTAATACATGAAAGTGACAAAAAGGGTGTCAATGGTCATAAGGGCTAATTGCATTAATGCTCTGATAGCTTCTTATAAGCCCACGGAACTCGATACGTGTAGAATGTTGCCTCAATTAACAACGGGCGAAAATCAATACAAAACATAGATAGTGGGATTTAAAACAGGGACAGGTTTATTTGCTTACTGTGATTGTTGTTAATTTGAATTTTGATTTTATTCGGTTATGAAAAGGGGATATACATGTATTTAAATTGTATTTTATTGTTTTCATTATTTGGAAATTAATTATATTCGGGGATATTTTCAGATTGTATTGGAAAATGGAATTATTTGGATACGATTTTAGAGCTACTGAATAAATCGGGTTACTTTAACCCTTTCCCGCATGCAGACGCATTTTGTCGCATTTGCAGTAGACGACTTTTGTTAACACTGTGTGAAAAAAAAGAAATTGCTCATGATGAGCAAATTATCCTTTTGCCACAATGATTTCAACTCCTGTCAAAAAATATACTTTCATTTATGGATATTTCCCAACGTTTTCCTAGATATTTTCAAAGTCGTCTGTGGCGCGATTTTAGGCAAAAAAGCATAATTAAATTCTCAACGTGTAGACACAGCGTAATTAGTTGTGTGTTCTATCTTACTGCTGGTTCGGCAAAATGATACAGAATAGTCTTAGAATGATCTTATCCATTTCCGGTAGATTGATCTAACAAAGCGTTTAAAACAATTAAGTCTCATACATTTTCCCTTTCTAAATAACTTTATTTAAAACAGACGCATTTTTTGTTTCTAAACAATCAGTTGAAACGTACTGTTGACGCAGAGAACGTGACGTCTGTAATGCATAGTTGACGTAAGGGAAGTGACGTCACGATGTATCACGAGACACGTTCCGTGTACTCCGATATTCATTTGCCGGAGAAGAACAACTTGAATACTCCACGGCCGATCACAGACGATGGAGTACGAAGAACGTTGAAGAAACATGTTAAGTTGAAAAAGCTGAAAGTACCACCTAAGGTTGGCATCCCCTTTTTGGTTAATCTAGTTTAATGATAGGCTTAGAAATCGATCTTTATTAAGAACAACGGGAACATTTCTCTATATTGATCGAACGATGTATTTATACATTATTCTGTCTTCCTCTTAACACATGGTCCGGTGATGACCAACGAGTGTTTATTCATTCTAATTATATATCAAAGGGTTATTAATCAACCAGACAGGCTGTTGAGTTGTTAATTGTGAACGATCACTGAACACGGCCCATGTTGTACTTAGATCTACTACAACGTTCGAGTTTTCTTTTGAGAAAATTAAAAAAAAATCACACATTACGTTTTTAACGAGTACAAATAGTCCATATAGGGTCCATATGCTATCATGATAACGATTGTAATGTTTTCGTATGAGACAACTCGGGGAATCCCAAACAAGACCGTGTTACTATAAATAGACCCCGAATTGTTTTATATATAAACATTATTATTATACTATGGCTTAGTTCACGACGAATCCGACTTCAGACTGGAGTTACACGGGTTCCTCATGAACGGCAAAAGTGTTAACCCTAGTGACGTCATATGAACTTCTGACCCCGACTATTTGTTGGGTTGGCAATTCTTGATGTTGGTGTGTAAATAATCCTAAAATACGAACCTCTGAGTCCAGTAATCAGTGATGCTTTTATTTGTAAGGCAGATCAATAAGGATTTCTTTAATTGGGCCTTGCTAATAATTGCGATCCGTTTTTTTAACAACAAGAAAACGAGCTTTCTGGTTTCGATAATGAAATAAGTGGATACAACACGGAGGCTTCCATTTTGAATTTTTCTCCAGAGTGGAGATGTGCGTTCACAAGAACCAAGTGTCTGCGCATGCGCCATCGAAACACGTGCCCCTGACCCTATCCTCCTTGAGTTCGTCATGAACTTAGCCTATATGAAACGTATAGAGAGGCTATTTATAATAACACTGGAGGGTTTCCCCAAAATTATTATTTCGATCATTTTTATTATAGCATATGAAATATAGAGAGACTATTTGATTATCTTAACGATTTTTCCTTATTTTTTTTCTGAAATGGAAACACGGACGCCTGTGGATCTACTCACGATCTCAGGTTGTCTGGCAGTGTGCCTTTACCTTCGAGGAGTAGACTATTTGGCAGTCAATTCTGCTATTGCGGAAATTAAAACGTTTTCTCTCAATCAAAAACTCCCAGTGTGATCTTCTTGAACCGGCGGTCTCTCATGATTGTATGTGACTCATTGTAGTTCAGTTTAATTCAATATATTAGTTTCTTTTTGTTTAAAAAGCATGTTTTTATCTTTCACCTGATGAAAACATTGCCTATATGACAACATTCTTGAAACACAAGAAATAGCTCAAAACAATCACATTATCTGTCAGGAATTGCTCGTTAGCTTTTAAAACTATTTGAACGTGATACTAGATAACTAGTACATAATTTAAATAACAAATAGTTTTCATTCCCATTATAGGATCAAAAGATTCTCAAGCTCATGGTGGATAAAGGGACATGGGAGAAAGATTACTGGAAGGGACGACTGGAGAGGTCGCTGGTTTGGGACACCCAGAAGTCCGACCAGGATCATATCAAACTAGAACACTTCAAAAACCACCGCATGCAAATGGAGATAAATAGAGAGGAAGATAGACAGAAAGTCATGACGGAGAAGGTATATCTATATCAATAAAATATATATTGGTTTTGTATTCTTTGTATGTTATACCGCTTTCACTAATTGGTCAGTTATATCAGACGATTCTTGAAGCCATTGTGACAAAAGAAGAAATTGCTCATAATAAGCAATATCTCATTTTGTCAGAATGATTTCAGCTATATACATACAGCCTGGTGAAGCCCAACATGGCCGAAACATTGTTCATAAATATTCTATGTTCAAGTTTGACGGTTTTACAATATCAAAGCATTTCCTTGGTAAGTTACCAGTACTACTGGTATCTTTATCCTGCCTTTAGTCAGTGGTTGTGCAAACCCTGCATTCCTAAGCCCTAATGAGGATAATCCTACGGCAGCTCTAAAGGGACACACACAATTTTTATCTAGTGCGCACGAGATAGTATCTTGTTCGCACGACATAGAATCTCTATTTTGATAAAAGAAATCGTATGTAATTTATAAAAATGTGTGTGTCCCTTTAGAGCTGCCGTAGAATCCATTACTAGCACTTTTAAAGTGTTTCGTATTCTCCGGTCGTGCACTGTATCACTGCACACGAGGCGAACGCTCTTCGATTACACCATCATAACGGAAATGCATATCGAAAATCAATGCAAGCGAACGTAATTAATTAAAGTGTAATGACTAATGTAGATTGGAGATGCATCAGATCAAGAAAAGAAAAAGTTATTTATTAATGATAGAACATTTTATTGTTTTGTTGCTGTGGTAGAAGTATTCTTTTTTATGTGATATGGTACTGTTGTTGTTGTAGCAGTAGAAGTGTAAGTAGAAGTAGTAGTAGTAGTAATAGTAGTAGTAGTAGTAGTAGTAATAGTAGTAGTAGTAATAGTAGTAGTAGTAATAGTAGTAGTAGTAGTAAGTAGTAGTAGTAAAAGTAGTAGTAGTAGTAGTAATAGTAGTAGTAGTAGTAAGTAGTAGTAGTAGTAAGTAGTAGTAGAAGTAAGTAGTAATAGTAATAGTAGTAGTAGTAAAAGTAGTAGTAGTAGTAAGTAGTAGTAGTAGTAAGTAGTAGTAAGTAGTAGTAGTAGTAGTAGTAGTAGTAGTAGTAAGTAGTAGTAAGTAGTAGTAGTAGTAAGTAGTAGTAGTAGTAAGTAGTAGTAAGTAGTAGTAGTAGTAAGTAGTAGTAGTAGTAAGTAGTAGTAGTAGTAAGTAGTAGTAGTAGTAAGTAGTAGTAAGTAGTAGTAGTAGTAAGTAGTAGTAGTAGTAAGTAGTAGTAGTAGTAAGTAGTAGTAGTAGTAAGTAGTAGTAGTAGTAGTAAGTAGTAGTAGTAGTAAGTAGTAGTAAGTAGTAGTAGTAGTAGTAAGTAGTAGTAGTAGTAAGTAGTAGTAAGTAGTAGTAGTAGTAAGTAGTAGTAGTAGTAAGTAGTAGTAGTAGTAAGTAGTAGTAGTAGTAAGTAGTAGTAAGTAGTAGTAGTAGTAGTAAGTAGTAGTAGTAGTAAGTAGTAGTAGTAATAATAATAGTAGTAGTAGTAAAAGTAGTAGTAGTAGTAGTAGTAGTAGTAGTAGTTAGTAGTAGTAGTAGTTAGTAGTAGTTTAAGTAGTAGTAGTAGTAGTAGTAGTAGTAGTAGTAGTAAGTAGTAGTAGTTAGTAGTAGTAGTAGTAGTAGTAGTAGTAGTAGTAGTAGTAGTAGTAAGTAGTAGTAGTAGTAGTAGTAGTAGTAGTAGTAGTAAGTAGTAGTAGTAGTAGTAGTAGTAGTAGTAGTAGTAGTAATAGTAGTAGTAGTAGTAATAGTAGTAGTAGAAGTACAATAGTAATAATTGAATCGTAGTAATAGTAGTAGTAGTTGTAGTAGTAGTGTAAAGCTATTGATTTGCTTTCTTTGTTGTCTGTGTAAGCTTGAAAGACAGAAGAAACGATTGGAAAAGAAAACTCAACAGTTAAATAAACTTGAAAAAGACAACCAGGAACATGAAAGAAACATAGAAGAACAAAACAAAATCAAGGTACGTATAATACCCTTAAGTTAATTAGTTAACGTAGATCACGACTCACAAAAGGAATGATCAGAACAGAACATTGTATATTTCTTTTGACTTGGACATAGTACATCATCAAACAATCAAATACAAAATATACATTACATCACATGAAAACAATTACGAACGGAAAAGAAAAAGAAGACAGGGTGTTAATTACCAGATATCAGGGCTAAACAAAACACTTGACGTTATTATAAAGAAAATATGAAAACAAGCAAATATTGTTCTAATGTGACGATTGAATTAAGGTAGCTTTAGATCTTTCTTTTAAGGCATCCTTTACAAACTTAGCCACGTTCCATAATGTTACTATATTTTTACATTTTTAGCAACTCGAGAAATTTGAACATTGAAGGCTTTATAATGAAAGCTTTATATATATATATATATATATATATATATATATATATAGGATCTTACATGAGTTGTCATTTCATATAAAGTTTTATAGAACGAGTTCAAGAAATGTGTTATTAAGCGAGCCTTTGACGAGCTTGATAACACATTTCTTGGACGAGTTTAATAAAACTTTATGAAATGACAACGAATGTCAGATTATATTTATCACATGTCGAAACACAAAAAGAAAATCGGGTTTACGCTGTCAGAAAATAGTCCTGACATGTAATACTTAATCAACTGGTAACTAATCACACACACAAATATGTTTATGACCGATACTGGTCTCTTTACCTCGTCCATCTATCGCGACGTTTGTGTTACCGGATACACGTTCCCAGCCATTTTTTAAACATGTGCGGATGAATACATAAATAGTGATTCGGTAATGTTATATTACACGTATGACATATAAAGAAATACGTAATGGGTATATTAAATCGGATACAAGCATTGTAATAAAATAATAAAATAATATTTAGTAATAAATTTTCTGCGTAAATCTTCAAAAGATGGACATAGACATATAAAGTGAAAACAGTCCTCAATTTCATTGGAATTACAACACAGACACGCCTAAAGAGTATACTAACAAGAACCAATTGTTTAAGTTGTGTTAATTCTTTGGGTTATACTGCTTTTCAAATTGTGCCTTTTTGTGAATGGTATACTGTCAAATGACGGGGGTATAGCTTTGATTAATTCAGAACCTATTTATTTTATCTTAGGAGGAGAAGATAAAGAAACTTATGGAAAAAGAGGATGAGCTCAAAACACAACAGGTAGGAATAGTACACCATAATATATCAAAAGTACTTGGCGTAATGATCACTGTTTGACCATATGGTTACGAGTAACTAATTGGCCGAACTATAGTGAACTGTTTTTGATTAACCATTACGCTACCAACGGCAATTAAAGGCTTTTGCAAACAATGCATAATCAGGTGAAACAGTTCATTACGAGCTGTCTCTCCTGAAATCTGCATTGTAAGCTACTTAGACATTTCATTTTACAGAATGTCCTGTTGTACGAAAAATGGAGTGGTTCAATTGAGTCGACTTTGCAAAATTTAGCAAAGAAAAAATAAAGGATGTTTCCAAGTAAACAGAAACAACCGATTTTAAAATTTGACACCAAGGGCAAAAGTGATATTTGGACGGTTCATTGTCGCTCATTTTCGACCCTATTCAATAATAACATATTTTCTTTAATACATATGTTCACGTTGTTGCCTATTTTCAATGTCGGCTGCACACTATTTTGGTTGATCTAAACATATATATGTAAACCAATCGGTGAGATAAACTTGATTATGAACCAAAGCTGAAATACATAGAATCCAGTACATTAGCTAACTTGTAGAAAAGTAGTTTTTATCGTCATTGAAATCATTTCAATACACGGGCTCCGTTTACTAAAACCAGTTATTTGTGTATCACCACATTGTCATTCATATATCTGGCAAAATTTGTCCAGCACACAAAATAAAGTTATTGCTCGTTATCGGCTAGTCAATATTCAAGAGATACTTCGACAACCTCTCTGTATCTAAAAGATTAGGATAACAGATGCGGGTTAACCGTTTCCAAAATACAGCCAGTACCTAACACACGACTTTAAAAACATGCAGACTAAAACATGGAAAGTCTCTGAAAATAGAGTTAACACCATTATGAGTCTGTCTTTTACAATAGTCGTTTGAGAAATTAGTAGTGTGTTATATTTGGAACAGTCGTTTGTGAAATTAGTATTGTGTTCTATTTGGAACAGTCGTTTGTGAAATTAGTATTGTGTTGTATTTGGAACAGTTATTTGTGAAATTAGTATTGTGCTCTATTTGAAACAGTCGTTTGTGAAATTAGTATTGTGTTCTATCTGGAACAGTCGTTTGTGAAATTAGTATTGTGTTCTATCTGGAACAGTCGTTTGTGATATTAGTATTGTGATCTATTTGGAACAGGAGAAGAACTGGTGGGAGGTGAATTCGAAGGAATATGAGAAGAAACTAAAGGAGAAGATCGCCCATGATAAGGACAGACTGATCGCTGCAGAAAAACGCGAGGAACAATTAAAAGACGAAGTACAGGTAAACCGGAACTCTCTATGTTATACTTCATGATATAATATAGTTTAACCCTTTCTTACATACAACAAACCGGTAGCAGAAGACTTTGAAGACATCTGGGGAAAAACTATGAACAACTTCTGTTTATGAAAAAACTATAATATTTATAGAGCTGAAAACATTGTGGTAAAGGGAGAAATTGCTCATTATGAGCATTTATCCTTTTGTCACAATGTTTTCAAAAACCGTCTGCTGCAGAGGCGGCAGAACTCATCTATATGTGGGAAAGGGATAAGACAGGCGTTGGGAGATATTTTAAAACTAGGAGGTAGAGTGCCGACGTTTGACCTATAGCAGTGAGATATATTCATTAAGAACTTGCTTCCTAGAAGTCGTTAAATGAATAAGTCCATTTCCCACAGCAGACGAAATTGAAAACATAAGTGTGTGCATAAACATGGAAAAACTCTAAAAAAAGAACATAGTTAAAACATTTTGGCAAATGTAGAAAATGCTCATTACGAGAGTAAACTGTCTCAGATATTTCACTGTTTTTCTATACACTAAATATCTCGAATGAGTATTGTAGGTTATCGTGTGATCCAATTTTAGAACTTGACATCGGGGTGTAACCTGGACCTACACTACAACTATATTAAACACGATATAACTTTAATCTCCTTATTTGGCACTATGCATTTACCACGTCCCATGTACTTACCTGTTATACTGTCCGAGATATGACATTTTCCTATGTGTTAGTCAGACGGACATACAGACAGAGTGACAAACACTGAGACGAACAAAAGGTAACCGGGTATGACTAATCTGTTGGTGTCTTACACCGGTTTCAACAATTGTTTCAGTTATATCACGCCGTTTCCTGGGTAGGTTACCAGTACTACTGGTCTATTTATCCTGACACCAGTAAGTTACCAGTACTACTGGTCTATTTATCCTGACACCAGCCAGTCAGTCGTAGTGCTAATCCCGCAACCCTGTGGGCCAAGGAGGGCAGACATTACTACCATTTTTAAAGTGTTTGGTATGACCAAGCCGGAGGTCGAATCCAAGACCTCTCGCACCCGAGGCGGACGCTCGACCACAACACCACCGTAGGTGTAACTGATAGGGAACTTATAGTTAGACTGCATCTATATTTTATTTATTGAAATTTACTGTCTTTTTTATTTCAGAGGATTGTAAAAGAAAATGAGCATGAACGGTTGTATTTCACAGAAAGATACATTTGCCTAGAAAAGAAACAAAAGTAAGCGCTATTTATGATATTTCTATGTTTAAACGGCGTCGTTGCATTTATCTATTACGCTATTTTGGGATTTAAATACCGTTATATAATACGTTGTGCTTAAAGAGCAGATGGTCGATTCAGCAATTTTTTCTCAACAGCGTTATCAAAAGTTATTGCAGCTAAAGACTCGGCGAAAATGATAGGCTTTTTTTTTTAAATATAAGAATTTAATTAAAAGGCCGAATTTACATGTCTTAAGCTTAAACTTTTCGACAAAAACACTTATACTTCCCTAACATAAATACCTTTAAGTAATCTTATTTCTTTTATTTACAGAAAGAACAAGAAATCGTTGACCGTAAAGATAGAGAGAAAATCAAAGAAAGCCTCTGAGAATTTTGGAACTGTTCAAAATGAGAAAATTAAGGCGATTGAGAAAGACGCGTGAGTACTTTGATCGTAGTTAATGAATTATATGAACGCATTGCAGTTAATCAATGGAATATATGAACGCATTTTAGTAAAACAATTGATTATATGAACGCATTGCAGTAAATCAATGGATTATATGAACGCATTTCAGTAAAACAATAGATTATATAAACGCATTGCAGTAAATCAATGGAATATATGAACGCATTGCAGTAAATCAATCGATTATATAAACGCATTACATAAAAACAATTGATTATATAAACGCATTACAGTAAATCAATGGAATATATGAACGCATTGTAGTAAAACAATTGATTATATAAACGCATTGCAGTAAATCAATGGAATATATGAACGCATTGTAGTAAAACAATTGATTATATAAACGCATTGCAGTAAATCAATCGATTATATAAACGCATTACATAAAAACAATTGATTATATAAACGCATTACAGTAAATCAATGGACTATATGAACGCATTGTAGTAAAACAATTGATTATGTTAACGCAATGCAGTAAATCAATGTAATATATGAACGCATTTTAGTAAAACAATTGATTATATTAACGCATTGCAATAAATCAATGGAATATATGAACGCATTTTAGTAAAACAATTGGTTATATGAACGCATTGCAGTAAATCAATGGAATATATGAACACATTTTTGTAAACAATAGATTTATATGAACGCATTACAGTAAATCAATGGAATATATGAACACATTTTTGTAAAACAATAGATCATATGAACGCATTACAGTAAATCAATTGATAAGATGAACTCATTGCAGTAAATCAATAGATCATATGAACGCATTACAGTAAATTAATTGATTAGATGAACTCATTGCAGTAGATCAATAGATCATATGAACGCATTACAGTAAATCAATTGATTAGATGAACTCATTGCAGTAAATCGATAGATCATATGAACGCATTACAGTAAATCAATTGATTAGATGAACTCATTGCAGTAAATCAATAGATCATATGAACGCATTACAGTAAATCAATTGATTAGATGAACTCATTGCAGTAAATCAATAGATCATATGAACGCAATTACAGTTAATCATTGGAATATATGAAAACATTTTAGTAAAACAATTAATTACATGAACGCATTGAAGTAAATCAATGGAATATATGAACTCATTTTAGTAAAACAATTGATTATATAAACACATTACAGTAAATTAATGGAATATATTAATGCATTTTAGTGAACAAATTGATTATATAAACGCATTACAGTAAATCATTGGACTATATGAACGCGTTTTAGTAAAACAATTGATTATTTGAACGCATTACAGTAAATCAATGGAATATATGAACGCATTTTAGTAAAACAATTGATCAAACATAGAAATGTGTCACATAAGGGTTACCACAACGTATTAATCAACGAGTCTACGCGTTTTTAAGTTCTACATTTTATTTACTACTGAATGCATAGTCTAGAAAAAGCAAACAGTATTCCTACGGAAATACACGATATCCACTGCATGGTTCTGTTTGTTCTGGATTTTCACCGATTACAATATCCTGAAGTCCGGTTTTCAAAAGGCGCCACTCATTAGCTGTTAAATGAAGTTTCACAATTTTACACAAATATATATACTTAAAAGAATCATGCTACTTTCCTAATAATGTTTTGGTAATCACTAGTAAGTAAGTAAGTAAGTCATATTTTATTATAGTGACATGTGTATGTGACCAGATGATGTTTTCAGAGTTTTAGCCTGTGCCATTCTATTTTTATCTTTGCCGGGTTAAGAGTCATGTGATTACTTTTTCGTCAGAAAACAAACAGCTGACTGTCAGATAAATCTTTGGAAGGTTTCGTTGCCATTATATATCTAACAAGGAATGAGTAATAGAAAGGAAGAATGACTGTAGTAATAGGATTGCAGATGTAATAGCATTCAGTTCCTTTCTCAGTATAATAAGAATATTATAACTATCAAATGAGACAGAGTTGTTGCAGTCTTATTATCTAAACCAAGTTCTGGACCAACCCCACCCCCTACCTTCTATAGAACTATTTTATCTATACGGCCAAAACCAGAAGGTTACATGTACATATTATACAAATATTATACAAATATAAACATCAAACAATATAAACAACCGGCCGCGTACGGCCTATACGTCGCTTTCGTTTAACAATATTTACAGCTAAGGTACAAATGAGAATAAAGAGAAAATAAATAAATGAAATAATGAAAGGAACAACAAAGAGTATAACTTACATGCATAAAAATGATTCATTTATATAGAAAACTACTTTTTCTTTCATTGATCCGACAAGAAATTTGGCAAACTTGGTTATATAGTTCTAAAACACAAAATGTAAACTTGTCTATATTAAAAAGTGTGTTGAATGATGTATGTTTTTGTTGTGCTCTGCTGATGAGCGATCTTCTCAGATCGTCATAGGCTGGAGGACATGTTTTGCCAAAACATAGAAAATCTCTATAATTGAATGGATAACCTATGACTAAAAGTGGAAAACATTGTGGCAAAAGGAGAAATTGCACGTTTTGTGCAATTTCTTCTTTTGTCACTATGTTTTCAAATAGCCGTCTGCTGCAGAGGCGTCAGAAAGCGTCTATATGAGGTAAAGGGTTAAACATTCTTTATTTCTACCTTTTTTTTTTGACGTGTATGGTTTAATGAGTGCTAAGTATAGTTATTGGACAATATTTGAATGTAAACTTGAATGTATTCTAGTAAAATGGAGGAGGAAAAACTTGAAAAAGCGCTGAAAACGCAGTTCAAAATGGAACAAGAACACCAGGATCGTGCCAGGAAAACGGTGGAGAAAAAACAAGAGGTATAAATAACAACAGATAAATGATAATAATTAACCACCCTTTCCATAATACAACCAATATGCAGCTGAACACATCGAGGCAAAAAGAAATATCTATAAATGAATGTATCGTAACTGAAAAATGTTGAAAACAATGTGGCTATAGGAGAAACTCCTCGTTTCAACTATTTTGGTCACGATGTTTCCTACATTCAGAAGCTTCAGAAAGTATCTATATGTTGAAAAGTGATCATATTTTGAGAGGCGTCAGACGATATTAGGGTGTGTTACGTCAACGTACACAATAAAAAAAACGACGATTGAATAAAGCGTCATGTGTCAGCATGTAGCTATATGGCTACCTGAAACACTGGTCGTTTATCGGACCAAAATGCAAACATGGGTCAAATCTGGCTGACGAGGAAGTTGGTGCCCTTTATCTAAATATAAAATATTCTTACATTTCTTTTATTTATATTTGTTTGATAAGCCTGCCAGGCCGCTAATGGTTATAAGTGATATCTCTACGTCATATTTGGATAATACAACATACTTGAACAATAGAGGTAGGGAATTATTTCATGGGCGGGTTATAAGTGATAACTTTACGTCAGATTTGGGTAATACAACATACTTTAAAAATAGAAGAAGGGAAGTCTTTCATGGGCGGGTATGGTTATAAGCGATAGCTTTACGTGAGATATTGGTAACACCAAATACCTTAAAATGGTAGTAGGGAATTCTTTCATGGGCGGTATGGTTTTAAGTGATATCTCTACGTCAGATTTAGGTAACACCAAATACTTTTAAATGGTAGTAGGGAATTCTTTCATGGGCGTGTACGGTTATAAGTGATAGCTTTCCGTATGTTATGCTGACACTGCAGTGTCTTGATAAGCCTACATGTACCAGCAGTATTCGGGTAAGTTTCCATGAAAATGCCGGGATATTGCTGACATACTGTTGAAGGGGCGTTAAACACCGTATCAATAAAATAGTTATTTTCCGTGAATTCACCATTATTTGCAGCCAAGCACAAAAAGAAGCGAGTGAACTTTTTTGTTAAGAAAATATCAGGACAGGAGCTTTCCCTTATAATCAATCAGGACTGCTGCTACCCTGTGAACGAAACGCGGATCCTATACAGGAAATCGTTTGAATTATATACACGAGAAAACCAACATTATGGACTCTGTGTAATGTATCGACCCAGATCAGCCTAATCCGGGCCGACACATTCCGTCTCAGGGGGCAATAGTAATGTTTCACAGGAGGCGAAAAGTGTCTGTCCGGATTAGCCTGCGCGAAATGCTTAGGCTGATCCGGGTCGATATTTTATGCAGAGTCCATAATGTTGGTTTTCTGGTGAAACGGCTCATTATTATATCCGAGTTATAACATGTTTTAGCTACGGTAAGTGCACTGTTTTCTTTGCAGGATATTGAAAAGGCTAATGCACTATTGGAGAAATCCTTAAAAGATATGACGAAGGACATCGTAGTAGAACGGGAAAGTAAAGAAAAGGCACAGCAGAAAAATATCAAAAAGTAAGTATATTGTCTTTGGTTTATTTGACCGCGAGGAGCAACTCTTTATTCGTCCTGTCGTAAGGTGACGGTTTGGTTAAAGAGTTGAATAATGTGTTTACATTGACGCCATTTTAACCATTTACGTGCATACCGCCCGTTTTGTCTGGTTGACATGTAAACAGTGACCTCATATACCAGTTCCTGTTTGTTCTTGAACACCTTCTGTGTTGATGCGAAAGTCCGGCGGATGTTCTTGAGTTCCCGCTCCATAAAACGGTGCCAGATGTGTTTTTATGTATTTTTCCTTCTTTTCATTTTATAGTCTGGTTTTCATTGAACGGTTATTTTCCAAGCACATTCCTAAATAGATCTACGTATTTTTTCATCCTTAGCATGACCTTCAGGTCTTTGTTGTAAATAACGTCTTGTACGAATGTCATGATTTGAGATTGTGTCAGGCCAAACTATTTGATTCATTCCTCCGAAGTTATATCAGCCGTCCAGCGAAAAAATACACTAGTATGGTCTTTGCGTAATGTATCGACCTAGATCAGCCTGCGCAGTCCGCGCAGACTGATCCGGGTCGACACATTCCGTCTCAGGGGGATATGATTCCTGAAACAGATCATACACAGGAGGCGAAAAGTGTCTAACCGGGTTAGCCTGCGCGGCATGCCTAGGCTGATCCGGGTCTATACTTTACGCAGTCTACAATGTTGGTTTTCTCGTGAGACGGCTCATATGTGTTGAAGACTGATAGTAAAGGCAGGCAATTTAAATTACGTAGACGTAAAACAACATTTTTACTTTCGTTTCGATTCGGTGTGTAATAAATAGTGAACTTGATCGTTTTTGGTGTTACATCGAATTTAACTATCGCAGAGAAACGTAATAAATCATCAATTCACATACTCTACACGCTGGTAAACATATGTTTGTATTGCGTTGTTGTATGTATTCGTTTAAGGATTCGGAAAGAAATAGAAAAATGGAAAAAGAAAACAGCAAAACAAATAAAGAAAGAAGAAAAGAAAAGTAAAGAAAAACAAGAAGAGAGACAGAAAATTCTTGAAAGGGTATGTAATTATTCTCAAAACTGTATAGATTTACTGGTCCCAGACAAACTTACCATGGGTACAGTGCTTGGGTGTATTAAGATTTACATAACACAACTAGCACTTGGGTGTATTCAGATTTACATAACACAAGTAGCACTTGGGTGTATTTAAATATACATAACACAACAATTATTTGGGTGTATTCAAATTTACATAACACAACTCGCACTTGGGTGTATTAAAATCTACATAACACAACTAGCACTCGGATGTGTTCAGATCTACATGATACAACTAGCACTAGGGTGTATTCAAATCTACATAATACAACTAGCACTTGGGTGTATTTAGATCTACATAATACAACTAGCACTAGGGTGTATTAAAATCTACATAAAAAAACTAGCACTAGGTTGTATTCAGATCTACATAATACAACTAGCACTAGGATGTATTCAGATCTACATAATTCAACTAGCACTAGGATGTATTCAGATCTACATAATACAACAAGCACTAGGATGTATTCAGATCTACATAATACAACTAGCACCAGGGTGTATTCAAATCTACATACTACAACTAGTACTAGGGTGTATTAAAATCTACATAATGCAACTAGCACTAGGGTGTATTCAAATCTACATAACACAACTAGCACTTGGGTGTATTAAAATCTACATAACACAACTAGCACTAGGGTGTATTCAGATCTACATAATACAACTAGCACTAGGGTGTATTAAAATCTACATAATACAACTAGCACTAGGGTTTATTAAAATCTACATAAGACAACTAGCACTAGGGTGTATTCAAATTTACAAATGTGTAACGGCAATTTTAACAATAGATCAAAGGGAAGTAATTTATTTTCCATAGACGACCATTATAGCTTTATGGTTTATGGTTCGTTCTCAACAAGTCAAACCTGTATCAAAATAATGTTCAGTATTAGAACTACCAAAATAGCCAAGAAAACATGCAGGTTGACGGACCATTTTTTGACTTATACGGTCAAATAGAAGGTCTCCCTGAGTTTTACTTTCAGGATGTTCTGAAAATGGCTCTTTATGTGTCAATATAGCTAAAAGCAAACAATAGTTTGGTTATAAATCAGATAGAGGTTATTCAACTTTATCTAAAACACTTTCAACTTTTAACAAAATCATTATTGTCCAATGGGAGACAGCTTCAGTCTTATATATTCTTGTGAAAGCACGCAAGTCGATCCGGATTACTTTCCTTTGACCTAATTTAGAGCAGTCTTGTGTATAATATTCACCCCTAGAAGTCAGAAATGCATCTTAACATTTACAGGGACGTAGATAAACTTATCCTAAAATATCACCCGTCCCAATTTGTGTTCTAATTTGTGTAGCAAGCAATTCAAAATTGTTTGAATAAATGAGCATGACAAAATTATTTTCTGAAAGTTTAACATTTTTATATTGCAATGAATATAACAATTAGAACATTTTGATTTGTTGGGACAACAAAACATCTCTTGAACCATTCATTACTCAAATTACATAAACATTCGGGTATTTGTAATTGTCTTGTTGCTTTAGTTTAAAGTTTGAGTTTTCAAAATATGTATGTTATGTACAAGAGCAACAAATGACTTCAGAGTGTTATTTGCAACACTATGTGCAGTTGTAATCATTTGTCTCTCCATGTGATAATTTGACCAGATACAATGTAAGAGATATATAGGAGAAGATGCTTATCCCTCTTTATGCATTTTGACGCACTTTTAGCCATCATGTTTTTAACTAGATTCCCAAATTGTTCTTATCATTTTAAGAGAATTTCCATATTTTTGACAAAATGATTTCAAAGTCCTCTACTGCAGATTTGATGTATTTTGGAAAGGGTTAATCAATAATGTTTTTGTTAATTTCAGTCAAGAAGTGTTGCGCAGGGGTCCCGGATGCTCAGAGACAAAGTCATGTATGCTTTTGGAGCCGAGGATTTCGACAGGAAAGTCTTCAGGGTGGAGAGATTCCGTGACCTTGGCTCACGATCGACCTTGAATGACTTGCATACGGCGACGATTAACATGCTGCTTGTTTGATGTCACATTGGATGTTTGGGAATATACGGTGGACTCGCGATAACTCGAAGTCGAAAGAGACCACCTATAAATTACTTCGAGTTATCGACGTGTTCGAGTGATCTCTTGATGTATGCTTAATTAAAATACGTATTATCAACTTCGTGACTCATTTATATTTATCATGTATTGGTGACACAGTTATAACACGAAAAAAGCCGCAGCAGTTCTAATTGCTAGTAAATAAGCGATCAGAAAACTGCTACCTGTTTTCAAATAGACATATCCGTTCAAGGAAAATGTGAAAATGTTCTAGTTATATTCTCAAATAATCCCATGTTCGAGTTATCGCGTGTCCCCTGTGTGTATCCACCAGAAACATTGTTACACCCCACTTTACCTTTATCGCTTTGTTTTCCTGTAACCGACATCCTCCCACCCATATGCTTGACAAATGTTTACATGTTATATAAGCGGATACCGGTATCTCAGTCGTTAGCGACGCGGGCTGTCAATCCAGGGGTTCGTAAGTTCGAACCCCAGCTCCGCCAATATTTTCCGATGTTTCAAAAAAGTCACTGCGCTAATCGTCATCCATCAATTGGCTAACATTCTACGGGTAGGTGAGGATATCGCTAACATTCTATGGTTAGGTGAGGATATCGTCCCGATATAACTGAACATCGGTTGAAGACGGCGTTAAACCACAGTACATCAATTATATTTGTATAGACTTGTCTTCACCAATTATTGACAAATGGGTAGCGAACACTGTAAACCTAGGTTAAACAATACAAACGTTGCGTAGATCGTGTAAAGTTGCACATAACAAAATGCGCAAATTGTTTAAAGACGCATTTCACGAAAAATCCGGGTTTGGCCACTAGAATACAGCCAGATAAAGGTTTGTTGGAAAGAGTGCGCTATTTCAAAACGTTCTACTAGACGTTATAACCGCTTCGAAAATGAGGAATTACTAATCGAGAACGAGTTCTGCATTTCTCGGCACGATATTTTGTTTTCATTTTGATTTTCATTCCAACTTTGCCTTTCTCAGATACAACACTACTCTATTCAAGTGTGTCAAAATTAAATCTGAATATTAAGTATATACATTTCATACATGCAAATTGAACATTGCACCCGAAAAAAAAGTTTCCGTAATCAACCGGGTTGTAGATCCGAATAGGATTCCATTGCACATACGTTACACGTCTTACTTAATAACTCACACGTCTAACTTAATAACTCACACGCCCAAGTTAAACAGTAACACGCACAAAAAAAACCGTATCACGCCCTAGGTAAACCGTAACACGCCCTACGCAAACAGTAAGTCACAAGCCTAACGTAAACCCACAAAGGCCGGACATAAACAACCACAAACCGTATATAAACTGCTACATGCCGGACGTAAACCGCCACGCTCCCTACGTTAGCCTTTACACGCCCTACGTAAACTGTCACATGCCCTACTTAAACCGTCACACGCCATACGTTAACCGTCAAGCGCCGTACGTAAGCCTTTACACGCCTTACATAAACCGTCACATGCCCTACATAAACCGTCACACGCCATACGTTAACCGTCAAGCGCCGTACGTTAACCGTCAAGCGCCGTACGTTAGCATTGACACGCCCTAAATAAACCGTGACACACCCTTCTTTAGTCTTCACACTTACGTCAACCGTTATAAGTATTACGTTAGCTTTAACACGCCCTACGTAAACCGTCACATTCCATACGTAAACAGTAACATGCCCTACGTAAACCGTCACACGCCCTACGTAAACCGTCACATGCCCTACGTTAGCCTTTACAAGCCCTACGTAAACCGTCACATGCCATACGTAAACCGTCAGACGCCGTACGTAAACCGTCAAGCGCCATACGTTAGCCTTTACACGCCCTGCGCAAACCGTCACACACCCTTCTTTAGTCTCCACACGCCCTACGTAAACCGTAATACGTATTACGTTAGCCTTTACACGCGCTAAGTAAATCGTCACATGCCCTACGTTAACCGTGACACGCCCTACGAAAATCGGCACATGCCCTACGTAAACAGTCATACTCCCTACGTTAGCCTTCACACGCCCTTCTTAAACCGTTACACGTACTGCGTTAACCTTCACACGCCTTACGTTAACCGTCGCACGTCCTACGTAAGCATTCACATGCCCGACGTGAACCGTCACGCGCCCTACGTAAACCGATTCAAACAATTTGTTTTAAATGAAGTATCTTTAATCCCCCATTAACTCTTTCCCATATACAATAACTCTTTTAAATCATCTGGTATGCATATATATATACATATACAAATACAATGTGGCAAATGAAAATATTCCGCATTACGAGAGAATACCTCTTATTCCATAATGTTTCCAAAGGTCGTTATTTGCACATGCGTCGTAATGCTTAAGCGTATTGTGGTAAACGACATAATCAGGTAATAGCTGAAAGAGCATATAATAAAGGGGTCGTTGACCGATACTCGAATTTCCGTGAAAATTCACTCGAGCCGAACACAAACGCCCGGGTCGACAGGCAGCAAAGATGACCCTGTTAAAATACCAATACATAATGCGCCAGGAGGACATGAAATCGCAAACCAATTAAGTCAGTGGGAATATTCATTAATACATCAATTCGAACAGAGACATTTAAAACTCTACTAAATAACATAATGTTCTGAACGGTTCCGAATCGTCGTCATGAATTATAACTGCGTCATTTGGACATAGTCGACGGTCATAGCAGCGGCGTCCCCACTCCACGTTGGCATCCATTGGCTTCGTTTGCTCCAGAAATCGGCATTCTCGGTGGCCGAGTTATCGTTCCATGGTTTACTGTGTGGGCTGTAATTCCAGGAATCCGGGAAGAAACCGTTTGTACCTCCAACAGCGACGTTCAGAATCAAGTAAAACTACAATAGAGTGAATTAGTTTAAACATATTTATTTTACATCGATTGCGAAACAAGCTTTCAGCTTATATTAATAACGCTCAATGTCTGCTTCCTGGAGAATGAACCAGTATTTGCGCCGTTTTGTGTGGAAAAAGCCTAAAGTCAGAACCCGCTCATCACGGGACTCGAACCCGGGACCTTTGGTACGAGAGGCCGATGAGAGAGACCTCAGCACCACTGTCTTCACGTGGATGATCAATTACGCTATGTGGTTGAATGCCACTTTCATCATTTACCTGATACTTAGCACTTCCCCACATTCATATGGAGCAAACGACTTTGAAGACATCTGGACAAATATATGGAAACTCTCTTTAATAATAATAATACTAATAGTACTATCTTTAGTGAATGAAGGTTACATACTAAGATGTATTTTGATGTATACAAAATAAATATAATCTAGCATATGGCCTTCAACTTAAATATTTCTTTATTCATTCATGCACACACACATATTTATATGTATGAAATAACTACAATTAAATAGAGGAAAATTGCTCTATGGGAACAATTCCAGCTTCTGTAACATTGTTGTTAAAAGTCT
Source organism: Serripes groenlandicus (assembly GCA_031761405.1). Lineage (NCBI taxonomy): Eukaryota > Metazoa > Mollusca > Bivalvia > Cardiida > Cardiidae > Serripes > Serripes groenlandicus. The sequence continues at coordinate 146,734,591 of JASEVX010000004.1, read as the reverse complement.
TCTGCTGCAGAGACGTCAGACATATCTGTATGTGATCTATGTCATATGAATAATGAATGTTGTATATCATCTTGTGTATTATTTATATGGCAATAACATATGTTTAAACTAAAATTAAACTAACAGATATATAGATATGAATCCGCATAGAATATAGTCAGAAAGAGGAGAACATTCCGGTTAGACTGCGCAGACGTGATAAGACAAACAAAACAAGAGCACCGCGTACGGCACAGACGCTCGACTGATAGGGAGAAAACAGAAGAAAAAAAAAGCTGAGCTAAACAAAAAACCTTAACGCCGCCGCCGCCGCCGCCGCCGCCTACAAAACACCTTAACCGGACCACGCTGCCGCCGCCGACGACGACGCCAGGGTCATGACAATAGCTCTCGTTTTTTCAAAAGTCGAGCTAAAAACCATTACACGCTCACAGTCTCTTCAGATATGTCATTCTCTCCATTCAGTCAGAAGGGTCATAGAATGCAAACTCTGAAAAGTAACCTTAAATTGAAGTCTCTTCCACACCCTTTTATTTGATACGAATACGCAGTTGCATTAACCCAGTCCGACAAGCATACGCCTTTCTATCCATCTGCAGCAGACGAACTTTGCAAACAGTGTAGCACAATGCAAATTGCTCATAATGAACAATTTCTCCTTTTACCGCAATGTTTTCATATCATATCTCTAGTCAATGAAAATACTTCCATATATATTTGTTTTTACACTTTTTTGTTAGGATTTTTTTCAAAATTATCTGCTAAAGAATTGTTGAATGTGGGAAATGATCAAGACCCAAACTCGCTAGACAAACTCGTATAAATTATTTATAGACATTTCAACTTACGGCCTGGTCAAACGGAGCACTTTTCTGGCCACTAGACCAGATGTTGTTACCAGGGAGATTACCCCATTGGAAATATCCCTCGTTTGGTGTTGGTCGGTTAAGGATGACATGTCCGTCAACTGAGATGCTATTAAAATAGAGTTAAAACATTGTACTACCTACATTGCTAATACTGTCAAAAAAGTGTTGAAGCATTACATTACCCCCATTGCTAATACTGTTAAAATAATGTTGTAGCATTACATTATCCCCCATTGCTAATACTGTCATGATAGTGTTGTAGCATTACATTACCCCCAATGCTAATACTGTCAAAATAGTGTTGTAGCATTACATTACCCCCATTGCTAATACTGTCATGATAGTGTTGTAGCATTACATTATCCCCATTACTAATACTGTCAAAATAGTGTTGTAGCATTACATTACCCCCATTGCTAATATTGTCATGGTAGTGTTGTAGCATTACATTATCCCCATTGCTAATACTGTCAAAATAGTGTTGTAGCATTACATTACCCCCATTGCTAATACTGTCAAAATAGTGTTGTAGCATTACATTACCCCCATTGCTAATACTGTCATGATAGTGTTGTAGCATTACATTATCCCCATTGCTAATACTGTCATGATAGTGTTGAAGCATTACATTACCCCCATTGCTAATATTGTCATGATAGTGTTGAAGCATTACATTATCCCCATTGCTAATATTGTCATGATAGTGTTGAAGCATTACATTATCCCCATTGCTAATACTGTCATTATAGTGTTGTAGCATTACATTATCCCAATTGCTAATACTGTCATTATAGTGTTGTAGCATTACATTACCCCCATTGCTAATATTGTCATGATAGTGTTGTAGCATTACATTATCCCCATTGCTAATACTGTCATGATAGTGTTGTAGCATTACATTATCCCCATTGCTAATACTGTCAAAATAATGTTGAAGCATTACATTATCCCAATTGCTAATACTGTCAAAATAATGTTGAAGCATTACATTATCCCCATTGCTAATACTGTCAAAATAGTGTTGTAGCATTACATTATCCCCATTGCTAATACTGTCAAAATAATGTTGAAGCATTACATTATCCCCAATGCTAATACTGTCAAAATAGTGTTGTAGCATTACATTACCCCCATTGCAAATACTGAACAGAACAAAACATATGTTTATTCATATGACTTGAACGCATATGGTTCATCGTCAAAATATTTACAATATACATGTGCATACGAAAGAAATAGACATACAGTTTAACGAAATACCATTGTGAATGAATAATGCACTTCCCAAGAAGGCGGAAATAATGTTTCAAATGACAGGAATTATCTAAGTATGCAGATATTCGGATAAAGAGCTTAGTGCTATGTTTTCCTGACATGTCAAGCAATAAGCTCAACATGAAAAGGAACCGTTTAAGCATTTACTACATTAAGTACACTTTTCTTTTGTGGTTAGCTTTTATATAGTATATTCAAATGGCATTTACAACTTTTAGATATGATGAGTTTAACATAGAAATGAATGTGTACATATTAGAATTTCTGTAATTTACGCGAATCTAACAAAAATAAAAGATTTTGAAAATTCCTAATGAAAGGTCCTTTTATAATATAATGTCATGTACAAATGAAACAGTAGTCCGTAATTTGGCAATGCTATTGTATTATGCACTCCAAAAAAGAGGAGAATACATGAACGGACAAGAGGTGTGATGTACTACCTTTCTATCAGTTATGTACATTCATCAGTCACTTGTAAAAGTGTTAGTTGTTGTGCTGCTGTGTATATACATTTGAGTACCAACAATATTCATTTCAAGTATATTTGATAACCTTCACAGTACAATAATAAAGTGTACCTCTTTATATAATTATGTAATGTTTATTTGTGTATATGTACATTATTTATTTTTTATACAATGCACTTTGCTCATAACCTTTGTTGTTTTACCCCTTTGCTCCATACATTGTATTGGTCTCTCTAATTTAATTTAAAGGTATTGGAATTGACATAGCGATGCATAACGTGTGTTTAAATTACTGTCAGAATGGAGATTGGTGCAGGAAGAGATTATATTGCCAGTTACGAGCAATCTGGACTCTTCCTGCGCTATTTTCAAAGTTGTTTTTATAGAGAGTGTGGGAAAAGAATGTGGTTCTATGGAGAGGGGTCGGATTGTTTGTGTTTTAAACTATTTATATTTGCCATAATTTTAAGATATGTGTTATTGATTTCACTTTATCTCATGGATTCTTCTCACACTTCTGGTAATGCATAAGTTTGATAAGAGTGTAGTATCTGTCCTGGTGGCTCGTAACGAGCAATCAAAACAGGTCGTGTTGTTACAGAGTAAAAGCATTATGTGTAACCTCATGATAGAATGATAACATTAAAACCTCCTTATGCAATTACGTAATGTTTATTTGTGTATATGCTAATTACGAGTGTATGGGCCGGTGGCCTGAATATACAATAAACAATTTGAATTTGAATACATTTTCTTTATATATATATGTCGTAGTTCTTGATAAAAAAGGGCAAACTTGCATGAAATGAAACTATCTTCTCTATTGATTTTTCAATCATATGATGATAAGCATTATCTCGCAACGGCACTTCTGTAAGTTGGAATATTCGTGTGTTTTGTTCAAGGTAACAAGACATATCAAACGTGTTTTTTTTTAGATTTTTGTATAAAATCAGTGAAGGTTTATTATTGACGTCAATTAAACATTCAGCTCCATACATGTCGATCAGTCTTTGACGTAAAACTGGAATGAACTTCTTTATGTTAACAGATGCTGGGAATAACCATACATCATACAATACAACAGTATGTAGTGAATGTTTAACGTTTCTAACCCAATCAGAATCGCTACTATTTTGATTAATCGTATAGTTAATTACTGTACAAAGGATACAATTATTTCCCTTTTCTGTAAAAAGTTTTATAAAATATTTAATAATTATAATTATAATATTGACATTGAGTAGAAATCTTCCAAACTCTCCATATATAGCGAAATTGGCAGTTGAGGGTTTTACTATAAATGTATTTTTAAAATATTAAATTATCCAAAATGCTAATACTGTCAAAATAATAAGAGTTAAACCATTATATTATCCCAATTGCTAATAGTGTCAACATATAGTTGATTCATTATATTACCTTAATTGCTAATAGTGTCAACATATAGTTGATTCATTATATTACCTTAATTGCTAATAGTGTCAACATATAGTTGATTCATTATATTATCCCAATTGCTAATAGTGTCAACATATAGTTGATTCATTATATTACCTTAATTGATAATACTGTCAAACTATAGTGGAGCATTACAATTTCCCCATTGTTAGTGTCAAAATAGAGATGAAACATTATATCCTACCTATTCTATCCCCCATAATAATAATATTACCCACTTTGTTAATAAAGTAAAATGCAGTTGAATCATTTCCATAATTAATACTGTCACAATACAGTTGAAACTTTAAACATGTATCATCCGCATTGTTAATACTGTCAAAATAGAGTTGAAACATTTTACATGTATTATTCGCATTGTTAATATTGTCACAAAACATTTGAAACTTTAAACATGTTTTATCCCAATTGTTAATAGTGTTAAAATACAGTTGAAACAATATACATGTATCATCCCCATTGTTAATACTGTCAAAATAGAGTAAGAACATTATATTACACTCATTGCTAAATAGAGTTGACACATGATATCCTACCCTCTTGGCTAATACTGTCATAATAGATTTTGAAACAATATACATTTACTATCCCCCATTGTTAATAGTCAAACCAAGGGTTACATACTAGTTAAGCTAACAGTAAATTATAGCTGGCTTACATGATATGATCCACGGTCCAATCGAGTGTATACGTATGGAAATCATCACTCCATCTTTGGGAACTACTCCTGCAATGTTAAAAAACGCATTATACAACTCGGAGTGACACGTACATTCTATAAGTGGAGATTTGAAAATGTGAAACTACTATATACAATTGTAAGCATACTTGTTTTGCATGAGAAACGTTATCAGATACACTCCTAAGCATGGTTATTGTTGAAATTGGATCTACAATATACAGTTCTTAACCTATTTGTTTTGCATGTGGCACTACTTCAGACAATCCTGAATATGCTTGCCTTTCATATGACACGCTACTATATGCAATCCTTACCATGTTCGTTTTGTACATGTGACTCTCTACTTTATACACTCATTGCTATATATACTTGTTTTGCATTTGGGACTATTATGGACAATCCTTAATATGGTTGTTTTGCAGGCGACTCTCTACTTTATAGACTCATTAATATGGTTGTTTTGCAGGCGACTCTATACTTTATAGAATCTTTAATATGGTTATTTTGCAGGCGACTCTCTACATTTCTAGAATCTTTAATATGGTTGTTTTGCACGCGTCTATACTTTATAGAATCTTTAATATGGTTGTTTTGAACGCGTCTATACTTTATAGAATCTTTAATATGGTTGTTTTGCACGCTTCTATACTTTATAAAATCTTTAATATGATTGTTTTGCACGCGACTCTCTACTTTATAAAATCTTTAATATGGTTGTTATGCACGCGTCTATACTTCATAGAATCCTTAATATGGTTGTTTTGCAGGCGACTCTCTACTTTATAGAATCTTTAATATGGTTGTTTTGCAGGCGACTCTCTACTTTATAGAATCTTTAATATGGTTGTTTTACAGGCGACTCTCTTCTTTATAGAATCCTTAATATGGTTGTTATGCACGCGTCTATACTTCATATACTCTTTAATATGGTTGTTATGCACGCGTCTATACTTTATAGAATCCTTGATATGGTTGTTTTGCAGGCGACTCTATACTTTATAGAATCTTTAATATTGTTGTTATGCACGCGTCTATACTTTATAGAATCTTTAATATGATTGTTTTGCACGCGTTTATACTTTATAGAATCTTTAATATGGTTGTTTTGCAGGCGACTCTCTACTTTATAGAATCTTTAATATGGTTGTTTTGCAGGCGACTCTGTTCTTTATATAATCTTTAATATGTTTTTTATGCACGCGTCTATACTTTATAAAATCCTTAATATGGTTGTTTTGCAGGCGACTCTCTACTTTATAGAATCTTTAATATGGTTGTATTGCATGCGACTCTCTACTTTATAAAATCTTTAATAAGGTTGTTTTGCAGGCGACTCTCTACTTTATAGAATCTTAAATATGGTTGTTATGCAGGCGACTCTCTACTTTATAGAATCATTAATATGGTTGTTTTGCAGGCGACTCTCTACTTTATACAATCTTTAATATGGTTGTTTTGCAGGCGACTCACTACTTTATAGAATCATTAATATGGCTGTTATGCAGGCGACTCTCAATTTTATATAATCTTTAATATGGTTATTTTGCAGGCGACTCTATACTTTAGAGAATCTTTAATATGGTTGTTATGCACGCGACTCTATACTTTATAGAATCCTTAATATGGTTGTTTTGCAGGCGACTCTCTACTTTATAGAGTCTTTAATATTGTTGTTTTGCAGGCGACTCTCTACCTTTATAGAATCTTTAATATGGTTGTTTTGCAGGCGACTCTCTACTTCATAGAATCCTTAATATGGTTGTTTTGCAGGCGACTCTCTACTTTATAGAGTCTTTAATATTGTTGTTTTGCAGGCGACTCTCTACTTTATAGAGTCTTTAATATGGTTGTTTTACAGGCGACTCTCTACTTTATAGAATCTTTAATATGGTTGTTATGCACGCGTCTATACTTCATAGAATATTTAATATGATTGTTTTGCAGGCGACTCTCTACTTCATAGAATCCTTAATATGGTTGTTTTGCAGGCGACTCTCTACTTCATAGAATCTTTAATATGGTTGTTTTGCAGGCGACTCTCTACTTTATAGAATCCTTAATATTGTTGTTATGCAAGCGTCTATACTTTATAGAATCTTTAATATGGTTTTTTTGCAGGCGACTCTCTACTTTATAGAATCCTTAATATGGTTGTTATGCACGCGTCTATACTTTATAGAATCTTTAATATGGTTGTTTTGCAGGCGACTCTATACTTTATAGAATCTTTAATTTGGTTGTTATGCACGCGTCTATACGTTATAGAATCTTTGATATGGTTGTTTTGCAGGCGACTCTATACTTTATAGAATCTTTAATATTGTTGTTATGCACGCGTCTATACTTTATAGAATCTTTAATATTGTTGTTTTGCAGGCGACTCTCTACTTTATAGAATCTTTAATATTGTTGTTTTGCAGGCGACTTTCTACTTTATAGAATCCTTAATATTGTTGTTATACAGGCGACTCTCTACTTTATAGAATCTTTAATATGGTTGTATTGCATGCGACTCTATACTTTATAGATTATTTAATATTGTTGTTATGCACGCGTCTATAATTTATTGAATCTTTATTATGGTTGTTTTGCAAGCGACTCTCTACTTTATAGAATCCTTAATATGGTTGTTTTGCAGGCAACTTTCTACTTTATTGAATCTTTAATATGGTTGTTTTGCAGGCGACTCTCTACTTTATAGAATCTTTAATATGGTTGTTTTGCAGGCGACTCTCTACCTTTATAGAATCTTTAATATGGTTGTTTTGCAGGCGACTCTCTACTTTATAGAATCCTTAATATGGTTGTTATGCAGGCGACTCTATACTTTATATAATCTTTAATATGGTTGTTATGCACGCGTCTATACTTCATAGAATCTTTAATATGGTTGTTTTGCAGGCGACTCTCCTCTACTTTATATAATCCTTTATATGGCTGTTTTGCAGGCGACTCTCTACTTTATAGAATCCTTTATATGGTTGTTTTGCAGGCGACTCTCTACTTTATATAATCTTTAATATGGTTGTTTTGCAGGCGACTCTCTACTTTATAGAATTCTTTATATGGTTGTTTTGCAGGCGACTCTCTACTTTATATAATCTTTAATATGGTTGTTTTGCAGGCGACTCTCTACTTTATAGAATCCATAATATGGTTGTTTTGTAGGCGACTCTCTACTTTATAGAATCTTTAATATGATTGCTTTGCAGGCGACTCTCTACTTTATAGAATCTTTAATATGGTTGTTATTCACGCGTCTATACTTTATAGAATCTTTAATATGGTTGTTATGCACGCGTCTATACTTTATATAATCCTTGATATGGTTGTTTTGCAGGCGACTCTCTACTTTAAAGAATCTTTAATATGGTTGTTATGCAGGCGACTCTCTACTTTACAGAATCTTTAATATGGTTATATTGCAGCCGACTCTACACTTTATAATATCTTTAATATGGTTGTTATGCACGCGTCTATACTTACTAGAATCTTTAATATGGTTGTTTTGCAGGCGACTCTCTACTTTATAGAATCCTTAATATGGTTGTTTTTTAGGCGACTCTCTACTTTATAGAATCTTTAATATGGTTGGTATGCACGCGTCTATACTTTATAGAATCCTTAATATGGTGGTTTTGCAGGGGACTCTCTACTTTATAGAATCCTTAATATGGTTGTTTTGCAGGCGACTGTCTACTATATAGAATCTTTAATATGGTTGTTTTGCATATAATTATTAAAATGTGTGTCTGCATGTGACACCCTACATAATATAATTATAATAATGTTTATTTGCATGTGCCACTATACTTTATATACTTATTACAATGTTTGTTTGCATGTGCCGGCCTAGTTTATACAATCCTTTAAATGTTTGTTTTCATTGCAAATCTCTACACTATACATTACTTTACATGTTTCTTTTGCACTTGACTCTCTACTATATGCAATCCTTAACATTTTTCTTTACATGTAACTATCTACTATATGTAATCTTAAACATGTTTGTTGTCCATGTGAAACTCACGTATATAGATTAATTAATATGTTTGTTTTCTTTTAAATCTCTATTTACTACACTCCGTAACGTTATGCATGTGACACTATTATGCACATCACTCCTTATCATGTTTGTTTTGCATGTGGCAATTTATTATATACTATTTTACCATAATTGCTTTGCATGTGACAATATAGTATATATGTTCTAAGTATGTTTGTTTTGCATGTGACTCTCTGCTATATAACGTACACTCATAAACACATGACTTACTTGTCTCCGTGTGTCATGGTAAATCTGTTCTGACCGGCATCAGTTCCCCAGTGAAGGGTTGATGACACTTGACGTACACCGTGGTCATGACCAGCGCCATCATAAATATGTTCGTTACCTTTATAATGACAATAATGATCATGTTTGTTACTTTTATAATGACAATGATGATCATGTTCGTAACCGTTATTACGACAAGAAGGATCATTTTCGTAAACCTTTAAAATAACAGGAAAGAGCATATTCGTTACATTTTTAATGACAAGAATTAACATAAAGTATAATGAGAAGGGATATATTTCTGATTTTGTACAAACGTTACGTCCCGAACACCAAGCGGTGAGACAAGGACAGGATGACTACGAGTATGAGTATGTAAAGACATGTATGCCCGATTCCCACATTATCCGGCGCCATATTCAACAAAACCCCTTTATGCACAATACCCAACTGGACCGCCAGAGGCAATAAAGTTGTCTTTTCATATCCATGTGTTTGCAGCACATAATAGGACACAAACATAAGGCAAGTAGAGCTGTGCTGATTGTATGAACGTATGTCTATGGATCTTCTTCGTGAATTACGGGGAATTGCAAAGCTTTCATAGGATCGTAAGATCCCCATTATCCGCTGTATAAACGAGTTCCTCTTGTGACTAGCGTCACTAAGGCTCGGTGACGGGGAGTTTTCAAACTTAACAGTGTTCAAAACATGGCTATAGCAAATTTCTTAGACAGCGAAACTAATCATGAGCAATCAAAATTAATGTTTGTTAATAGAAGAATTAGTTTTGATTCCAGCTCTCCATGCTTTGCTTAAAGTAAGAAAACATGCAGCGGCTATTTTCCAATCTTAATTATCACAGAGAAGGGCAATATGGTCTTGTTCCTCCGGTCATGTCAGGAAAGGTCAAGGTCTAGTCTAAAAAAAAAAGATTAGATATGGGAGCGTAGAGGTCCGAGCTAAAATACCAACTGCAGACTGCGCAGGCTGATCTGGGTCGTTAGATTACGCAGAGTCCATAATGTTGGTTTTCTCGTGGAACGGCTCATTTTATATAATATTGCGGATGTCACTAAGATAGAAATATCCCACACAGACGTAGATCGAAATAAATCAAACGCACCTCTGCTCTCCATCAAATCAATCTCACCAGATCTTGGCCAACCGCCATAATGACTAGCTTTTGGCAACATCCAGATAGCTGAAACGAAAAGAGGATTTACTCATTCATGCCGCATTGATAAGGGTTTTGTAATAAGCGGATTTGATGTGAGAAATAAACAAATATTAATATGGTTATTAACTGACCATTGCGTGGAACTCAACAATTTACAGAGCAAGAAATTATGTTTTGTTTCGTTAAACCTCTCTTATAAACAACAAAATGCAGCAAAATTGGACGCTCTACCACTAAACCTCCTAGACGCTCTACCACAACACCTCCTACACGCTATACCGCTACACCTTCTACACGCTTTACCACTACACCTTCTACACGCTCTACCACTACACCTCCTACACGCTCTACCACTACACCTCCTACACGGTATACCACTACACCTTATAGACGCTCTACCACTACACATTCTACACGCTCTACCACTACACCTTCTTCACGCTCTACCACTACACATCCTTCACGCTCTACCACAACACCTTCTACACGCTCTACCACAACACCTTCTACATGCTCTATCACTACACCTTCTAAACGCTTTACCACTACACCTTCGAGATGCTCTACCACTACACCTCCTTCACACTCTACCACTACACCTTCTACACGCTCTACCACTACACCTTCTACACGCTCTACCACAACACCTTCTACACGCTCTATCACTACACCTTATAAACGATTTATCACTACACCTTCGAGATGCTCTACCACTACACATCCTTCACGCTCTACCACTACACCTTCGAGACGGTATAAGGTATAAGTGGATATGTGAACGACGAGTCAAGGAAACCAACCTTAGAGTAATTGTTCAGAGGACTTTAATACACAACTTCTCTTTTACTTTCTCATAAAACCCTATGTCGTGAATACTCAAAAGAATCGTCTTACTGAGGCGATTATTATGAGTACCCACAACATAGGGTTTAATGTTCAAATAAGGATTCAAGAACTTTAAATATACACCTTATCTAAAGCTCTGATTGTTACTCCTGTAGAAAAAACACAAACATGAATGAATGCTAAGGATACAAATGGGTGCTACTTAATGGAACTTTCATCAAGCCGTATATGACAACATGGCTAACAGTGCACAGCCAGATCAAACTGCAGGTATGTGCAGCTTAATTTGGATCCCAGTGCTTGCTAACGCCTTACCGTTGTTGTTCGTAAGGCGCCGCTCATATACTCGTCCAAAACGTGGCGATTTTTTAAACAAGCTTTAAAGCCTGCTACATACTTGCTAAATCCTTTTTACAAATTGGGAATCTGAAGTTTGCAATGTTAATCTGTTTTATTTCGAATTATCCATGTATGTTCACAATGATAGTCAAAAGTTTGCTAGAAAAAAACAATCTAACAATTCTGTAATCGTCATACGCACATGAGTTGGTTGACACGAGATATTGTAACACAACCATTCTTTAATCACAGTATATGTTCGATAATGTAAAGACATCTCAAATAACAACTGTAAGGTCAAATAAATACATTAATACCTTATATCTCTACATGTTTCCAAATCGAATAATATTTACTTATATCTCAGGGACCCCAATTAAAGTATGTTTATCATATAGTCATAACTGTTAATAACAAGTACCAATGTTGCTGCTAACTGCAGCAAAAACATGAAGCGCGGTGGAGCGAAACTGTCGTATGACGAAATTAACTCGATTCGCTGGTTCCATGTTATTCCGTATAATGTCAAAAGATAGTTATTTTTACATGAGCCTTATAGGCGATGTTACTGTATTATACGTTGTACGCGGATAATTTCTTGGATGAAATTCTTTGTGTTTGAGATTATATATTAGGTATTAAATGACGGGTAACGTATTCTTGACATAAACAATTCTTTGACAAGCATTGCTCCAATGTCAATTTAAGGTCAAGATTAAAAATTGTTATTATAAAGCCCGATGCACGATCGAACCGTGCAATAAATAAAGCAAACATTACCTGGCCACAACCACTCGCCTCTGGGTATTTTAGCTCGGACCTCTACGCTTCCATATCTAATCGTTTTTTTAGACTTGACCTTTCCCGACATTACCGGAGGAAGAAGGCCATATTGCCCTTCTCTGTGACAGCCGAAACGACCAGATTGCGTGCAGACTCCAAACAGAGCTGAAACAAAAATAGAGCGCGGCTGGATAAATGAAGTTTTTGTCGTTTCCCCGCAACTGTAACATTGATTGATTGATTGAATGCATCTTTCAATAAATTTTTAGTTACAAGTTTATCACGGCGTTTCCTTGGAGAGCTACCAGTACCACTGTTTCATTTATCCTGAAACTAGCCAGTCAGTCGAAATGCTAACCAGGCAACACTGAGCGCCAAGGAGGGCATTCATTACTTCCATTTGTTATTTAAAGTATTTGGTATGAGCCGAACGGGGATCGAACCCACGACCTCCCGCACCCGAGGCAGATGCTCTACCACTACACCACCGATGCGGTTACACATACTTGTGTCCAGGCATATTATTGCAGGAGCTACACTGTAGGTTTTATGTTAGGAGTTAATACTCGATAACGGTAATGTGTCATAACAATTGTATGTATAAGATACATATGATCGCAATGTGCCGAAGATAAAAATGATTGCAACAAGCATGTTTACGGTAAAATCGATCGTTGTGTTCACGAATTAGATAAATATGATCGCAATGTGCCGAAGATAAAAATGATTGCAACAAGCATGTTTACGGTAAAATCGATCGTTGTGTTCACGAATTAGATAAATATGATCGCAATGTGCCGAAGATAAAAATGATTGCAACAAGCATGTTTACGGTAAAATCGATCGTTGTGTTCACGAATTAGATAAATATGATCGCAATGTGCATACACAAAATCAATTTGATCACGATAAGCATGTTTAAGATAAAAATGATCGTAGTGTGCATACATAAGATAAATATGATCGCATTATTCATATATAAGGTTAATATGATGTGTTGTGCATGAATAATATATATTATATATATACATATATTTATGTATGTGTTGCACTGTCCATAATATAAATATGATCGCATTGTGCATGTATAATATAAATATGATCGCATTGTGCATGTATAATATAAATATGATCGCATTGTGCATGTATAATATAAATATGATCGCATTGTGCATGTATAATATAAATAAATATGACGGCAATGAGATGGTTTAATATTAAACTGGTCGTATTGTGAATGAATATTGTAGAATATGATCGTTGTGTGCATGTATAATCTTAAAATGATCGTAATGTACACATAGAAGATAAATATTATCGCAATGTGTATGAATAACATAAATCTGATGTATTTTAATCAAATTAAACATTTAAATCCTTTTTCTAACCAAGTTTCTTTTTTTAATGAAATACATCACAAAGGTGATGACGTATACTTTATGGTATTGATTTTTAGATAAAGGTCAGGTCAATGGTATCGGAGTGTACATAGTTAATACCGCTGACAGTAAAGACCATTCGAACTAGTTATGGTAGGAACACAAGCTACAATCGCCGAACAGGGACTATGTCGAATCCAGTCCAATACCACCTCTTTACCCTTTCCCACAAACAACAAATCTCCAGCAGTACCCTTTGAAAATATTCTGTCAAAGATCTGGAAACTCTCACTCTCTCTCTATATATATAAGTTTGTTTGTGAATGAAGTTGAAAACATTGCAGCAAAAGGCGAAATATTTCAGCAATTTCTTTTCCTGCAACAATGTTTTCGACAGGAATATACTATAGAGGCTCCAGAAAGCTACTGTATGTGAGACAGGGTCATGAGTTAGTAGTGAGAAAAGCGCAAACAACTAAATGGATCGGATTGTTTTTGTATTCGTTCATAATTTTACATGTAAGGCATATTTCAGTGAAATAAAACCACGAAAGACCTACGTTTGCGGTTCCAGTGTACTAGTTAAAGTCCAGTCCTGTCGATGCGCCATAAAACACTATACAATCATTCAAAGTCCAGTCAAATTAACGTTGGGTCTAGAACAAATACTACAGAAGCCTTTCTTTGCTTTTTGCATAGTTAAAATATACATAGTAAGAATACTTTTAATGAGCCAAAGTTGCCCTAGAACATTTCGGGATATTTAACAACCTTAACACACGTACTTGTCATATCCATAATGCCCGTTGTGAGGAAGTTGCCACCAAATCTAGGGTCCTGGTTAGTTATGGTCTGTAATAAGTAGAATTAATGTATATTTCTGTGATCAATATAATGAATGTATATTTCTGTGATCAATACAATGAATGTATATTTCTGTGATCAATATAATGAATGTATATTTCTGTGATCAATATAATAAATGTATATTTCTGTGATCAATATAATGAATGTATATTTCTTGGATCAACATAATGATTGTTATATTTCTGTAGTCAGCAGAATGAAATTATATTTATATCTGTAATCAACATAATTAAATATTGTTTTGCAATCAACGTAATGAATGTGTATTTCTGTAATCAACGTAATGAATGTATGTTTCTGTAATCAACATAATTAAAGTATTTTTCTGCAATCAACGTAATTAATGTATATTTCTCTAATCAGCGTAATTAATTATTTTTCTGCAATCAACGTAATGAATGTTTGTTTCTGTAATGAACAGAATGAATATGTATATGTCTTTAATGAACAGAATGAATATATATTTTTTTCTGTACTCAACAGAACGAAAGTATATTTCAGTAATAAACAGAATGAATATATATTTATATAATTAACAGAACGACTGTATACTTCTATACGCAGCCGAATGAAAGTATATTTGTTGAATGACTATTACATTTTCCAAGATATTGACGTCCTATGACACCTCTTGAGCTTACAAATTTTGAAAACATCTAGAGAAAGGGAGAAATTTCTTAAAACAAGCAATATCGCCTTCTAAGCAAATGTTGTCAATCATGTATCAAAACACTTTTGCCATTTTTACAGTCATATATTTAATCGTCAGAAGTTAACGGCCGATATACTATACATGATTCATGTTGTATGAGCCGTTCCACGAGAAAACAAACATTATGGACTCTGCGTAATGTATCGTCCCAGATCAGCCAAAAACAACGTGCAGGCTAATCTGGGTCGACACATTCCGTCTCAGGGGGATAGAGGTTTAGAGTAATGATTCCTGAAACAAGAAATTTCACAGAAGGTGAAAAGTGATTGTCCTGGTTAGCCTGGTTAGCCGGCTGATCCGGGTCGATACTTTACGCAGAGTCCACGCTGTTGGTTTTCTCGTGGAATGGCTTTTATAGCCTTAACAGTTTCCCACATACAACAACTCTTCCCTAGACGACTGCGAAAACGTTTTGGCAAATAAGTGAAATATATCCGTAAATGTGAGTACAAAGAGAGTTGAAAACTTTGTGGTAAAAGAAGAAATTGCTTATAAGCAATTTCTCATTTTGTCACAATAATTTCAAAAGTCGTCTGCTGCAGAGGCGACAGAAAGCATCTGTTTGTTGGAAATATATAACACATAGTTATTGTCTCGATTACGCTGAAGCTGGTTTACCTGGGACACCTCTCATAAAATGTCGTAAACAATCAAGAAAAACGACCAGAAGCATAGCAGTTAATGCACACATCAAGAACATACCGGTTAATGCAACAATCAAGAAAATAATAGTGATTACAAAAATCAAGAAAATAACAGTTGATAAAACGACCAGGAGCATGGCAGTTAATGCACACATCAAGAACATACCGGTTAATGCAACAATCAAGAACATACCGGTTAATGCAACAATCAAGACAATAATAGTGATTACAAAAATCAAGAAAATAACAGTCAATACAACACTCAAGAAATTAAAGTTAATGCAACAATCAAGAAAATAACAGTCAATATAACACTCAATAAATTAAAGTTAATACAACAATAAAGAAAATAACAGTCAATACAACACTCAAAAAATTAAAGTTAATGCAACAATCAAGAAAATAACAGTCAATTCAACACTCAAGAAATTAAAGTTAATACAACAATCAAGAAAATAACAGTCAATACAACACTCAAGAAATTAAAGTTAATGCAACAATCAAGAAAATAACAGTCAATACAACACTCAAGAAAATAAAAGTTAATACAACAATACAATAACAAGAAAAAACCAGTTAATACAACACTACAGAAAATATCTTTGAATGCAACAATTCAGCAGAGTAAGATAAAGAACATTGTTTAAGATTTGAAGATAAAATATCTTACCGGTTGAAGATAAAGATTTCCGTTCTTTGTAAACACATTCTGTTTGTCGTTGGTATAAACCTGGATCTCCCAGTTCTGAAAAATTAATAACGTATATAGAAAAGTGCTATCTAACTTCAGGTGCTCAAACCACGATCTTATGATAGAACGTGGGTGGGATCTTTGGATTGACAGACACTTGAGATAGTGTCCTTTGTGCAGCAAATCAAATGTATATGTTGTTGAAAATGAATTTTATCTTTTCTTCGAATGTACATTTTTCTAGAAATATAGATGTTTTCAGTGTAATATTCTCTTTGAATGAAATAAGAAAATTACGACTTGTGCCAACTCTCTTAATTGATGCACTTAAACTAAGAAAACAAATTTGGGAGAAGTCATAAAAAAGCCTTTAAAATGATAAAAATATGTAAACATTAACAATTTTATCCAAATGTATTCATTTTTAATGTTAATTCATGTATTTAAATATTTGTTTATGCTTATATATGCATATTCTGCTTGTATATGGGCCGGAGGCCGAAATGCTGGATTAAATAATTGAAATTAATTGAATTAAATTGATAATTTATTTCAGACTGATGACTCCTACACATAGTATTGAAAATGGGAATTGGATTGAAGGCTCGGGCGGCAGGCTACAAATGGGAATTATGTGGAGACGGGGGCGGCGGCTACAAATGGGAATTGGATGAAGGCGGGGGCGACGGCTACCCACGGGAATAGGGTTGAGGCGGGGGCGAGGCTACAAATGGGAATCGGGTTGAGGAGGGATCGGCGGCTACACATTGAAATAGGGTCGAGGCGGGGGCGGTTGCTACAACTAGAAATAGGGTTGAGGCGGGGGCGGTTGCTACAACTAAAAATAGGGTCGAGGCGGGGGCGGTTGCTACAACTAGAAATAGGGTCGAGGCGGGGGCGGTTGCTACAACTAGAAATAGGGTTGAGGCGGGGGCGGTTGCTACAACTAGAAATAGGGTTGAGGCGGGGGCTGCGGCTACAAAAGGGAATTGGATGAAGGCGGGGTCGGCGGCTACAAATGGGAATTGGGTGGAGGAGGTGCTGCGGTTACAAATGGGAATTTGGTAGAGGCGGGGTCGGCTGCTACAAATGGGAATAGGGTTGAGGCGGGGCGGCGTCTACAAATGGGAATAGGGTTGAGGCGGGGGCTGCGGCTTCAAATAGGAATAGGGATGAGGCGGGGGCTGCGACTACAAAAGGGAATAGGGTTGAGGCGGGGGCTGCGACTACAAAAGGGAATAGGGTTGAGGCGGGGGCTGCGGCTTCAAATAGGAATAGGGATGAGGCGGGGGCTGCGACTACAAAAGGGAATAGGGTTGAAGCGGGGTCGGCGGCTACAAATGGGAATAGGGTTGAGGCGGGGGCTGCGACTACAAAAGGGAATAGGGTTGAAGCGGGGGCTGCGACTACAAACTGGAATAGGGTTGAGGCGGGGCGGCGTCTACACATGGAACGAGGGTTGAGGCGGGGGCTGCGGCTACACAAGGGCATTGGGTGGAGGCGGAGGCTGCGGCTACAAAAGGGAATAGGTTTGAGGCGGGGCGGCGGCTACAAATGGGACAAATAGGAATATAGTTGAGGCTGGGGCTGCGGCTACAAATGGGAAGGGGGTTGAGGCGGGGGCTGCGGCTACAAATGGGAAGGGGGTTGATGCAGGGGCTGCGGCTTCAACTAGGAATAGGTTGAGGCGGGGGCTGCGGCTACAAAAGGGAAAAGGGTTGAAGCGGGGTCGGCGGCTACAAATGGAAATAGGGTTGAGGCGGAGCTCCGGCTTCAAATGGGAATAGGGTTGAGGTGGGGCTCCGGCTACAAATTGGAATATGGTTTAGGCGGGGCTGCGGCTTCAAATGGGAATAGGGTCGAGTCGGGGCTCCGGCTTCAAATGGAAATAGGGTTAAGGTGGGGGCTGCGGATACAAATGGGAATTGGATTGGAGGCGGGGCTGCGGCTACAAATGGGAATATGGTTGAGGCGGGGCTGCGGTTTCAAATGGGAATATGGTTGAGGCGGGACTGCGGCTTCAAATGGGAATAGGGTTGAGGTGGGGGCTGCGGATACAAATGGGAATTGGATTGGAGGCGGGGGCTGCGGCTACAAATGGCAATAGGGTTGAGGCGGGGCGGCGGCTTTAAATGGGAATGAGTTTGAGGCGAGGGCTACGGCTACAAAAGGGAATTTGGTGGAGGTGCGTGTCGGCGGCTCAGAAATTGCCCAGGAATAATGTCCCCCCAATATTGCATTCTCAATTAATCAAAATTATGATGCCATTCTGAAATACTTTCAAAAATCATTGTGGAAAACGGAGAAACACAATTGAAAACCTTGTTGGTTAACTTGAGCAATTTCTTCTCTAACCACATTTTTTTATTATTTAATAGTTATACTTACATTTATAGAGATTTCTATATTTTCGAAGATGTTTTCAAAGTTTTCTGTACCGAGCCCGGTAGCTCAGTCGGTAACGACGCGGGCTTTCAATCAAGTTATTGTGTGTTCGATTGATTGATTGGGGTTTATCGCCGTTTTTAACCATTTCTCAGTCATATCACGGCGGCCAGTAAACCTACTCATGTGTTTCCTAGTTTTCGCACACCAGTACTCCACACGACAATCTTCCCAAGCAACTAGCTGCTTTTCCACATAGACTTAGCCCATTGTCGCAATGACTTTTGTCAAACGTCGGAAAGAAAGTTGGCCGAGCCGGGATTCGAACTCACAACCCCTGGATTGACAGCCGCGTCGTTACCGACTGAGCTACCGGGACTCGACTTGTGTGTTCGAACTCCAGCTCGGCTAACATTCTATCCGACGTCAAGGCGACAAGCGTCATTCATATTCCAATAATCAATCCGACTAAAGTACACGATCTGACCAAATGTATGCGTAGCGTTAATAGGAGATGATTTTAAAGAGATTGTTCAAATAATAGGCTTACAGTTTATGTGGAAAAGCCACCAGTCGATTGGAAAAACTATTGTATAGTTTACTGTTTAGTGAAAAGGCCATAACACACATGGATAAATAAACAGGTCGCCGTAATATGTCTGATTTGTTTTGGAAAATGGCTTTAAAACTAAATCAATCAATCAAAGTTGTTTTTTTTCTGTTGCGGTTAAACTTTAATATGCAGATAGGGATATACTAAGTTATCGTAATGAAAGCAAACTGATGAAAACAACAATAGTACTACGATCAAATTTCTGGGTAAATTGTTATCTTGGAGAGGCCAAGCCAGTTACAGGTTTAGTAAAACCATTCTTAACACTTTCCTTTATAAAACAAATATGCAACAGAATTCTTTAATTTATTTTTGTTGGGCAAATAGATAAAGGCATTATCATTTATTACAGTTAACATGTTATTGCAAAACGTTATTATATCGCAAAAGACCACTTAAGGAATTCGTATTTGAGACCGGCTAAAACAACACTTACATATCCTCCGTACATGGACACTTCGACGTCCCAATCATTTGGGTTGAAGGCAGTGCTAAAGTCATCTCTGAACACGACTGTTCCACGTCGTACCTGTCTGGGAGGGGAGATGGCCACACCCGTTGTCTCTGAAAGTATTATCTTTATTTACATCTCATCAATTTAAAAACAATACAATATGACATTTACATCAACATAAATAATACAATGACATGTAAAGGTAAATCATCACTCCGGAATGGCGTTATAAGAGATAAATACAAGGGAAAGTTGTCGCCGGAAAAGACTGCATTAATTTATATTTTAACAGACATGCATTCTTGACTTTCATTAGTCTCAACATACACATAATGTTTTCATTAAGGACTAATGCCAGTTGCTAGTCCCATTACTATTTAAAAGAAAGGAGGCAAGTATGAAATTAATTGTGTGCGAAAGACCAGATTTTCTTTATTTCTAAAAGTATTGTTTATCTTTTTTAAGTTTTTTTCTTTTCTTAATTTGTTTCAAGCCAAATAAACATTTAATATCACATATATTTAATCATTTAAGTGTGTAATATTAGCTATCTATCTGTAATATTAGGTGTTTGAGCATTCTTTCGAAATGTTGACCTCGTGTCAAGATCGAGTCGTTGTGACATCGAAGAAAGTGAATACAAAATCAGGCAAAGCTTTAGTGCATGTTTTATTCCACTGCATTTGAGAGGAAAAAAGCATTTCTATATTATCTTTTATGTGAATTTTATATTTTGTGTTAAATAAAATGATTTAAGTCTTCGT
>JASEVX010000004.1:146571056-146713701 GCA_031761405.1 Serripes groenlandicus | reverse complement strand
GTCTGCATATTAAAGTTTAACCGCAACAGATAACTTTGATTGATTGATTTAGTTTTAAAGCCATTTTCAATTTTTTTTTAGTCATATCACGGCAACCTGCTAACTTACCAATATGTTGTATGGCCTTTTCACACAACAGTAAATTATACAACAGTCTTTCCAATCGACTGGCTGCTTTTCCACATAAAGTGTAGTTCGAACACACAATCACTTGATTGACAGCCCGCGTCGCTACCGGGTCTCGGCACAGAAAACTTTGAACATTCTTCGAAAATATACAAAACATCTCTATCAGTGAAAGTATAACTATTAAAAAACTAAAAAATGTGGTTAGAAAAGAAATTGCTTTAGTTAACCAACATGGTTTTCAATTGTGTTTCTCCGTTTTCCACAATGATTTTTTGAAAGTATTTCAATATAGCCGCCGCCCCTGCCCCCACATAATTCCAATTTGTAGCCGTCGCCCCTGCCTCCACCCAATTCCAATTTGTAGCCGCCGCCCCTGCCTCCACATAATTCCAATTTGTAGCCGTCGCCCCCGCCTCCACATAATTCCATTGTGTAGCCGCAGCCCCCATCTCCACCCAATTCCCATTTGTAGCCGCCCCCACCTCCATCCAATTCCCTTGTGTAGCCTCCGCCCCCACCTCCACCCAATTACAATTTGTAGCTGCCGCCCTCGTCTCCACATAATTCCCATTTGTAGCCGCCGCCCCCGCCTTCATCCAATTCCCTTCTGTAACGCATTCAACGCCTCCATCCAAGTCACTGTTGTAGCCCCAGCCCCGCCTCCATCCAATTACCTTTTGTAACGCGTCCAACGCCTCTACCCAATTCTCTGTTGTAGCCGCAGCTCCCGCCTCCATCCAATTCCCTTTTTGTAACACAGGCCCCCACCTCCATCCAATTCCCTGTAGTAGCCGCAGCCCCTGCCTCCACCCAATTCCCATTTGTAGCCGACACCACCGCCTCCATCCATCTCCCATTTGTAGCCGCACCCGCCGCACCCGCCGCACCCGCCTACAACCCAAAATTCCCATTTGCAATATTATGTGTAGGATTCATCAGTTGCAGTATTGTCAATATAGTATAATAAATTTAATTCAATTCAATTCAAATATTTAATCATGTATTTCGGCTTCCGGCCCATATACAAACAGAATATACATATATAAGCATAAACCAATAAATTAATACATGAAATAACATGAGAAATGAATACATTTGGATAAAATTGTTAATGTTTACATATTTGTATCGTTTTAAAGGCTTTTTATATGATTTTTCCATTTTTTTTAGTTTAAGTACGTGCATCAATTAAGAGAGATTGCACTAGTCGTAATAATCTTATTTCATTCAAAGAGAATATTACACTGAAAACATCTATATTTCTAAAAAAAAAATGGACATTCGAAAAAAAGATGAAATTCATTTCAACAACATATACATTTGATTTGCTTCACAAAGGACAATATCTCAAGTGTCTGTCAATCCCAAGATCCCAATCACGCTCTATCATAAAATCGTGGTTTGCGCATCTGAAGTTAGATAGCACTTTTCTATATACGTTATTAATTTTTCAGAACTGGGAGATCCAGGTTTATACCAACGACAAACAGAATGTGTTTACAAAGAACGGAAATCTTTATCTTCAACCGGTAATATATATCTTCAAATCTTAAACAATGTTCTTTATCTTACTCTGCTGAATTGTTGCATTAAAAGATATATTGTTTACTGTTGTATTAACTGGTTTTTTCTTGGTTATTGTATTATTGTATTAACTTTTATTTTCTTGAGTGTTGTATTGACTGTTATTTTCTTGATTGTTGCATTAACTTTTATTTTCTTGAGTGTTGTATTGACTGTTATTATCTTGATTGTTGCATTAACTTTAATTTCTTGAGTGTTGTATTGACTGTCATGTCTTGATTATTGTATTCACTTTTATTTTCTTGATTGTTGCATTGACTGGTATGTTCTTGATAGGTGCATTAACTGCTATGCTCCTGGTCGTTGTATCAACTGTTATTTTCTTGATTGTTGCATTAACTTTAATTTATTGAGTGTTGTATTGACAGTCGTGTCTTGATTATTGTATTCACTTTTATTTTCTTGATTGTTGCATTAGCCGGTATGTTCTTGATAGGTGCATTAACTGCCATGCTCCTGATCGTTGTATCAACTGTCATATTCTTGAGTGTTCACGACATTTTATGAGGGGTGTCCTGAGAGGTGTCCCAGGTAAACCAACTTCAGCGTAATCGATACAATAATTATTTGTTATACATTTCCAACAAACAGATGCTTTCTTACGCCACTGCAGCAGACGACTTTTGAAATTATTATGACAAAAAGAGAAATTGCTCCTAAGCAATTTCTTCTTTTACCACAAAGTTTACAACTCTCTTTGAACTCACATTAAAGGAGATATTTCACATGTTTTGCCAATAAGTTTCGCAGTCGTCTAGGGAAGAGTTGTTGTATGTGGGAAACTGTTAAGCCAATAAAAGCCATTCCACTAGAAAACCAACAGTGTGGACTCTGCGTAAGTATCGACCCGTATCAGCCTGAGACGGAATGTGTCGACCCAGATTAGCCTGCACGTATTTGGGCTGATCTGGGACGATACATTACGCAGAGTCCATAATGTTTGTTTTCTCGTGGAACGGCTCATACAACATGAATCATGTATAGTATATCGGCCGTTAACTTCTGACGATTAAATATATGACTGTAAAAATGGCAAAAGTGTTTTGATACATGATTGACAACATTTGCTTAGAAGGCGATATTGCTTGTTTTAAGAAATTCATTCCTTTCTCTAGATGTTTACAAAAGTTGTAAGCTCAAGAGGTGTCATAGGACGTCAATATCTTGGAAAATGTAATAATCATTCAAAAATATACTTTCATTCGGATGCGTATAGAAGTATACAGTCGTTCTGTTAATTATATAAATATACATTCATTCTGTTTATTACTGAAATATACTTTCGTTCTGTTGAGTACAGAAAAATATACATTCATTCTGTTCATTAAAGACATATACATATTCATTCTGTTCATTACAGAAACAAACATTCATTACGTTGATTGCAGAAAGATACTTAATTACGTTGATTAGAGAAATATACTCAATTATGTTGATTACAGAAAAATACTTTAATTATGTGTAATAATACAATACAATATATTTTAATGCATAAAAACTACAAGTTTTATAGCAAATTATACAATTTAAACAAATTCCTTACATAACATAGACAATGTTTTCCGAAGAGCATATACAACTGTAGATGATTTACATGTATGTAACCCAAAATAAATATTATCATATTTATATATTTACTCACAATGAAGACACTATATTTGTTCTATTCTTAAATTTAAGTTAAACTAAAATAAGACATATTTAGCTTCTCATGTTATTTGCATAATAAATATATTTAGCTAAATTATTTATAACGACGTCTGAAGATGATGACATAAGATTTATTAATGTTTGTTTTGTTGGCCATGTATAGTAGTATCTTTTGATATATTTCAATCTTAGTCCGGAAAATTTCGAACAAATTAGCAAAAAATGGTATTCGTTCTCTACTAGTCCCGAATTACAATTTTCACAAATTCGTTCATTTCTTGGAATGTTGTGATATCGTCCACTTTCAATTTTTAAATTATGTGATGATGTTCGAAGTCTAGTTAAAGCGATTCTAAATTTTGATACTTTAATTACGTCAAGATATTTTTCTAGGTTGAAAGAGTTTTTGAAAAAGCAATATGTATCTAGGCGAGCAGAATTGTTAATCGATGAGCACCAACTTTGTTGGAATATATCTAACATCCTTTGTTTAATGCGAGTGTAGCTAATAGATGTGCGAAATTGATTTTCCCATAGATCTGTTAATCCTAGTTGGTTTAATGTCATTTTAATGTTGTAAGCCCAGTTTTTCCCATTATACGATAATCCTTTATCGGCATCGGTTTTAAGCATAATATACACTTTGAAAATAATAGTTTGTTCATTCATTGACAATAATTTTAACCAATATTTAATAATAATAAGTTTTCTATATGCATGCATTTGTATACGTCAAAGTTCCCCATATAAAGCGTTTAAGTTTGTAGTTTGTTTTACACATAATATTCTTTTGCAAAATTTGGAAAATATAGCTTCAACATCTGGGCTAGAATGGTAGCCCCAAATTTCGGCCGAGTAGTTCAGTACTGGTAAGACAAGAGAATCGAATAGATTAATCTTTTGAGATATGGGAAGGTCTAGTTGGTTATATACAATGAAAAGATTATGAAGCGAGAATGCTGCATGCTGTGCAATTACTTTTTGTGTTCGGCTCCAATTTCCATTTTTGAAAAAGTGAATTCCTAGGTTTTTAAATGAGTTAACAATTTCTATTCTAGTGTCATTTAGGAAAAAGTCATATAATTTTGGTCTACTGTTTTCGAATATCATTATTTTGGTCTTGTTAACATTGAGTTTTAGATTCCAAATGTTGCAATACTGTCCTAGGTCGTTAAGGATTGATTGTAGGGATGCTGGATTGTTAGCGAATATAAAAGCGTCATCAGCAAATAATATGAGGAATAGTTTTAAGTTATCTATGTTTAAAATACCATCTACATTTTCATTAATACTATTTAAAATATCATTGAGAAAAAACAGACACAATATACTGCTACTTGAATCGCCTTGCTTGACACCTATATGGGATGTTATGAGGTGGGATTTCGCAGATTTATATTTAACAGATGACCTAACAGTAGTATACATTGAATTGATAGCGTTTATGAATTTTGTGCTTACATTTTCATTTAATAGTTTTTGCCAAAGTAATAATCTATCAATTGTATCAAACATTTTTCTCCCAGTCCAGGAATGCTGCATACAATTTCTTTTTATTTGATAAGGTTTTTGTAATCACTGCATGTAATATAAATATACAATCAGTTGTTGATTTATTCTTTTGAAACCCGTATTGGTTATCAATGAATTTGTCATGTTTATCAGCCCATTTAGTTATTCTTGTAACTAATAATTTGGAGTATATTTTTGACAAAATGTTATTTAGGGTAATTCCCCTATAGTTTTAGCTTCGGGTGTTCCGCCTTTGAATATTGGTACTATGACACCCTCCGCCTAGCATTTAGGGAATACATTAAATAGAGTATTGTAAAACACCGTCAAGAAAGGTCAAATAATGTCAAAATAATTTTTAAAAACTTCTGCTATTAGCTGATCTGTGCCAGGGCTTTTGGAATTGTTCTGTGAAAATACGGCCTGTTTGATTTCCATCAATGTAAACTCTATATCTAAGTCATTATCATTTGTATAATTTTCATGTGGCATAACATTTAAGTCGGTATGGTTATCATTGGTTGTCGATCCATATAGGTCATTAAAATGTATATACATATCATTAATTGATACATTGGCCGGTTCATTTTTCGCTTTTTGGTATTGACTTTTTACATTTTTCCAGAATAATTTTGGGCTAGTTTTTGCAAGAATTGATATGCGTTTGCTTTCTAGTTTATTGTAATTTCGTTTACAGTTACGCTTAAGTAACACATATGCCCGTTTTTTGGTGAGAAAGGCAGCCTTATTGTCATCGGTTTTATTTCTGAGAAACATATTTCTAGCGTGATTAAATTCTTTTCTAGCCTCATAACAATCCTTATTAAACCACCTTTTCTTATCATTTCTATTAATCGGTTGTATGTTTTTCTTAGTTTTACCAAAAACCTTGAATGCGTTTTCTTGCATGTATAATGTGAATGACGACATAGTATCATTGATAGTATTATTAAGAAGATTAGTAGTAAGCTGATTTAGGCGGGAAATATCATCCAATAAAAACTCTCGAAACGTGGGAATCTTTGTTTCGTCCCATGCTAAAAATAAATCATGGCCTGTATTATGTTCACGTGGCGCCTCGTTGTGACATGACCTTTCGATACAGAAATGGAGTGCGCTGTGATCTGATAAATCATTAATTTGCATTATTTCAAATTGTGTTATGTACTCGAAATCATCGAAATTCAATAATAGATAGTCAACCATGCTCATTCCTTTATGGTTTACAAATGTGTAATCCCCTACTAGTCTGTCACTATGTAGACGACCGTTGGCTATTATTAGATTTGTTGTTTTACACATGTCAATAAGCCTAGTTCCAAATGGGTCAAGCACGTGGTCTTTGTTTACTCTAGGTGAAACGTAAACATTGGGTTGTATATCTGAGTTATTATCTAAAAATCTGTCAAAATTAATGTAATCAATCTCGTTTGCAGTTCGGCTATTAAGATCTCCGGTCAATAACACTTTTCCTATAGCAATTTATATTTTTCAACGTGTAATTCTAAATCGCTAAATATGTCGATTTCATTATTGCTTAATACTTTGGATTCACGGGGTGGTATATATGTACAGCATAAATAAACATCAACATTGAAATGAAAAAGACTTTTGCATATTTTAAGCCAGATTATATACCACATTGATGTTTTTCAACAATATCAATCTTTCCCTGTAAACTTGATTTATAATATATTGAAATTCCTCCTGAATGACGTCCTTTCCTGGTATTATGAGATTTATTTCCCATCAAGTGTTCAGCAGAATATCCTTGGATATTTAAATTTATATGTGTTTTTGGTGATAACCATGTTTCAGTAAGAATAATTATATCATGTTTATTTATTATGTCAATAAAATCTGGATCCGAGATCTTCCGCACTAGTCCATTGATGTTCCAGGAAGTTATATATAAATGCTCCTTTTGACATCTCTATGTATAAGTTGAAGGTGTTTGTTTGAATTCCCTTCCATTCACAAATAGCTTTTCTCCGATAAATTTAACCGTGTTTCCTTTCTGCTTTTCATTTCTATATGCTGCACTAAGGCTTTTCCTTGCTATTCTCCACTCATAGGGAAGTTGTACACCTACTCCGTACTCGGTTTTCTGCAGCTGTTCTCTTATACTTTGTGCGGCCTGTCTGATGTCTTCACGCTGGCTGTAGTAGTGAAATTTTGCAATTATTGGTCGAGGTTTCGCATCCTTTAAAGATGACGGTTTGCCGAGACGATGTACACGATCAAACTTAATTTCGGTTGGATTCACCTTGAGGACATTCGAAATGAATGTTTTCACAATATTGTTACACGTATCATCCGTATCAACCCCAGTTTCTGATAATCCATAGAATATGAGATTATCCCCCATATTGTGATACTCTCCATCAAGAACTCTAGTTCGTAATGACTCTTGGTTGCTTGTCATTTCTTGGATGGTATCATTCAAGGTTGTACATGACTTTTGGAGAGATTCTATTTTTTCTTGTGCTGTTTTAAGGTCTTTCGACTGTTTATCATAAGCATCACTCACATAAGAACTAGCTATTTCTAAATCGGTTACACAGGTATCAATATTTTTTACTTTTATTTCTAGGTCATTTAGTTTCAAGTTCATAGAGTTGACTACCTTATCAATGTTGTCGATCTTATCCATTCGACTTTTGATCGATTTAATGTCTTCCATAATGATTGTAGCCCATGGCGGCGGTTGATTTGGAACAGGATTATACATCGGAGTAGCGATACCTGTATGTTGTGTATTCATATACGGGTATGGGTATGGAGGAGACTGCATAAACTGCCCTGGTAAAGGCTGGGATAAGTTCATATCCGTATTCGTATTTATATTCGTATTCATCATTCTACTAATTGTTGGTGTCTCAAATGAAAAGTGTTCAGGTTGTTTTTTCTTGCGTTTGTTGTTTGTACTCACTTGTTTGTGTTCGTTGTTGTTGTTTTCTGTTGATAAACTGGTAGAACTGGTTTCAATGTTAGTACACGCCCCGTCTATCAATGGTGAAATTTCTTTTCTTTTCTTTCCATTCTTTTCTTTCCTTTTATCCTTATTTTGTTTCGGCGGCATGGGGATATACCATTTATGATGTTGTTTCTATAAAAGTTGTCCAAATATCCACTTTAGTTTACACTGTTTTAAGAAATTTTGACTGTAATACACATTCATTCTTTTGATTGCAGAAATATACATTCATTACGTTGATTGCAGAAAAATATTTAATTATGTTGATTACAGATATATTTATTCATTATGTTGATTACAGAAAAATACTCAATTATGTTGATTACAGAAATATAACACTCATTATGTTGATTACAGAAATATACATTCATTACGTTAATTGTAGAAAAATATTTAATTATGTTGATTACGGATATATATATAATTTCATTCTGCTGACTACAGAAATATAAAAGTCATTATGTTGATCCCAGAAATATACATTCATTCTACTTATTACAGACCATAACTAACCAGGACCCTAGATTTGGTGGCAACTTCCTCACAACGGGCATTATGGATATGACAAGTACGTGTGTTAAGATTGTTAAATATCCCGAAATGTTCTCGGCAACTTTGGCTCATTAAAAGTATTTTTCCTATGTATATTTTAACTATGCAAAAAGCAAAGAAAGTCTTCTGTAGTATTTGTTCTAGACCAAGCGTTAATTTGACTTGACTTTGAATGATTGTATAGTGTTTTATGGCGCATCGGCACGACTGGACTTTAACTAGTACACTGGAACCGCAAATTTAGGTCTTTCGTGGTTTTATTTCACGGAAATATGGATTACATGAAGAATTATGAGGGAATACAAAAACAATCCGATCCATTTAGTTTTTGCGCTTTTCTCACTACTAACTCATGACCCTGTCTCACATACAGTAGCTTTCTGGAGCCTCTATAGTATACTCCTTTTGAAAACATTGTGGCAGGAAAAGGAATTGCTCAAATATTTCTCTTTTTGCAGCAATGATTTCAACTTCAATCACAAAAAAACTTATATATATAGATAGAGAGAGAGTTTCAAGAACTTTGACAGAATACGTTCAAAGGACACTGCTGGAGATTTATTGCTTGTGGGAAAGGGTTAAGAGGTGGTATTTAACTGGCTTCGACATAGTCCCAGTTCGGCGATTGTAGCTTGTGTTACTACAATAATTTGCACACTACATTCATTTTTTATTTTAAACATGCTTATTACGATCAAATTGATCTTATGTATGCACATTGCGATCATATTTATCTAATACGTGCACACTACGGTCATTTATATCGTAAACATGCATGTTGCGATCATTTTTATCTTATACGAGCACATTGCGATCAAATTCATCTTATGTATGCACATTGCGATCATATTTATCTAATACGTGCACACTACGATCATTTTTATCGTAAACATGCATGTTGCGATCATTTTTATCTTATACGTACACTACGATCATTTTTATCTAATACGTGCACACTACGATCATTTTTATCGTAAACATGCATGTTGCGATCATATTTATCTAATACGTGCACACTACGATCATTTTTATCGTAAACATGCATGTTGCGATCATTTTTATCTTATACGAGCACATTGCGATCATGTTTATCTAATACGTGCACACTACGATCATTTTTATCGTAAACATGCATGTTGCGATCATGGTTATCTAATACGTGCACACTACGATCATTTTTATCGTAAACATGCATGTTGCGATCATTTTTATCTTATACGAGCACATTGCGATCATGTTTATCTAATACGTGCACACTACGATCATTTTTATCGTAAACATGCATGTTGCGATCATTTTTATCTTATACGAGCACATTGCGATCATGTTTATCTAATACGTGCACACTACGATCATTGTTATCGTAAACATGCATGTTGCGATCATATTTATCTAATACGTGCACACTACGATCATTTTTACCGTAAACATGCATGTTGCGATCATTTTTATCTTATACGAGCACATTGCGATCATGTTTATCTTGTATCTATTTACAAGATGAAAGTATGCAATAAAAACTTGATAAACCCTGTACTGTGTTTAAATCGTTGGACCTCATTCTTCTGCACATATGCCTGGACATAAGTATGTTTTCCTCGTTGGCCCTCGTTCTTCTGCGCATTCCGATCATATGTATCTTTATATAATTGTTAAGATAAATTAACGTTATCCAGTACTAACTTCTAACATAAAGCCAACAGTGTAGCTCCAGTAGTGCTATGCCTGGACATAAGTATGTTTTCCTCGTTGGCCCTCGTTCTTCTGCACATTCCGATCATATGTATCTTTATATAATTAGTAAGATAAATTAACGTTATCGAGTATTAACCAACAGTGTAGTTCCAGTAATACTATGCCTGGACATAATTATGTTTTCCTCGTTGGACCTCGTCATACGGCACATTCCGATTATCTTTGCACAAGTGTAAGGATAAGTTAAGTTATCAAAGACGTTTAACATAAAACCAACAGTGTAGCTCCAGTTATATTATGCATGGACACACGTATGCATAACTGCATCGATGGTGTAGTGGTAGAACGTCTGCAGGAGGTCGCCGGTTCGATCCCCGGTAGCGCCATACCAAAGATTTTAAAAATAGAGGTAATGGCTGCCCTCCTTTGCGCTCAGTGTTGTGGGGTAAGCATTACGACTGACTGGCTGGTTTCAGGATAAATGGACCTGTGGTACTGGTAGCTCACCCAGGAAACGCCTTGATATAACTAAAGAATTGTTGAAATATGCATCTATCAATCAATCAATGTTACAGATGCGGAGAAACGACAAAAACCTCATTTAGCCAGCCGCGCTCGATTTTTATTTCAGCTCTGTTTGGAGTCTGCACGGAATCTGCTCGTAACGGCTGCCACAAAGAAGGGCAAAACGGCCTTCTCCCTCCGGTCATGTCGGGAAAGGTGACGTCTAAAAAAACGATTAGATATGGAAGCGTAGAGGTCCGAGCTAAAATACCCAGAGGCGAGTGGTTGTGGCCAGGTAATGTTTGCTTTATTTATTGCACGGTTCGATCGTGCATCGGGCTTTATAATAACAATTTTTAATCTTGACCTTAAATTGACATTGGAGCAATGCTTGTCAAAGAAATTTATATGTCAAGAATACGTTACCCGTCATTTAATACCTGATATATAATCTCAAACACAAAGAATTTCATCCAAGAAAGTATCCGCGTACAACTTATAGCACAGTAACATCGCTTATAAGGCTTGGGACACGGAGCACATGTAAACAAAGCTATAGTTTGACAAACCCTTTTATACGGAATAACTTGGAACCAGCGAATCGAGTTAATTTCGTCCTATGACGGTTTGATCCACCGCGCTTCCTTCTTTTGCTGCAGTTAGCATCAATATTAGTACTTGTTATTAACAGTTACGACTATATGATAAACATACTTTAATCGGCGTCCCTGAGATATACGTAAATATTATTCGATTTGGATTTACATGTGGAGATATATGAACCCCTGAGGGAACCGGTTATAGGAAGGTATTGATGTATTTATTTGACCTTACAGTTGACATTTGAGATTTAACATTATCTAACATATACTCTGATTAAAGAAGGGTTGTGATACAATATCTTGTGTCAACCAAAAATAAAATTCATGTGCATATGGAGATTACAGAATTGTTAGATTGTTTATTTTAGCAAACTTTTGTCTATCATTGTGAACATATATGGATAATTCGAAATAAAACAGATTATCTTGACATTGAAAACTTTAGATTCACAATTTGTAAAAAGGATTTAGCAAGTATGTAGCAGGCTTTAAAGCTTGTTTCAAAATTCGCCACATTTTGGACGAGTATATGAGCGGCGCCCTACTAACAACAACGGTAAGGCGTTAACTAGCATGCACTGGGATCCAAATCAACCTGCACATCCCTGCAGTTTGATCTGGCTGTGTACTGGTAGCCAAGTTGTCATATACGGCTTGAAGAAAGTTCCATTAAGCAGCACCCATTTGTATCCTTAGCATTCATGCATAGGTTTGTGTTTTTTTCTGCAGGTGTAACAATCAGAGCTTAAGATAAGGTGTATATTTAAAGTTCTTAAATCCTTATTTGAACATTAAACCCTATGTTGTGGGTTCTCATAAGAATCGTCTCAGTAAGACGAATCTTTTGAGTAATCACAACATAGGCTTTTATGAGGAAGCAAAAGAGAAGTTGTGGATAAAAGACCAGTTTACTCCCCTTATCTAGTCCTCTGAACAATTACTCTAAGGTTGGTTTCCCTGACGCGTCGTTCACATATCTACTTATACCGTCTCGAAGGTGTAGTGGTAAAGCGTCGTGAAGGTGTAGTGGTAGAGCGTCTAGAAGGTGTAGTGGTAGAGCGTGTATAAGGTGTAGTGGTAGAGCGTCTAGAAGGTGTAGTGGTAGAGCGTCTAGAAGGTGTAGTGGTAGAGCGTGTAGGAAGTGTAGTAGTAGAGCGTGTAGGAGGTGTAGTGATATAACGTGTAGGAGGTGTAGTAGTAGAGCGTGTAGAAGGTGTAGTGGTAGAGCGTGTAGAAGGTGTAGTGGTAGAGCGTGTAGGAGGTGTAGTGGTAGAGCGTGTAGAAGGTGTAGTGGTAGATCGTCTAGAAGGTGTAGTGGTAGAGCGTCTAGAAGGTGTAGTGGTAAAGCGTGTAGGAGGTGTAGTAGTAGAGCGTGTAGGAGGTGTAGTGATAGAACGTGTAGGAGGTGTAGTGGTAGAGCGTCTAGAAGGTGTAGTGGTAGAGCGTCTAGAAGGTGTAGTGGTAGAGCGGGTACGAGGTGTAGTGGTAGAGCGTCTGGAAGGTGTAGTGGTAGAGCATCTAGAAGGTGTAGTGGTAGAGCGTCTAGAAGGTGAAGTGGTAGAGCGTCTAGAAGGTGTAGTGGTAGAGCGTCTTGAATGTGTAGTGGTAGAGCGTGTAGAATGTGTAGTGGTAGAGCGTGTAGGAGGTGTAGTGGTAGAGCGTGTAGAAGGTGTAGTGGTAGAGCGTCTAGAAGGTGTAGTGGTAGAGCGTCTAGAAGGTGTAGTGGTAGAGCGTCTGGAAGGTGTAGTGGTAGAGCGTCTAGAAGGTGTAGTGGTAGAGCGTCTGGAAGGTGTAGTGGTAGAGCGTCTGGAAGGTGTAGTGGTAGAGCGTGTACGAGGTGTAGTGGTAGAGCGTGTACGAGGTGTAGTGGTAAATCGGGTACGAGGTGTAGTGGTAGAGCGTCTGGAAGGTGTAGTGGTAGAGCGTCTGGAAGGTGTAGTGGTAGAGCGTCTGGAAGGTGTAGTGGTAGAGCGTGTACGAGGTGTAGTGGTAGAGCGTGTACGAGGTGTAGTGGTAGAGCGGGTACGAGGTGTAGTGGTAGAGCGTCTGGAAGGTGTAGTGGTAGAGCGGGTACGAGGTGTAGTGGTAGAGCGTCTGGAAGGTGTAGTGGTAGAGCGTGTAAGAGGTGTATTGGTAGAGCGGGTACGAGGTGTAGTGGTAGAGCGTTTGGAAGGTGTAGTGGTAGAGCGGGTACGAGGTGTAGTGGTAGAGCGTCTGGAAGGTGTAGTGGTAGAGCGTGTACGATGTGTAGTGGTAGAGCGTGTACGAGGTGTAGTGGTAGAGCGTCTGGAAGGTGTAGTGGTAGAGCGGGTACGAGATGTAGTGGTAGAGCGCCTAGAAGGTGTAGTGGTAGAGCGTCCACTTCTGATGCATTTTGTTGTTTATAAAATAGGTTTAAAGAAACAAAACATAATTTCTTGCTCTGTAAATTGGTGAGCTCAACGCAATGGTCAGTTAATAACCATATTAATATTTGTTAATATATTGTATATATAATAATGTTTATTTCTCACATCAAATCTGCTTATTACAAAACCCTTTTCAATGCGGCATGAATGGGTAAATCCTCTTTTCTTTTCAGCTATATGGATGTTGCCAAAAGCTAACCATTATGGCCGTTGGCCAAGATCTGGTGAGATCGATATGATGGAGAGCAGAGGTTAGTTTGATTTATTTCGATCTATTTCTGTGTGGGATGTTTCTATCTATGCCTAGTGACATCCGCAATATGATAACAAATAAGCCGTTCCACCAGAAAACCAACATTATGGATTCTGCGTAATGTATCGACCCAGATCAGTCTGCGCAGTCCGCGTAGGCTTATCTGGACCGACTCTTTTTGTCTCAGGGGGATAGATGTTTAGAGTATTGTTTCCTGAAACAGAAAATCTACAGGAGGCGAAACGTGTCTGCCCGGATTAGCCTGTGTGGACCGTTTAGGCTGATCCGAGTCGATACTTTACGTAGAGACCACAATGTTGGTTTTCTCGTGAAACGGCTCAAATTAAGATTGAAAAACAGCCACTGCATGTTTTCCTACTTAAAGCAAAGTACGGAGAGCTGGAATGTAACCTATGTATACTATTAAGACACAAGAATTGTTATTGCCTACGATTAGTTTCGCTGTCTAAGAAATGTCTTAGAGCTATTTTTTAACACTTTTAACTTTAAAAACTTCCTGTTATCTAGTCTTAGAGACGCTAGGCAAAAGAGGAACTCGTTGATACAGCGAACAATGGGGATCTTACGATCCTATGAAAGCTTTGCACTTCACCGTAATTCACGAATATCCATAGACATACGTACCTACTATCGGCACAGCTCTACTTGCCTTATGTATGTGCCCTATTATGTACTGCCAACACATTTATATGAAGAGACACCTTTCTTGCCTCTGGCGGTCCAGTTGGGTATTGTATATAAAAGGGTGTTGCTGAATATGGCAATGATGTGGGAATCGAGCATGTCTTTTCTAACTCATACTCGTAGTCTCACCCTGTCCTTGACTCACCGCTTGGCTTTCGACACAAACGGCGTGACATCGAGCGTGATTAACATAAACTGAAGGTTTGTTTCCTAATCGATGTAATATGAATAAGATTAATGTACAAAATCAGAAATATATCCCTACTCATTATACTGTATGCTAATTATTGTCATTAACAATGTAACGAATATGCTCTTTCTTGTTATTAACAATGTAACGAATATGCTAATTTTTGTCATTAACAATGTAACGAATATGCTCTTTCTTGTTATTAACAATGTAACGAATATGCTCGTTCTTGTTATTAACAATGTAACGAATATGCTCGTTCTTGTTATTAACAATGTAACGAATATGCTCGTTCTTGTTATTAACAATGTAACGAATATGCTCTTTCTTGTTATTAACAATGTAACGAATATGCTCTTTCTTGTTATTTTAAAGGTTTACGAACATGATCCTTCTTGTTGTTATAAAGGCTACGAATATGATAAATTGTTTTTTAAAAAGATTATAGAACATGTTTATTCTTGTCATTATAAAGGTAACGAACATGCTTATGATGGCGCTAATGACCACGGTGTACGTCAAGTGGGATCAACCCTTCACTGGGGAACTGATGCCGGTGAGAACAGATTTAGCATGACACACGGAGAAAAGTAAGTTGCGTGTTTATGAGTGTACTTTATATAGTATAGAGTCACATGCAAAACAAACATATAAAGAACATGTATATAGGATCTGATATGCGTTGTCATTTTATATAAAGTTTTATTAAACGAGTTCAAGAAATGTGTTATTAGCGAGCCTTTGGCCATTTTTTTCTGTCAGAAAATAGTCTCAACATGTAATACTGTTAATTAATCACACACACAGATATTTGTATGACCGGTAATGGTCCCGTTACCTCGTCCATCTATCGTGACGTTTGTGTTTACCGGATACACGTTCTCAGCCATTTTCTAAACATTCGTGGATAAATACACAAATAGTTATTCGGTCATGTTATATTACGCGTGTCATATTTAAAGAAAAACGTAATGGGTATATTACATCGGATACAAGCATTGTCATGTGATAAATAATGAATTGTCACATGCAAAGTAATTCTGGTAAACAAAATTACATGTATAATATATTGCCACATGCATAACAAAATATTGACAAGGAGTGATGTGGCTAATAGTGTCATATGCAAACAAGTTAAGGAGAGTAGTAAATAGAGAATCAAAGAAAAAAGTAATTTTGCTTTTATAAGTGAGTCACATGCACAACACATATGTTTAAGATGGCATATAGCAGATAGTTCCATATAATAGAGAGTCAAGTGCACAAGAAACATGTAAAGTATTTATATAGTAGAGATTTGCATTGAAATAAAACATTTTAAGGATTTTATCAAGTGTCTCACATGCAAACACACATGATAAGGAGTATGTATAAAAGCGATGCAATGCAAACAAACATGTGAATAACTTTATATAGAAGAGTGACGTGGGAAAAACAAACATGTTAAGGAATGTTTATAATAGTGCCACATGACAAAACAAACATATTAAAGATTCTATAAAGTAGAGAGACACATGCAAAACAACCATATTAAAGATTCTATATAGTTTAGAGTCACATGCAAAACAAACATATAAAGAACATGCATATAGGATCTGATATGCGTTGTCATTTTATATAAAGTTTTATTAAACGAGTTCAAGAAATGTGTTATTAGCGAGCCTTTGGCCATTTTTTTCTGTCAGAAAATAGTCTCAACATGTAATACTGTTAATTAATCACACACACAGATATTTGTATGACCGGTAATGGTCCCGTTACCTCGTCCATCTATCGTGACGTTTGTGTTTACCGGATACACGTTCTCAGCCATTTTCTAAACATTCGTGGATAAATACACAAATAGTTATTCGGTCATGTTATATTACGCGTGTCATATTTAAAGAAAAACGTAATGGGTATATTACATCGGATACAAGCATTGTCATGTGATACATAATGAATTGTCACATGCAAAGTAATTCTGGTAAACAAAATTACATGTATAATATATTGCCACATGCATAACAAAATATTGACAAGGAGTGATGTGGCTAATAGTGTCATATGCAAACAAGTTAAGGAGAGTAGTAAATAGAGAATCAAAGAAAAAAGTAATTTTGCTTTTATAAGTGAGTCACATGCACAACACATATGTTTAAGATGGCATATAGCAGATAGTTCCATATAATAGAGAGTCAAGTGCACAAGAAACATGTAAAGTATTTATATAGTAGAGATTTGCATTGAAATAAAACATTTTAAGGATTTTATCAAGTGTCTCACATGCAAACACACATGATAAGGAGTATGTATAAAAGCGATGCAATGCAAACAAACATGTGAATAACTTTATATAGAAGAGTGACGTGGGAAAAACAAACATGTTAAGGAATGTTTATAATAGTGCCACATGACAAAACAAACATATTAAAGATTCTATAAAGTAGAGAGACACATGCAAAACAACCATATTAAAGATTCTATATAGTTTAGAGTCACATGCAAAACAAACATATAAAGAACATGCATATAGGATCTGATATGCGTTGTCATTTTATATAAAGTTTTATTAAACGAGTTCAAGAAATGTGTTATTAGCGAGCCTTTGGCCATTTTTTTCTGTCAGAAAATAGTCTCAACATGTAATACTGTTAATTAATCACACACACAGATATTTGTATGACCGGTAATGGTCCCGTTACCTCGTCCATCTATCGTGACGTTTGTGTTTACCGGATACACGTTCTCAGCCATTTTCTAAACATTCGTGGATAAATACACAAATAGTTATTCGGTCATGTTATATTACGCGTGTCATATTTAAAGAAAAACGTAATGGGTATATTACATCGGATACAAGCATTGTCATGTGATAAATAATGAATTGTCACATGCAAAGTAATTCTGGTAAACAAAATTACATGTATAATATATTGCCACATGCATAACAAAATATTGACAAGGAGTGATGTGGCTAATAGTGTCATATGCAAACAAGTTAAGGAGAGTAGTAAATAGAGAATCAAAGAAAAAAGTAATTTTGCTTTTATAAGTGAGTCACATGCACAACACATATGTTTAAGATGGCAGATAGTTCCATATAATAGAGAGTCAAGTGCACAAGAAACATGTAAAGTATTTATATAGTAGAGATTTGCATTGAAATAAAACATTTTAAGGATTTTATCAAGTGTCTCACATGCAAACACACATGATAAGGAGTATGTATAAAAGCGATGCAATGCAAACAAACATGTGAATAACTTTATATAGAAGAGTGACGTGGGAAAAACAAACATGTTAAGGAATGTTTATAATAGTGCCACATGACAAAACAAACATATTAAAGATTCTATAAAGTAGAGAGACACATGCAAAACAACCATATTAAAGATTCTATAAAGTAGAGAGACACATGCAAAACAACCATATTACAGATTCCATAAAGTAGAGAGTCACATGAAAAATCAATCATTGTAAGGATTGTATATGGAAGCGTGTCATATGAAAATCAAGCATATTCAGGATCGTCTGAAGTAGTGCCACAGGTAAGACAAATAGGTTAAGGATCCACTTTTAACAACAACCATGCTTAGGAGTGTATTTGATAAAGTGTCTCATGCAAAACAAGTATGCTTACGATTGTATATAGTAGTGTCACATTTACAAATCTCCACTTATAGAATGTACGTGTCACTCCGAGTTGTATAATGCGTCTTTTTGAACATTGCAGGGATAGTTCCCAAAGATGGAGTGATGATTTCCATACGTATAAACTCGATTGGACCGTGGATCATATCATGTAAGTCAGCTATACTTTACTGTTAGCTTAACTATTATGTAACCCTTGTTCCGCTGAAGTGCGAAATAATGTTTCAACTATAATTTGACACTATTAACAATGGGGGATAGTATATGTATATTGTTTCAACTCTATTATGACAGTATTAGGAAAGGGGGTAGGATATAATGTTTCAACTCTAGTTTGACAGTATTAGCCAAGAGGGTAGGATATACTGTTTCAACTCTATTTTGACAGTATTAACAATGAGGATAAAAACATGTTTAAAGTTTCAATTGTATTTTTACTGTATTAGCAATGAGTGTAATATAATGTTTTTACTTTATTTTGACAGTATTAACAATGAGAATAATACATGTATAATGTTTCAACTTTAGTTTGACAGTATTAACAATGGGTATTATACATGTATATTGTTTCAACTCTATGTTGACAGTATTAACAATGAGAATAATACATGCGTAATGTTTTAACTCTATGTTGACAGTATTAACAATGAGAGTAATACATGCGTAATGTTTTAACTCTATGTGGACAGTATTAACAATGAGAATAATACATGCGTAATGTTTTAACTCTATGTTGACAGTATTAACAATGAGAGTAATACATGCGTAAT
Organism: Serripes groenlandicus; assembly: GCA_031761405.1. Classification (NCBI taxonomy): domain Eukaryota; kingdom Metazoa; phylum Mollusca; class Bivalvia; order Cardiida; family Cardiidae; genus Serripes; species Serripes groenlandicus. Next base: position 146,694,537 of record JASEVX010000004.1, on the reverse strand, counting down.
GTTTTAACTCTATGTTGACAGTATTAACAATGAGAATAATACATGCGTAATGTTTTAACTCTATGTTGACAGTATTAACAATGAGAGTAATATATGCGTAATGTTTTAACTCTATGTGGACAGTATTAACAATGAGAGTAATACATGCGTAATGTTTTAACTCTATGTTGACAGTATTAACAATGGGAGTAATACATGCGTAATGTTTTAACTCTATGTTGACAGTATTAATAATGAGAGTAATACATGCGTAATGTTTTAACTCTATGTTGACAGTATTAACAATGAGAATAATACATGCGTAATGTTTTAACTCTATGTTGACAGTATAAACAATGAGAATAATACATGCGTAATGTTTTAACTATATGTTGACAGTATTAACAATGAGAGTAATACATGCGTAATGTTTTAACTCTATTTTGACAGTATTAACAATGAGAGTAATACATGCGTAATGTTTTAACTCTATGTTGACAGTATTAACAATGAGAATAATACATGCGTAATGTTTTAACTCTATTTTGACAGTATTAACAATGAGAGTAATACATGCGTAATGTTTTAACTCTATGTTGACAGTATTAACAATGAGAATAATACATGCGTAATGTTTTAACTCTATTTTGACAGTATTAACAATGAGAGTAATACATGCGTAATGTTTTAACTCTATGTTGAAAGTATTAACAATGAGAATAATACATGCGTACTGTTTTAACTCTATTTTGACAGTATTAACAATGAGAGTAATACATGCGTAATGTTTTAACTCTATGTTGACAGTATTAACAATGAGAATAATACATGCGTAATGTTTTAACTTTATTTTGACAGTATTAACAATGAGAATAATACATGCGTAATGTTTTAACTCTATGTTGACAGTATTAACAATGAGAGTAATACATGCGTAATGTTTTAACACTATGTTGACAGTATTAACAATGATAATAATACATGTATATTGTTTCAACTCTATGTTGACAGTATTAACAATGAGAGTAATACATGCGTAATGTTTTAACTCTATGTTGACAGTATTAACAATGAGAATAATACATGCGTAATGTTTTAACTCTATGTTGACAGTATTAACAATGAGAATAATACATGTGTAATGTTTTAACTCTCTGTTGACAGTATTAACAATGAGAATAATACATGTATAATGTTTCAACTTTAGTTTGACAGTATTAACAATGGGGATTATACATGTATATTGTTTCAACTCTATGTTGACAGTATTAACAATGAGAGTAATACATGCGTAATGTTTTAACTCTATGTTGACAGTATTAACAATGAGAGTAATACATGCGTAATGTTTTAACTCTATGTTGACAGTATTAACAATGAGAATAATACATGCGTAATGTTTTAACTCTATTCTGACAGTATTAACACTGAGAGTAATACATGCGTAATGTTTTAACTCTATGTTGACAGTATTAACAATGAGAATAATACATGCGTAATGTTTTAACTCTATGTTGACAGTATTAACAATGAGAGTAATACATGCGTAATGTTTTAACTCTATGTTGACAGTATTAACAATGAGAGTAATACATGCGTAATGTTTTAACTCTATGTTGACAGTATTAACAATGAGAGTAATACATGCGTAATGTTTTGACTCTATGTTGACAGTATTAACAATGAGAGTAATACATGCGTAATGTTTTAACTCTATTTTGACAGTATTAACAATGAGAGTAATACATGCGTAATGTTTTAACTCTATTTTGACAGTATTAACAATGAGAATAATACATGCGTAATGTTTTAACTCTATGTTGACAGTATTAACAATGAGAATAATACATGCGTAATGTTTTAACTCTATGTTGACACTATTAACAATGAGAGTAATACATGCGTAATGTTTTAACTCTATGTTGACAGTATTAACAATGAGAATAATACATGCGTAATGTTTTAACTTTATTTTGACAGTATTAACAATAGAGTAATACATGCGTAATGTTTTAACTTTATTTTGACAGTATTAACAATGAGAATAATACATGCGTAATGTGTTAACTCTATGTTGACAGTATTAACAATGAGAGTAATACATGCGTAATGTTTTAACTTTATTTTGACAGTATTAACAATGAGAATAATACATGCGTAATGTTTTAACTCTATGTTGACAGTATTAACACTGAGAATAATACATGCGTAATGTTTTAACTCTATTTTGACAGTATTAACAATGAGAATAATACATGCGTAATGTTTTAACTCTATGTTGACAGTATTAACAATGAGAATAATACATGCGTAATGTTTTAACTTTATTTTGACAGTATTAACAATGCGGATGATACATGTATAATGCTTCAAAATGTATTTTGACACTATTAACAATGGGGATAATATAATGTTACAACTCAATTTTGACAATATTTGCAATTGGGGTTATATAATGTCTCACCTCGTTTTTGACAGTATTAGCACTTTGGCTTATGTAATGGTTCAAGTATTATTTGACAGTATAAGCAGTTGGTATAATATTTTGAGACTAATAATGGGAAATTATAATGTTTCACTATATCTTTTACAGTATTAGCAATTAAGATAATATAATGAATCAACTATATGTTGACACTAGTAGCAATTGGGATAATATAATGGTTTAACTATTATTTGACAGTATTAGCTTTTTGGATAATTTAATATTTTAAAAATAAATTTACAGTAAAATCCTCAATAAGCGATTCTGCTATATATGAAGAGTTTGGAAGATATCCACTCTATGTCTTTATTAGAAGTATGATCATAACATATTTTATAAAACTTTTTACAGAAAAGGGAAATAATTGTATCCTTTCTACAGTAATTAACTATACGATTAATCAAAATAGTAGCGATTCCACTTCTGATTGGGGTAGAAACGTTAAACATGTACTACAGACTATTGTATTTTATGATGTATGGTTATCCCCAGCATCTGTTGACATAAAGAAGTTCATTCCAGTTTTACGTCAAAGACTGATCGACATTTATGGAGCTGAATGTTTAATTGACGTCAATAATAAACCTTCACTGATTTTATTCAAAAATCTAAAAACCACTTTCGATATGTCTTTTTACCTTGTTGTTACCTTGAAAAAAGAAACATTCCAACTTACAGAAATGCTGTTACGAGATAAGGCTTATCATCATCACATGATAGAAAAATCAATAGAGAAGATAGAAAATGTACTCTTTGCAATTACATGATATTGAAGACGAGTTTCATTTCATGCTAGTTAGCCCTTTTTATCAAGAACTACGACATATATATATATATAAAGAAAATGTATTACAGAAATCATAATATGTACAAATTCATTTCTATGTTTAACTCATGAAATCTAAAAGTTTTGAATGCATTTGAATATACTATGTAAAAGCTTACCACACAAGTAAAAAGTATACTTAATGTCGTAAATGATTAGACGTTGAGTGATATGGTTCCTTTTCATGTTGAGCTTATTGCTTAACATGTCAAGAAAACATAGCACTAAGCTCTTTATCCTAATATCTGCATATTTATTTATATTCCTGTCATTTCAAACATTATTTCCGACTTCCTGGGAAGTGCATTGTTCATTCACAGTAGTATTTTGTTAAACTGTATGTCTATTTTTCTCTTATGCACATGTATATTGTAAATCTTTTGACGATGACCCATATGAATACACAAATGTTCTGTTCTGTTCTGTTCAATATTAGCAATGGGGGTAATGTAATGCTTCAACACTATTTTGACAGTATTAGCAATGGGGGTAGTACAATGTTTTAACTCTATTTTAATAGCATCTCAGTTGACGGACAAGTCATCCTTAACCGACCCACGCCTAACGAGGGATATTTCCAATGGGGTAATCTCCCGGGTAACAACATCTGGTCTAGTGGCCAGAAAAGTGCTCCGTTTGACCAGGCCGTAAGTTGGAATGTCTATAAATAATTTATATGAGTTTCGTCCAGCGAATTTTTTGGTCTTAATCATTTCGCACATACAACAATTCGGTAAAAGATAAATTTGGAAAAAATTCTAACCAAAAAGTTTAAAAAACAAATATAAATGGAAGTATTTTCATTAACTAGAGATATGATATGAAAACTTGCGGTGAAATTGTTCATTATAAGCAATTTTCATTTTGCTACACTGTTTGCAAAGTTCGTCTGCTGCAGATGGATAGAAAGGCGTATGCTTGTCGGAAAGGTTTAATGCAACTGCGAATTGGTATCAAATAAATAATTCACTTTTCGGAGGTTACATTCTCTGACCCTTCTGACGAATGGGAAGAATGACAGCTCTGAAGACACTGTGTGCATATTTCGGCTTTTTCTTGGTAAGATGCTAGTCCAATTATCCTGGAATGAGCGAGTTAGTCGCAATAAAAAATATAACATTCCTGAGCGACAAGGAGAGAGAACGCCATTACATTAATTTTTTAAGTTTTAGGTGAAATACGTCCGGGAATCGAACCAGTGATATCCTGTACCTTTGTCTGTCTGTCTGCCTGCCTGACTGACATAATAACGTGTAAATTTGACATCAAAACACATTGATTAGACATAAAAGCATGACAGTTAGACATAGCAGTAACATGTTCGTTTGACATAATAAGACATAACATAGACATAATAATGTGTATGATAGACATAATAGCATGCCGAAGAGACATAATAACATGTTGGTTTGACATAATAACATGTCGGTCTGACCTAATAACATGCCAGTTTGACATAATAACATGCCAGTTTGACATAATAACATGCCAGTTACACAAAAAACCATATCGGATGGACATAAAAACATGCCGTTTGGACATAATAACATGTCAGTTACACACAATAGCATGTAAGTTAGACATAATAACATGTAAGTTAGACATACTAACATGGCAGGTGCACATAACAACACATACGTTAGACAAATTAAGATGTAAGTTAGACATAATAACATGAAATATCACAACATAATACAGCTGTGGCGTTCCATGATTGTGGATGACATACATGATATACTGTCTTTGGATTAACAAATATTTAAAGGCAATACCAATTACATAAAAAAGACAAAGTGTTCCGACTGGAGTTGTTATTTTTATTATTCATATTATTATTATTAAAGAGAGTTTCCATATATTTGTCCAGATGTCTTCAAAGTCGCTTGCTGAATGTGAAGGAAGGGCTACATGTAAGTATCAGGTAAATGATGAAAGTGTCATTCAACCACATAGCGTAATTGATCATCCACATGAAGACAGTGGTGCTGAGGTCTCTCTCATCTGCCTCTCGTACCAAAGGTCCTGTGTTCGAGTCCCGTGATGAGCGGGTTCTGACTTTAGGCTTTTTTCCACACAACTGCGCGCATACTGGATCATTCTCCAGGAAGCAGACATAGAGCGTGATTGATATAAGCTGAATATAAGCTGAAAGCTTGTTTCGAAATCGATGTAAAATAAATGAGTTTAAACTAATTCACTCTATTTTAGTTTTACTTGATTTTGAACGTCGCTGTTGGGGGTACAAACGGTTTCTTCCCGGATTCCTGGAATTACAGCCCACACAGTAAACCATGGAACGATAACTCGGCCACCGAGAACGCCGATTTCTGGAGCAAACGAAGCCAATGGATGCCAACTTGGAGTGGGGACGCCGCTGCTATGACCGTCGACTACGTCCAAATGACGCAGTTATAATTCATGACGACGATTCGGCACCGTTTAGAAAATTATGTTATTTAGTAAAGTTTTAAATGTCTCTGTTCAAATTGATGTATTAATGAAGATATCCACTGACTTAATTGGTTTGCGATTTCATGTACTCCTGGTGCATTATGTATTGGTATTTTAACAGGGTCAATTTTGCTTATTGTCGACCCGGGCATTTGTGTTCGGCTCGAGTGAATTTTACGGAAATTCGAGAACCGATGAACGACCCCTTATTATATGCTCTTTAAGCTATTACCTGGTATAATACAGTATCACGAAGCTGATAGTACATATTTTAATTAAGCATACATCCAGAGATCACTCGAACACGTCGATAACTCGAAGTAATATATAGGTGGTCTCTTTCGACTTCGAGTTATATCGTCCATCGTATATTCCCAAACATCCAATGTGACATCAAACAAGCAGCATGTTAATCGTCGCCGCATGCAAGTCATTCAATGTCGATCGTGAGCCAAGGTCACGGAATCTCTTCACCCTGAAGACTTTCCTGTCGAAATCCTCGGCTCCAAAAGCATACATGACTTTGTCTCTGAGCATCCGGGACCCCTGCGCAACACTTCTTGACTGAAATTAACAAAAACATTATTGATTAACACTTTCCAACATACATCAAATCTGCAGTAGAGGACTTTGAAATCATTTTGTCAAAAATATGGAAATTCTCATTAAATGAAAAAAATGAATCAATTGTGAATCTAGTAAAAACTCGGTGGCAAAAGAAGTCAAATTGTTTTTTAAAAGTCGTCTGTTGCCAGTGCGTCAAAATGCGTCTTCAAGTGGGAAAGGATTAAAAGAAACATATGGTATGAAAGAGGGATACGCAACGCCCTATATATATGTTACATTTTATCTGGTCTAATTATCACATGGAAAAACAAATGATTACTACTGCACATAGTGTTGCAAATAACACTCTGAAGTCATATGTTGCTCTTGTACAAAACATACATACGTGTATTTTGAAAACTCAAACTTTTAATTAAAGCAAAGACTAACTAAAGCAAAAAGACATTTACAAATACCTGAATTCGAGTAATTACTGGTTAAAAAGACACATGTATTGTAATTTTTAACAATTTTGTCCGAACAAATTAAAATGTTCTGATATTGATATTCATTGGAATAGAAAATGTTTAAATTTTGTCGTAGTCATTTGTTTAAACATTTGTTGAGTTTTACTTGCTACACACATTGGAACACAAATTGGGACGGGTGATATTTTAGGATACAAGTATCTACGTCCCTGAAAATGTTAAGGAATACGAGTATTGCATTTCTGACCCTAGGGTGATATTTTACACAATACTGCTCTACAATAGATCAAAGGGAAGTAATTTGGATCGACTTGCGTGCTTTCAGATGAATATATAAGACTGAAGTTGTCTCCCATTGGACAATAATGATTTTGTTGAAAGTTGAAAGTGTTTTTGATAAACGTGAATAACCTCTACCTGATTTATAACCAAACTATTGTTTGTTTTTAGCTATATTGACACCTTTTAAAAGACCCATTTTCAGAACATCCTGTAGTTTCTGAAATTGAAAGTAAACCTCAGCGCGATATAAGGGAGACATTCTATCTGACCGTATCAGTCGAAAAATGGTCCGTCAACCTGTATGTTTTCTTGGCCATTTTGGTAGTTCTAATACTGAACTTTATTTTGATACAGCCAGGTTTCTGTGTTGTTTGACTTGTTGGGAACGAACCATAACCCATGGTCGTCTGCGGAAAATGAATTACTTCCCTTTGATCTATTGTTAAAATTGCCGTTGCACATTCTCGAAAGACCTTCAGAAGACCACATCAAAACATCATCGAAGAAATATGGAAAATTTATATGAATGAACGTTAACATTCCTTAATAGAGATGAACTTATTGTAGTAAAAGGAGAAATTGCTCAGCATGAGTAAATTATCCTATTGTCACAATGTTTGCACACATTATGTGTCACCGGTGCGCAGTAATGCGTCAATAAGTGGGAAAGGGTTCAATGCTAATCAGGATCTGCGTGGTTCCATATGAAGTAAACGGATCATTTACCCTTTCCCACATACATGCACATCAAACATGCAGCAGACTACTTCGAAACTATAGCAACATGTATGCAAAACATGGAAAATCTTTGTAAATGAAATAATTATAATTCTATACAGTTGAAAACATTCTGATAAAAATAATATTAACGATTGTTTGATCAAGTTGAAAGCAAAGAGACAAAAGAAGAATTGCTCGATATGAGCAATTTCTTCTTTTGCCACAATGTTTTCAAAAGTCGTCTGCCATGCGTCATTCGTCTTCCACCAATGGGATAAGTCTATGTGGAAAAGCAGCCAGCTGCTTGGGAAGATTGTTGTGTGGAGTACTGGTGTGAAAAAAAACAGGAAATGCATGAGTAGGTGAACTGGCCGCCGTGATATAACTGAGAAATTGTTAAAAACGGCGTTAAACCCCAATCAATCAATCAATCAATCAAAAGTCGTCTGTTGCAGATGCTTCAAAATGTGTCTATAAGAAGTATTAAGGAAGAAAGTCGCATCACTGAGCTTGGTTAAGAATACTGTTTGTTTGTGTGTTTGTTTGTTTGTTTGAAATATTATGTACGCAGCTTTCAACAGAAGTTCAGATATCTCATGACGTTTACTTGGTAAATCTCCAGGGGGCCGTTTTATCATTATGGTCCTAGTAAGGACCGTCCTAACTAGGACCGATACTTACGACGGCACTTAGGACTGACAATAAGACCGTTTTATCAACACGGTCCTAGTCCTAACTAAGACCGGCCTTAGGACCGTTGATAAAATTGGGCCCTGTGGTATATGAGCCGTCCGTGAGAAAACCAACATTGTCGACTTTGCGTAAAGTATCGAACCAGATTAGCCTAAGCATGCCGCGCAGGGTTACCCGGATAGAAACTTTTCGCCTCCTGTAGATTTTCTGTTTCAGGAGTCATTAGTCTACACCTCTATCCTCTTAAGACGGAATGTGTCGGTCCGAATCAGTCTGCGCGGTCTGTGCAGACTGATCTGGGTCGATACATTATGTAGAGGCAATAATGTTGGGTTTCTCGCGGGACGTCTCATATGTGGAATCCCCTAACACACCCATCGATTTGCGTGACAGTCTTCTTATAATATCCTAACACGATCAGAAAGGGGAGTTTGTTTGTTTGTTTGTTTTTATTTACCCTCGCCGTACATAGTTCACTATTTAACATACATAGTTCACTATTTAACATACATAGTTCACTATTTAACGAGCAGACAAAGTTAGATACATGGGAGTCCGGTGCTTTTACCCAAGCTCTTTACGAAATGACCCCTTGTTTTGTTAACGTGCCCGGGATTTTTTTTTTTCATGGAAAGTGCAGAACTTGACCTCTATTTGAGTGGGAGACGCTCAAATGCACCCCTTAAATTTCCAAAACTCAGACCTGGATTTGAAACCCGGACCTCTGGATTGACAATCCTGTATGTTAACTACTGGACTACCCCAAGTAAACCTTAATTACTTATATGTACTAGAATAACTGTTAGGAATCCACCAATCAAATAACAGTTTTAAGATAACAGATATCTATCTATCTTGACTCACTGCACTCTATAATAGGTACCGTGGTGAATATAGTATTACCAAGTCTGTCTACAGATTCTATAATAGGTACCGTGGTGAATATTGTATTACCCAGAGTGTCTACAGATTCTATAATAGGTACCGTGGTGAATATTGTATTACCCAGAGTGTCTACAGATTCTATAAAAGGTACCGTGGTGAATATAGTATTACCAAGTCTGTCTACAGATTCTATAATAGGTACCGTAGTGAATATAGTATTACCAAGTCTGTCTACAGATTCTATAATAGGTACCGTAGTGAATATTGTATTACCCAGTCTGTCTACAGATTCTATAATAGGTACCGTAGTGAATATTGTATTACCAAGTCTGTCTACAGATTCTATAATAGGTACCGTGGTGAATATAGTATTACCAAGTCTGTCTACATATTCTATAATAGGTACCGTAGTGAATATTGTATTACCCAGTCTGTCTACAGATTCTATAATAGGTACCGTGGTGAATATAGTATTACCAAGTCTGTCTACAGATTCTATAATAGGTACCGTAGTGAATATTGTATTATTAAGTCTGTCTACAGATTCTATAATAGGTACCGTAGTGAATATAGTATTACCAAGTCTGTCTACAGATTCTATAATAGGTACCGTGGTGAATATTGTATTACCCACAGTGTCTACAGATTCTATAATAGGTACCGTGGTGAATATAGTATTACCAAGTCTGTCTACAGATTCTATAATAGGTACCGTGGTGAATATAGTATTACCAAGTCTGTCTACATATTCTATAATAGGTACCGTGGTGAATATTGTATTACCCAGTCTGTCTACAGATTCTATAATAGGTACCGTAGTGAATATTGTATTACCCAGAGTGTCTACAGATTCTATAATAGGTACCGTAGTGAATATTGTATTACCCAGTCTGTCTACAGATTCTATAATAGGTACCGTGGTGAATATAGTATTACCAAGTCTGTCTACAGATTCTATTATAGGTACCGTGGTGAATATAGTATTACCAAGTCTGTCTACAGATTCTATAATAGGTACCGTGGTGAAGATAGTATTACCAAGTCTGTCTACAGATTCTATAATAGGTACCGTGGTGAATATAGTATTACCCAGTCTGTCTACAGATTCTATAATAGGTACCGTGGTGAATATAGTATTACCCAGTCTGTCTACAGATTCTATAATAGGTACCGTAGTGAATATTGTATTACCCAGAGTGTCTACAGATTCTATAATAGGTACCGTGGTGAATATAGTATTACCCAGTTTGACTACAGATTCTATAATAGGTACAGTAGTGAATATTGTATTACCCAGAGTGTCTACAGATTCTATAATAGGTACCGTGGTGAATATTGTATTACCCAGTCTGTCTACAGATTCTATAATAGGTACCGTGGTGAATATAGTATTACCCAGTCTGTCTACAGATTCTATAATAGGTACCGTGGTGAATATTGTATTACCAAGTCTGTCTACAGATTCTATAATAGGTACCGTGGTGAATATAGTATTACCCAGTCTGTCTACAGATTCTATAATAGGTACAGTGGTGAATATTGTATTACCCAGTCTGTCTACAGATTCTATAATAGGTACCGTGGTGAATATTGTATTACCCAGAGTGTCTACAGATTCTATAATAGGTACCGTGGTGAATATAGTATTACCCAGTATGTCTACAGATTCTATAATAGGTACCGTAGTGAATATTGTATTACCCAGAGTGTCTACAGATTCTATAATAGGTACCGTGGTGAATATAGTATTACCCAGTCTGTCTACAGATTCTATAATAGGTACCGTAGTGAATATTGTATTACCCAGAGTGTCTACAGATTCTATAATAGGTACCGTGGTGAATATTGTATTACCCAGTCTGTCTACAGATTCTATAATAGGTACCGTGGTGAATATTGTATTACCCAGTCTGTCTACAGATTCTATAATAGGTACCGTAGTGAATATTGTATTACCCAGAGTGTCTACAGATTCTATAATAGGTACCGTGGTGAATATAGTATTACCCAGTCTGTCTACAGATTCTATAATAGGTACCGTAGTGAATATTGTATTACCCAGAGTGTCTACAGATTCTATAATAGGTACCGTGGTGAATATTGTATTACCCAGTCTGTCTACAGATTCTATAATAGGTACCGTGGTGAATATAGTATTACCAAGTCTGTCTACAGATTCTATAATAGGTACCGTGGTGAATATAGTATTACCAAGTCTGTCTACAGATTATATAATAGGTACCGTAGTGAATATAGTATTACCCAGTCTGTCTACAGATTCTATAATAGGTACCGTGGTGAATATAGTATTACCCAGTCTGTCTACAGATTCTATAATAGGTACCGTGGTGAATATTGTATTACCCAGTCTGTCTAGAGATTCTATAATAGGTACCGTGGTGAATATTGTATTACCCAGAGTGTCTACAGATTCTATAATAGGTACCGTGGTGAATATTGTATTACCCAGTCTGTCTACAGATTCTATAATAGGTACCGTAGTGAATATTGTATTACCCAGTCTGTCTACAGATTCTATAATAGGTACCGTGGTGAATATAGTATTACCCAGTCTGTCTACAGATTCTATAATAGGTACCGTAGTGAATATTGTATTACCCAGAGTGTCTAGAGATTCAATAATAGGTACCGTGGTGAATATTGTATTACCCAGTCTGTCTACAGATTCTATAATAGGTACCGTGGTGAATATAGTATTACCAAGTCTGTCTACAGATTCTATAATAGGTACCGTGGTGAATATAGTATTACCAAGTCTGTCTACAGATTCTATAATAGGTACCCTAGTGAATATAGTATTACCCAGTCTGTCTACAGATTATATAATAGGTACCGTGGTGAATATAGTATTACCCAGTCTGTCTACAGATTCTATAATAGGTACCGTGGTGAATATAGTATTACCAAGTCTGTCTACAGATTCTATAATAGGTACTGTAGTGAATATTGTATTACCCAGAGTGTCTACAGATTCTATAATGGTACCGTGGTGAATATTGTATTACCCAGTCTGTCTACAGATTCTATAATAGGTACCGTGGTGAATATTGTATTACCCAGAGTGTCTACAGATTATATAATAGGTACCGTGGTGAATATTGTATTACCCAGTCTGTCTACAGATTCTATAATAGGTACCGTAGTGAATATTGTATTACCCAGAGTGTCTACAGATTCTATAATAGGTACCGTGGTGAATATAGCATTACCCAGTCTGTCTACAGATTCTATAATAGGTACCGTGGTGAATATTGTATTACCCAGTCTGTCTACAGATTCTATAATAGGTACCGTAGTGAATATTGTATTACCCAGTCTGTCTACAGATTCTATAATAGGTACCGTGGTGAATATAGTATTACCCAGTCTGTCTACAGATTCTATAATAGGTACCGTAGTGAATATTGTATTACCCAGAGTGTCTAGAGATTCAATAATAGGTACCGTGGTGAATATTGTATTACCCAGTCTGTCTACAGATTCTATAATAGGTACCGTGGTGAATATAGTATTACCAAGTCTGTCTACAGATTCTATAATAGGTACCGTGGTGAATATAGTATTACCAAGTCTGTCTACAGATTCTATAATAGGTACCCTAGTGAATATAGTATTACCCAGTCTGTCTACAGATTATATAATAGGTACCGTGGTTAATATAGTATTACCCAGTCTGTCTACAGATTCTATAATAGGTACCGTGGTGAATATAGTATTACCAAGTCTGTCTACAGATTCTATAATAGGTACTGTAGTGAATATTGTATTACCCAGAGTGTCTACAGATTCTATAATGGTACCGTGGTGAATATTGTATTACCCAGTCTGTCTACAGATTCTATAATAGGTACCGTGGTGAATATTGTATTACCCAGAGTGTCTACAGATTATATAATAGGTACCGTGGTGAATATTGTATTACCCAGTCTGTCTACAGATTCTATAATAGGTACCGTAGTGAATATTGTATTACCCAGAGTGTCTACAGATTCTATAATAGGTACCGTGGTGAATATAGCATTACCCAGTCTGTCTACAGATTCTATAATAGGTACCGTAGTGAATATTGTATTACCCAGAGTGTCTACAGATTCTATAATAGGTACCGTGGTGAATATTGTATTACCCAGTCTGTCTACAGATTCTATAATAGGTACCGTGGTGAATATAGTATTACCAAGTCTGTCTACAGATTCTATAATAGGTACCGTGGTGAATATAGTATTACCAAGTCTGTCTACAGATTCTATAATAGGTACCGTAGTGAATATAGTATTACCCAGTCTGTCTACAGATTCTATAATAGGTACCGTGGTGAATATAGTATTACCCAGTCTGTCTACAGATTCTATAATAGGTACCGTGGTGAATATAGTATTACCAAGTCTGTCTACAGATTATATAATAGGTACCGTAGTGAATATTGTATTACCCAGTCTGTCTACAGATTCTATAATAGGTACCGTGGTGAATATAGTATTACCAAGTCTGTCTACAGATTCTATAATAGGTACCGTAGTGAATATTGTATTACCCAGTCTGTCTACAGATTCTATAATAGGTACCGTGGTGAATATAGTATTACCCAGTCTGTCTAGAGATTCTATAATAGGTACCGTGGTGAATATTGTATTACCAAGTCTGTCTACAGATTCTATAATAGGTACCGTGGTGAATATAGTATTACCCAGTCTGTCTACAGATTATATAATAGGTACCGTGGTGAATATTGTATTACCAAGTCTGTCTACAGATTCTATAATAGGTACCGTAGTGAATATAGTATTACCAAGTCTGTCTACAGATTCTATAATAGGTACCGTAGTGAATATTGTATGACCAAGTCTGTCTACAGATTCTATAATAGGTACCGTAGTGAATATAGTATTACCCAGTCTGTCTACAGATTCTATAATAGGTACCGTAGTGAATATAGTATTACCCAGTCTGTCTACAGATTCTATAATAGGTACCGTAGTGAATATAGTATTACCCAGAGTGTCTACAGATTCTATAATAGGTACCGTAGTGAATATTGTATTACCCAGTCTGTCTACAGATTCTATAATAGGTACCGTGGTGAATATAGTATTACCAAGTCTGTCTACAGATTCTATAATAGGTACCGTAGTGAATATAGTATTACCAAGTCTGTCTACAGATTCTATAATAGGTACCGTAGTGAATATAGTATTACCCAGTCTGTCTACAGATTCTATAATAGGTACCTTGGTGAATATAGTATTACCCAGAGTGTCTACAGATTCTATAATAGGTACCGTGGTGAATATAGTATTACCCAGTCTGTCTACAGATTATATAATAGGTACCGTAGTGAATATAGTATTACCAAGTCTGTCTACAGATTATATAATAGGTACCGTGGTGGATATTGTATTACCAAGTCTGTCTACAGATTCTATAATAGGTACCGTGGTGAATATAGTATTACCCAGTCTGTCTACAGATTCTATAATAGGTACAGTGGTGAATATAGTATTACCAAGTCTGTCTACAGATTCTATAATAGGTACCGTGGTGAATATAGTATTACCCAGTCTGTCTACAGATTCTATAATAGGTACAGTGGTGAATATAGTATTACCAAGTCTGTCTACAGATTCTATAATAGGTACCGTGGTGAATATAGTATTACCCAGTCTGTCTACAGATTCTATAATAGGTACCGTGGTGAATATAGTATTACCCAGTATGTATACAGACTCACTACACTCTATAATAGGTACCGTGGTATCACCCAGTCTGTCTACATGCTATTGGATGTTTAGGAATTAAAAACACGGTGGACTCGCAATAATTCGAAGTCGAAAGAGACCACCTATAAGATACTTCGAGTTATCGACTTGTTCGAGTGATCTATGGATGTATGTTTAATTAAACTTTGTACTATCAGCTTCGTGACTCAGTTATATTTAATCATGTATTGGTGACACAATTGTAACACGAAAAAAGCCACACCAGTTCTGATTGCTCGTAAAAAAGCAGTCAGAAAACTGCTACGCTGTTTTAAAAAAAAAGTTTTTGAAAGATATATCCGTTTAATGAAAAAGTTAAATAATCTTTTCGAATAATCCCATGTTCGAGTTATCGCGTGTCCCCTGTATGTATCCAGACACACAATGTTACACCCCACTTTATCGGGTTGTTTTCCTGTAACCGACATCATCACAGCAGAAACCGGTATCTCAGTCGCTAGCGACGCGGGCTATCATTCCAGGGGCTCGTGAGTTCGAACCCCACCTCGGCCAATATTTTTCCGACGTTTGAAAAAAGTCACTACGCTGAACCTTATCCATCAATTTGCTAACATTCTATGGTTAGTTGAGTTTATCGTCCCGATATAACTGAACATCGGTTGAAGACGGGGTTAAACCATAATACATCAATTATATTTGTATAGACTTGTCTTCACCAAGTATTGACAAATGGGTAGCGAACACTGTAAACCTAGGTTCAACAATACAAACGTTGCGTAGTTCGTGTAAAGTTGCACATAACATAATGTGAAAATTGTTTAAAGACGATTTTCACGAAAACTCCGGGTTTGGCCACTAGAATACAGCCGGATGAAGATTTGTTAAAATTATTGCAATACAAAACATGAAATATACAGTTTCTACTAGACTTTACCGATCGAAAATGAGGAATTACTCATTGAGAACGATTCCTGCTTTTCTCGGCACGATATTTTGTTTTCATTTTGATTTCCATCCCAACTTTGCCTTTCTCAGATACAACACTACTCGGTTTTAGTGTGTCAAAATTAAATCCAAATATTAAGTATATATATTTTATACTTGCAAGTTGAACATTGCACCAGAAATAACAGTTTACGTTTTCAACCGGGTTGTAGATCCGTATAGGACTCTACAGCACATACATTACACGTCTTACCTAATAACTCACACGCCCTAGTTAAACCGTAACATTCCCTACGTAAACAGTAAGTCACAAGCCTAACGTAAACCAACAAAGGCCGGACATAAACAACCACACACCTTATATAAACTACTACATGCCGGACGTAAACCGTCACGCTCCCTACGTTAGCCTTTACATGCCCTATGTTAGCTTTTACACACCCTTCGTAAACCGTCACATGCCCCCACATAAATCGTCACACGCCGTACATAAACCGTCAAGCGCCGTACGTTAGCATTGACACGCCCTAAATAAATCGTGACACACCCTTCTTTAGTCTTCACACTTACGTAAACCGTTATAAGTATTACGTTATCCTTCGTAAACTGTTACATGCCCTACGAAAACCGTCACATGCCCTACGTAAGAAGTAACATGCCCTACGTAAATTGTCACATGCCCTACGTTAACCTTTACACGTCCTACGTAAACCGTCAGACGCCTTACGATAATTTCTACACGCCTTTCGTTTGCCTTCTCACACCCTACGTTAACCGTTACACGTATTACGTTAGCACGCCCTACGTAAACCGTCACATGCCCTACGTGAACCGTCACATGCCCTACGTTAATCTTTACACGTCCTACGTAAACCGTCGGACGCCTTACGATAATCTTTACACGCCCTTCGTTTGCCTTCACACACCCTACGTTAACCGTTACACGAATTACGTAAGCCTTCACACACCCTTCTTAAACCGTCACACGCCCTACGTAAAGCGCCATATGTAAGCCTTTAAACATTCTACATAAAACGTCACATTACCTACGTTATCCGTCACACGCCCTACGTTAACCGTCACACACCCTTCGTTAACCGTTACACGTACTGCGTTAACCTCCTCACGTCCTACGTAAGCATTCACAAGCCCAACGTTTAAGAATCTTAAATCCCCCATTAACTCGTTCCCATATACAACAACTCTTTAATATCATCTGGTATGCATATATATATATATATATATATATATATATATAGTTCTGTATCACCGTAATTTCTGGCAGAAAGACAAGTTCTGTACTCACGTTGTGGGCAGATGCCCGAACGAATAGGCATATCTCTATCAGCCCGAATATACGGTGCCTTTTTTCGAACGGCAGTACACGATAACCAAAAATTATTTGAAAAAAAATCTGCCTAAAATGCCCGGGCGTGACGTGAGCAGAAAATTAGAAGTTCGGGTTGTTTCCCTTTATCTACCATCTTGATCGCTCTATGTAAATAGCTGAGGAGTCAGATATATCTGGCAATGTGTATTCCCCGGCCATATCGATAAAATTAGACCTTAAAACCCGGCCATCACGGCGTCAAATTAAAGCTGACTTTTATAGCTTTGATTTGGTATATTAAACATAAAAATTCAATAATAACTTATAGAAATATTGTTCGATAATCATGAAGACTTTTTTTCATATTACAATCAGCGTAATTTCATCCAAAGGCAATTGCCGGCCACCCCCATTTAAAATCTTATCGAGATTGTCGGGCCTTTATTAATCATATGTAGTGCAAGTTCTATTTCTTAAAAAGGTGTTTTTATTATATCTTAGGTTTTAAGCTGTCTAACTATAATGGCAAAAGTGTATTTTTTCAGATTTGTTAAAAACAGTGTTTGTTTAACATGATGTATGTCTTTTTCAGGTAAATTTGGTGAATGTCAACTCAAGACTTTCCAGTCTCCGAAAATCCTTATGTAGTATCGTTTTTAATCAAATTTGATATATGATACAAAATGATATTGTAATTAATTTACATCATCACTAATGAGTATATTATGTAGTTGAATTGTATGAACTTGTATTCATTTTGTTAAATTTAATTTATTAATCCTTAGAGAGAATGATTATGTAATTAATATGTTTTCTTTTTCTCAACTTAGATGCTATTATCGTATGATGTTATTTCTACTGAAACATATCGGTGTTCTGTGTCATGTTCCGTCTTTACTTTCCTTAATGACTTTGTTTGTATGTATTACATGTTAATATACATAGATTAAAAGCAATTATTATAATTGTCCAAATTATGTATAACTGTTATTAATTGAGCGGCTACAACCTTTATTGTCTTTGATTTAAGTTTTGCAAACTGAAAATGCCTTAATGCAAAAGTCTATATATTTCACTTGACGGTTGCAGAACCTTCCCCATTATACAAAGTTGGTTTCTGGAATACTAGTTTCAGTGATTAGTTAAGTTTTGTTTATACTTTTTTGACAGTATCGGATTTGGAACGTATTTTGTGTTTGTGTATTATAATATATTGTTTATAATAAAGAAACCTTTAATTGAAAATTGACTTGCCTGTTTCTGAATTGTGAGTGTGTTGTATAATTGCAAACAGTTGTTAGTTTACCTAGAAATGGCACTTGTTGTCGGACACAGTCAGACCAAATACTTGGCTGAATATCTTCCTAAGGATAGTTTTAGTGTGTTTGCCTTCCCTGGCTACAAACTCGCCATTTTTGACAGAAGAAGTGCTGTTCGATGTTGCGCCATACTTTTCGGTAAGTAATGCTATTTATACTATTTTTGTATTTTCATTTATGTACAATATAGTGACATCTGCACGACGATGATAAACAATTTGTAAAAACATTTCAAACCTTTCCCTCATATAGACGCATTCTGAAGCCTCTGCAGCAGGCGGCTTTTTAAAAACATGGTGACAAAAGAGGAAATTGCTCAAAACGAGAATTTTCTCCTTTCGTCACCATGTTTTCAACTATGTTCAATTATTGGGTCTTACAGGTTTTAGGTACTTTATTTGATTCTCCCGTCTATATAGTATTGTTAAATATGCTAACGAAAATTTTCTCCTTTCGTCACCATGTTTTCAACTCTGTTCAATTATTGGGTCTTACATAATTATATATGCTACATTGTGTGTCTTGTACGCCTCGTTTATATATATTTATTATTATTCTGTGTTTATATTTCTCATATTGTCTTGTATACATGAACTGAGATTATAATTAATAAAACTTGAAAAACTTGAAAAAAACACAAATGTTTTAATAGTCGTCTGCTGCAGAATCGTGGTATGAAGGTGTTGATTTGTCGCTTAAGAGTTATTATGACACGATTATTGGTTGTCTGTAATTTTGTAACGGCCATATAGACTTACGCAAAGAATATTTAAAATCCTACTATTATACATGGCCAAATTAAAAGAAATTCGAAAATCTAATGATATCAGGTACAAAAAAAGTATATATATGAAATATATACCGTTATTTTGTATGTTTCACTGCTTATGCTTTACTTACCACATGGGTCTATGACCTTCTGGTGATATTTTGAATAAACTCTACATCATCTGAGAACATGTTCCTCTTCTATATATACGAACATATTTTAAAAAAAAAAATGATAAAAGGAGTTAATTAACTAAATTGAATATCAACACATATGTGACACTGCACTATTACATTGTTTTATTTAAAACAATATTCTTTCGTCTATAGAGATTTTAATTATTAAAAAGTCCGTTTCATCTCTGATTATAGCACACACGTCAATAATAAGTATTGTGGTGTTTTCCGGACACACTTCTTTAATAAGCGACACTTGCTACCGAATAGTAAAACAGGCTGGACATTATCGCTTGTTAACACCTTGCTAATCTGTTTGTGTACGGCACAGGTACATTGCATATTATATATAATTATTAATTATTAAGCTTTATTGCATAAAACATACATACATGTTTAAAGCAAATACAGTTTAACACAAAGACATGAATTTCGTAAAGGAAAACATACAATTTTCGGAAGAGCAAAGTAGTGGTGATTGTAGGTGGATATATTTTAAGTTCTGATTAACATTGCCTCATAAATAAATCTACTTAATCCGCTTATAGTTGTTTTACATGTTTCAGACATGAGATTTATAAATGTTTGTGTCGTTGGCAATTTGAAATAATACCTTTTCAAATTTTTCACTCTTAAGTCTGTGTATTTTGGACATATAAGAAGGAAATAATATTCTGATTCTATTTGATTAAAATGACAATTTTTACAGATTCGAGTGCTACGAGGGTTATTCGTAAATCTTCCTTGTTCTATAGCTAAAGTATGCGATGACGTTCTAAATCTTGCTAATGCTGTTCTATATTTTGGTACTTTAATCACTTGTAAGTATTTTTCAAGAGCTACCGAATGCTTGAATAGGCAATATGACTCTAACCTTGGTGAGTTATTTATAATTCTATACCATTTCGCATAATATGTTTTTATAATATAATACTTGATTGGCTGCAATTCAATTTTTATATTTGATTGATTTTCCCATAATAATATTAACCCTGATTCATCTAAAATTTGCTTAATGCTATAAGCCCAGTTATTATTGTTATATGTATGTCCATTTTCGGCATCTGTTTTTAGCATTTTGTACGTTTTAAATAGAATACTATTTTCATTTAGAGATAATATTTTCATCCAATATTTTATCATTATTATTTTTCTTTGAATGTACATTGGTATAGTTCCTAGTTCTCCGTATAGCGCTTCGAGGTTGGTTGATTTTTTAACACATAACATCTTTCTACAAAATTTGGAATGCATAGTTTCTACATCAGGTGATTTATGCATTCCCCAAATCTGGGCCCCGTAGTTCAGAGTTGTAGAAACAAGTGCATCGAATAACTTAAGTCGTTCTGTAATAGGCAGTTCTATTTGATTAAATATCGTAAATAGGTTATGTAGCGCGAATGAAGCATGTTGGGCTGTGCGTTTTTGAGTCTGTGTCCACTTGCCATTTTTAAATAAGTGTACTCCTAAGTATTTAAATGATTTAACAAGTTCAATCTTTGTTTTATATAGATAAAAGTCGTAAGAAGTGTGACGTCCATTTTCGCATATCATGATCTTAGTCTTGTTGACGTTAATCTTAAGTTTGTACTTATTGCAATAATTTTCAATGTCGTTTAAAATTGACTGTAATGATTTTGGATCATGTGTAAATACCACTGCATCGTCTGCAAATAATAACAAAAATAATTGCATATCATCAACTGTTAAAATACCATCAATATCACTTTTGATGTGTTGCAAAATATCATTCAGAAAAAATAAACATAACAAACTACTACACGGATCGCCTTGTTTTACACCGATATATGAATTAAAAGATTCAGATTTAACATTTTGGTATCGAACAGTTGATTTTACAGTTGTATACATAGATCTTAAAGCTAAGACAAATTTTGAGCTGACATTGTTATTTAATAACTTCTGCCATAAAAGTAAACGGTCAATTTTGTCAAACATCTTTTCCCAGTCTAGGAAAGCGACGAATAATTTCCTTTTATTATACAACGTTTTTGAGATAAGAGCATGTAACACAAATATGCAGTCTATAGTTGATTTATTTTTTTGAAAGCCATACTGGTTGTCACTTATCTTTTCATGTTTAATTGCCCATTTAGATAATCTGCTAACCAGTATTTTTGAATATATTTTTGATAATATGTTATTCAAAGTAATGCCTCTGACATTTTTGGGCTCATGTTTACCTCCCTTGAAAATGGGAATAAGTAATCCTTCACACCAGTCATTCGGAAAATTCCCTTCTCTAAATATCCTGTTATAAAATTTAAGTAGATATTGTGAGATTATATCAAATGAATATTTAAAGATTTCTGCAATAAGATGATCATTTCCTGGGCTTTTCCCGTTTTTTTGTTCGAAAACGGCTTTTTTTAATTCGGTTAATGTGATATCTGCATCTAAATCAATATCATGAATTGGAGTATTTTGATTATTTAAATTATTATTATCAGTTTCATCTGAATCTGAATTTGTTCCATACAGATCATTAAAATATTGCGATATGTCATCGATCTTTACATTTATTGGATTAAATGAACTACTTTTATATTGAGATTTCACCTCTTTCCAGAATGTTTTCGAGTTATTTTTGGCTAATTTCGCTATTCGGTACCCTTCAGTCTGTTTAAATTTTGCTTTGAATTTACGTTTAATTTTAACATATGTTTGTTTTTTATTTAAATATACTGTTCTATTTTAATTAGTTTTATTTCTAAGAAATATATTTCTTGCTTTATTAAATTCTTTACGAGCTTGGTAGCATTCTCCGGTAAACCATGTCTTTCTATTTGGGTTATACGGTAGCATTCGATAAACAGATAACAATTTAAGTTTGATTTGTTCTCTTTATTGTTTGTTGTTATAAAGCCGATTTTTGTTAATAGTGTTTAATAATGTTTAATTAAGCCAGAAACATAATAATACATTGGGTTTTTTTTGTTGACAATATTAGTATATGATGCGTTTTTCCTGTTTCAGAATGTTGTGTAAGTCGATGGGGCAAACGACATTTGCTATAAATCACCAGAGCAGATAGTAGCCGATATAGGATTGCTTTGTGAAGCTATAAGATACTCATCACCAAGGTAAATATACATTTTAATGTAGCCGTAATTAGGAAACGACGTATCAGATTATTACATATAAAATTGAAAACATACAAGTAAAAGTAGTAAATTGTTCAAATAATGCCTAAATTTGTTAAAGAATTGACAGTATAAGGAAGACAGAAATAACATTTCATGACTCGTTCTTATAAAAACTTGGAATCTTTGAGACTTGGAAAATGCAATTTGTCAAAAATAAAGATAATGAAGTAAACGAAGCATACACATGTCATAATGATAATTTTTACCTACAGCGTGACAGTTCATGTGTCAGAGGTCTTGCCACGAGGACAGAACTGGTTTCCCGGCTACCAGTATAGCCACAGCTTTCTCGACCAATGGAACGAGGATGCTCACAAAGTAAATATTTTACTGAGGGAAATGGTCCGTGATGAGTATTGGATGAGACTACTCAAACTTCATGAGTTTCTAGCCAATATTGGTAAGTTATTACATACAATATTACAATTTGATTTGTTGTGAACAGTGTAATTCAAGATAAGTCTTCGCATATTCTGTTGGTATTGACTACTTTATTTGAACCCGTCCGTGGGAAAATGTACGGTTTTTGTGAACAGTGTAAAGCAAGATTAGGCTGTTGATATTGGCTACTTTATGTATGTGTGTATGTAAATGGGAGATATTTCCTTTCATTCTAACTGACCTGTATTTGCTTGAAGTATTGTATTGTATTGACAATAAACTTTGTAAGTTTAAGTCTAATGAAATATTCTTCTTCTTCTTCTTTATTTGAACCCGTGCGTGGGAAAAGCAGAAACAGAAAATAATGATATTAATAACGCATTTACGGCAGAATCACACATTAATGACATAAATACCAAATTAACAAGCACCTCACATATAGAAGACATATTGGAAGACAAAAATGCAACAACAATAGACGACAAAACCATGTCTGAGAGAAAAGGTAAAGAAAATAATTTATCACAAGAATCACTCTCACAATACATTAGGCCTATAGACAATGTTCTAATTAAATATGTTTCATCAATGAATTCATTCGTGGTAGAGGGAATAAAGGGCACAAAACGGGTAATCACATTGCAACCAACCGCCGAATCGTGTAGCTGCCCGTCTACTGGACAATGCTATCACATATTAGCAATTAAAAAATCTCTAAATATTGAATGTAATGCAAAAAATAAATCCGTAAAAAACCTAACAATTTTAAGAAAAAATGCAAAACCAAGAATAGCTAGAAAAACAGGACAAAAACAACCCAGAAAAACAGACTTTGAAATAATCGCAGCACCAGACTCTTTATCCATCTACACCAGCATTTGCACTTGAAAATAGCATGATAAAAAATACCCCGAAAACGATAAAAAAACACACCGAAAACACCAAGCGTATCTAATATTAAGAAAAGGAAAACTCAAACAAATTGTTCTAAGGCCAAAAAGAAAATTAAATTTGAAAATATCGTCGAAGAAGCAGAAAACTTAAAGAACACCACACTCGCGGAAGAAATATTAAACGAGGAAATAAACACTTCAATTAAAGAATACACACATAATATATGGATTAAACAACTGCGTTTAGCTGACCGTGACGATATAACGGATGCTAACGGTTGGCTAAATGACAGGGTCATTAATTTTGCACAATATTTAATTAAGAACATCAATTCTGTAAATGGGCTTCAAAATACATTGTTTGCATATCACTTTGATGATAAAAAGCAGGAATGGTATATCAATAAAAATTTCAAAAAACAAAACGCTCCGAGCTGCCAAATACATTATAATGGAAATAGTCATTGGGTTTGTTCATATCAAAAGGTAGATAACGGACCGGTATATTTAATAGATAGCTTAAAATCAACAAGAACATTAAATGCTAATATGAACATACACATTTCTCAGATTTACAATAGTGATCATGATAATATTACCGTTTTAATCCCAGAAGTTCAGAGACAAAGTAATTCCTCTGATTGTGGTGTTTATGCAATTGCATTTTTAACAGAACTTGTGATGAATAATTTTAATGTGGACCTTTCAAAAACACGCTTTATCATTTCATCAATGAGAGAACATCTATTATATTAAAATGCATTGAGAACGATGAGATTGAAATGTTTCCAAAAGTTAGTAAAATGCCAAAAATGCCCTGCAAATTGCCAATGACCCAAGGAAGATCAAAATCAAGCTCTACTGTACATGTAAAATGCCCGATATCATTGATGACATGATTCAGTGTGAAAGAAAGCAATGCGGTAAATGGTTCCATAAAAAGTGTACGTCAAATCCAACAATTGTAGATAATTGGCTCTGTTCGTTTTGCAGTTGGGATTAATTGACAAACGATCAGAAATTATTTATTGTTGAATTCGAGTCAAACTTTTTGTGAAATACAATATGTTAACATTTTCTTCATTCGTTAGATTAGTTCTTTTGTTTACTATTATAGGCCTATAGATTTTTCTATTTGTTTACTATTATATTTCAGAAGGGAAAATCAACAATTGACTGTATATTCCTACTACAATCTATTATTACGCATACTCTTCATTCCCCTAAAAAGTTATGTTGTGCTTTCATAGATTTTGAGAAATGCTTCGATAAATTGAATCGAGTATTTATTTTTCAGAAATTATTACAAGAAAACGTCAGCCCTAAACTTATTCAATCTATTAAAAATATGTATAACACAGTAAAAGCAGCAGTTAGGTTTAACTCTGAAACCTCGTCTTTCTTTAACTCGAACATCGGTGTAAAACAAGGCGATCCGAGCTCAACAATTTTGTTTCTCTACTTTATAAATGACATAACTAACAACTTCAACTGCGAAATAGAAGGTTTATTTAAACTTAACGATCTCAGTCTATACATACTCCTCTTTGCAGACGACGCGGTACTATTCGCGCATACACCCACAGCTCTACAATCACTACTCAACGATTTATCGAGATATTGCGAATCGTGGGGTTTAAATATAAACACTAAGAAAACAAACGCCATGATATTTGAATTAGGAAGACATACTACTTACAACTTCACTTTAAACACTATTCCATTAAATGTAGTAACATCTTTCAAATACCTTGGAATTAATCTCTTTAAAAATGGTAATATAAACCGAACACAGAAGAAACTTGCGCATCGTTCATACTTTGCTCTTCATAACCTTTTTATTATCCTGAACCAACTTGACGTTGATATCAAAGAACAATGTAGACTATTTGACAGCCTTGCTGGTTCTATACTCAATTATGGTGCAGAAATAATAGGTGACCACGAGTGTAAAGATATTGAACAGGTACACTGCAAATTTCTCAGAAAAATCCTATGTGTGAGAAAGTCCACAAACTTAGACGGCTTATACGGAGAAACAGGCAGATATCCAATGAAAATACATCGAACACTTACTATGTTTAAATTCTGGATAAAAGTTTTAAAACTTAATAATCAAACTCTAATCAAAACAATGTATAGCATACTCCAACAGGACGCTGACGAAAACAAAACATACAACGGTAATAATTGGGCATATAGAATTAAGGTATCACTAAATGAATTAGGACTACAACAATTGTGGTTACATCAACATGAATGGGAAATTAAATTAGATACGATCAAAATTAGAATTTTAGACATTTACAAACAGACATGGCTCTCTAACATAACTAACTCAAACAGATTATCTTTGTATAGTACATATAAGCAACATTTTGAGTTGGAACCATATTTACATAAATTATACATTGATAAATATAGAATAGCATTGACCAAATTTAGACTTTCATTCCATAACCTCCAGATTGAAAAAGGTAAACACGAAGGTATAGCGAGAAATGACAGAATATGCCAAAATTGCACAATGGGTGTAATAGAAAACGAATACCACTTCCTGTTAGCCTGCCCAAAATACTATGATCTAAGAAACAAACTACTTAAACCATACTTCTGTCATTGGCCAACAATCCACAAATTTAAATCATTGCTTTCCACAACAAATATAAATGAATTAATAAACTTATCAAAATATATATATTTCGCCTTTAAACGAAGAAATATCACATAAATAAAACAATAGCTATTACCTTTCTAACAAGTCACTACATAAATTCATCATCAAATTATTAGTTAACATCCCTTACATAAGTAGTATATATATCCCGTAACATTGTTCAAATCAATAAAGTTTCGGAATTATACACAGAATGTATAAAGTTTCGGAATTATACACAGAATGTATAAAGTTTTCAATTTTTGTTTTTGATCCAGATAGGACTCATGTATTCCTCCTACATTCAGTTATTTTTTGGAGTGTATATCTCATGTACTGTTGGGTTTATTCATAATGGTTTGTACATAGATAATTTGTATTATATTGTTTCCTTTTCTTCTGGTAAAGCGTTTCTAGTCATGTAACTCTTCTCGCACTATTCCAATGTTTTCAAAACGTTTTAACCTAACCTAAATATATATTGATTTCAAAAGTCTATTTAAAAAAAAAAAAAAAAAAAATGCACAACCTAGTCTGCCACACGTTAAAACCTTACATAAAAGATTTAAAAATATTTAACATCATAAATATTTTTTCAAATCCTTGAGAAAAAATACATTCTACATATTCAATTGGAACTTCTCGGAAAAGGCTTTCTTGTATACAACCTTATATTATGTAAAATATTAATATGTGTATTGGCTATAAATATGTTATATTTAATGCTGAATAAAGATATGTAAAGATATATATAGATTTTTCTATTTGTTTTATATTAGATAATCGTTATCTGTTTTTATTTAAAGATATGTTTTATATGTTAACTGTTATATGTTCTAATTTAAAGATATGTTATATGTTAACTGTTATATGTTTTTCTTTAAAGAATTAAGTGTTTTGATGTTATAAAAGTTTATTGTTTGCCTTGAAATGTTAAGCATAGAATTAAATAAATTAATTTCTAAATATGTTTTGCTCATTCTGTATTTCGTTGTGCCTTAAAATCATTTGCGACCAGTGTATAGCCAGATCAGTAATATTCCTGTTTACCTAATGCTTCATATAAATGAAAACTAAGATAGGATGCGATAGCCAAAAAAACCAAAGAATTTAATATGGGTCATGTAAACGGGTTTAATACGATTTTATTATATATTTTATAAGACGTTTACATCACAAAATAATTAACCGATTGATATATATATATTCTTTATTTCCTCCAAAGATGAAGAGCATTACAATACATAGAATATAATAGATTACCTAACACAGAGTATTGTACAAAAGAAAAAAGATATCGTTTTATATACCACATGAAAGCTTAATCAGTTATCTTCATATATGTAAAGGAATAATTAGGATGCAACAGTTAAGACAAATTTGAGTCAGGGGGGCCGTTAAACTGTACAACTGTATATTCTTTAGAACATAGCACTAACATTTATCAATTTATGAAGACGTATATGTCACAAAATCATTTATTGATTAAAAATATTTTTACATTTCCATAAAGGTTAGAACAATATCATTAATTTGACATCTTATTATTAGAATCAAATAAGGAATAAATACTTTAGTAGGGGGAGCCGTCAAACGCTACAATTCAATATTCTTCAGAAAATATGCTTAGAATTGGTCAATATATGAAGACATATATGTCACAAAATAATTTATTGATTAAACATATTTTTACATTTATATAAAGGTTAGAACGATAGCTTCAACTTAACACCAAATTTATTAGAATCGAATATGAAATAAAGATTTTAGTAGGGGGGCCGTGATGGCCGGGTTTTAAGGTGTAATTTTATCGATATGGCCGGGGAATACACATATGTACTCGTGACGTCACGCTTAATGGCGCGCGGAATATTTTGACTAAAGGTTAGTGTGGTTTCTCTACGTATTTTTGCAATTTGGTTAGTGATACACTTAGTATTTGGATCCCAAATTAATGAGGAATAATCTTATTTTGGGTCTTACTATAGCTTTATGTGCATGCTCTTTTACTTTTGATGAGTTTGTAGTGATTGTTGGGACAGACTTACGACAGGAGGGTGTTGGTGGTTTCGTCCCACTACCAGTTTATCTAACTTACATTCAGGTATTAAATGTAGTATAAATACGGCTTCTCCTCTCAGGATTGACGGCATATGGTGTCGAACAGAATCCTTTGCATTATTGTATTTTTTGTGTTTCATGTGTTTGATATATATGTCCTAATCAGGGTTCTCCCCAGAAAAATTTGAAGCTGTAGTGGGATTCGCCGGGGGTTAAGGGGGCCGCGATAGGCCCCCTTACGGGTCCAGGGCAGAGCCCTTGTGGGGGACCAGGGGGCGAAGCCCCCTGGAAGCTCATGGTTTCCTTGTAATGAGAAGCCTTAAATTCAATTTCCTGAGCAAATAAAAGGATGAAATGAACTTGGAATCAAATGCTGTCTTGAGCATATCAGTGAGTGTATGAATAATAAAATATAAGAGCATTCCTTTTCTTGAAAACTTTTTTTTTTTGAATGATAGAATGGTGAAAAGAGTGGATAAGGTGGCAATAACAAAAGACAATACACATAAAAGTTCATGTAAATAGAAGATTTGATAATGTAAACAAGCATAATACATTTACTAACATTTTGTAACATAAAATGTAAAATATAAATGAAAAAAAAAGTATAATTAATGCACAAAAGAATCCTAGGATTTAAGAAATTTCTTTCTGAATTTTTCAAGAAAGGAAGACCCCTCAGGATCAATTGGATGATTGCTTATTTTTTAAAACATTGTGGGAAAATGTGAAATTTATGAAAATGATGATTGCTTATTACAAAATTTATGAAAATGATGATTGCTTATTACAAAATTATGAAAATAAATTTCTCCAAATTTCTCCTTTTCCTATAATGTTTCTAAATGTGTATCAAAAGTGTATATATTAATTTGAAAGAGGACCACCAAAGGAACATTTCTGTCAATTGAACACAATTCTTCTTGTTTTCTCTTTGTGCCACAAATCTACACATTCAGACACATTTAGTTCATTTGGGTGTGGGCCCTCCAATGAGACAGTCAGTAGACAGTTTAACACTTTTGTTGAAAGATTGTTCCGAAGTATTGTCTTTATCCTCTTAAGTGAGGAGAATCCCCTTTCACAATCTGTAATGGAAAACAAATTGAATATTAAATTACAATGCAATTCTAATGTATAAATAATGAAAGTCACACATTATTTTTGTTCTGAGCTGTGGCAGTTTATAGCTTTTTTTACCATGGAAAGAAATTAATGAAGTTTAGTCATTCTAACCACAGGAGCTTGAGATTTTATCAATAAAGCAAAGAAAACGAGTAAACAATGAAAAATACCCCCCCTGTATATAAAAAAACACATATAAATATATATTTTTATATACAGGGGGGGTATTTTTCATTGTTTACTCGTTTTCTTTGCTTTATTGATAAAATCTCAAGCTCCTGTGTTCTAACCTGCTGTTGAAGTTGGAATAAGAATCATCATTTACAGAATATGAGTCACGGGATTTGCTGAAAAAATCCGAAATTAGACTGAATGATCTCTTAGACATGTTGAAAACTTCACATGCGATAGTAAAATGGCATTGTAATTACTAAGTTAAATGACTTTATACAGCTTCGATTCCAAGTCAAAATGCAAAAATAACATTACACAGGAAATATAGAAATGACACGTTACTGACTTACCTGTTGTCATTACGGATGGCAGCCACAGTATCTGTAAATGGTAAGGTATAGCGAAGTGTCAACACCTGTTGTCATACATTACCGCCATCTTGTTTATTTTGAAGTCACGGTTACCGATTTGACATTTGAAGGTAGCGATAAAAATGGGGACCATACATAATGGTCGTATTCGTCTCACTCGGAATTACTATAGTACAGCTTACACCAAGTCAAATAGAAATAGATACATACAGTAGTGTATTTAAACTATAGTAGACTACATAGTAAATCGAAGTCGGACCATACATAATGGTCGTATTCGTCTCACTCTAAATTACTATAGTACAGCTTACGCCGTGTCAAACAGATATACATACAGTAGTGTATTTAAACTGTAGTAGACTGTAGTAAATCGAAGTCGGCCACGTGACCTACTCTTATCTAAACATGAAGGGAATATACCGCCTGAAAGCGATGGTGTGATAAAGACTTGTATACTGTACTGGGAGGGATTAAACAACCCTTTATCTCTGCCCACAGCCATCTGTGTGTAATTAACACCTTATTCCTTAAATTTACTCTTTGTTTTTACCCAATATCACAATATTTTTAAGGTGTAACGCTTTGGGAATTAAGCTGTAACGGCGATTTTAAGGCGTAGCGCTAAATGATTATTTTTTTTAAGGTGTAGCGGGCCTGCTACGCCATAAGGGTCTGGGGAGAACGCTGCTAATCCTGTTTCTTCCTTCGGTAGCCGTCTTCATCTCGGTGATGGAGAACGTCGTATCGGATTCCTTCTGGTGCATTTCGGCGGCTAAATTTTGAGGACTCCGTTATCATTGCACTAGTATTAACTTGCTAAAATGCTGAAGGACCTATTCATATGTACCAACATTTTTAAAAAATCCAGGGACAACCCCTCTTGTACACATGATCAGGGAGCACACTAATGAACTGTATTAACTGTTAACCACCCATACACTTAAACTACATGCAGATATAGGTATGATCATTGAAATACCATGAATGTGTGGATACTCTCCTGCATAAAATAATTGTCAACGATAATGAAGTTGTAGAGCATCGGCATTAAGAACAGTAGGTCATGGTACGAAGAACATGCTTGTACTACAGACAAGTTACCCTTAACCAGACATGTGATATTTTCCTGAAGCTAAATAGGGAGATTTGGTATTTTTGGTAGGGAGATTGGTGTCCCAAAGAGGGAGCTTTTTTCGCGGCAAGATTTTCTGCGACCGGTCACAATTCATTTGATGCTAAAATAGGGTCAAATCAAGCAGGGTATAACTTGCATTATAGAAAGTAATAATTTGCTAATTGAAAAGAATATTTCATAATCATTTATTACTTCAATTTTATTCATGAAAATATTTCAGTATAATATCACAAATATGTTTATATATATATGTAAAGAACTAGTCATAAAAAAAAACAGCACATGAAACTTGGTAAAATGCAATTATTAATTACATTTTTCAATACATGTTCAAAATAATTTGATAATAGTACTTTCAGTACTTTGTATGCTGAACCTTCGTTCTGCACATTTTACCTGATTCAGAGACATATAAACATATTTCCTGAGTGTGACTTTCTTTTGGGGGTAAAAAACATGCTTTTTGGTTGATTTAGAGAATTTGAGATAACATTTTTGTTACTTTCCTTCATAATTTCAATCAGTCATATATCAATTAAAGTTCTTCAATTAAACAGGTTTTGGTGTCAAACATTTGAAAAAAACTTTTTTTCAAGGTTTTGCTTTTTTAGATCACAAGGTGAGCTATTCTGATCACTTTTTGTCCGTCGTCCGTCATCTGTCGTCCGTCCGGCGTTAACTTTTAGCTTTAAACATCATCTCCTCCCAAACTCCATGGACAATTTCCGTGAAACATCACAGGACTGTTCCTCTGGTTGGCTACTTTCAAAGTTGTTCAAAGATTTAAATTCCATTGAGAACTTTGGTTGCTGCGGCATCAGAAAGGGGGCAAAAGGTCCAAACTTTAAAAATCTTTTCCTCCGAATCTGCCTGTCAGATTCAGATATAATTTGGTAGAAATGTTCATTGGGTGACCCTCTATAAAAATTGTTCAAGCCATACTGATTGGTCGAAAAACATGGCAGTCAGGCGGCATCAAAAAAGGGGCAAAATGACAAAATTTGAAAATTCCATTTTTATGCAAATGCTTGTCTGATTTTAAGAAAATATAATACGAATCTTACTGTAATGATCCTCTATTTAATTTGTTTAAGCCGTTTTGATTGGTTACACAATCATAGCAACCAGGCGTCATCGCTAAAGGGGTAAATTGAACTTTTAGCTACAAATGACAACCATCTCCTACCATTCCAATAGACCAATTACCACAAAACATCACAGGAATGTTCCTTTGGTGGTCCTCTTTCAAAATTGTTCAAAGATTAAAATTCCAATGAGAACTTTGGTTGCTGCGGCATCAGAAAGGGGACAAAATGTCCAAACTTTAAAAATCTTCTCCTCCAAATCTGCCTGTCAGATTCAAATATAATTTGGTAGAAATGTTCCTTGGGTGACCCTCTATAAAAATTGTTCAAGCCATACTGATTGGTCGAAAAACATGGCAGTTAGGCGGCATCAGAAAAGGTGCAAAATGACAAAATTTGAAAATTCCATTTTTATGAAAGTGTTTGTCTGATTTTAAGAAAATATAATACGAACCTTACTGTAATGATCCTCTATTTAATTTGTTTAAGCAGTTTTGATTGGTTACACAATCATATCAACCAGGCGTCATCACAAAAAGGGTAAATTGAACTTTTAGCTACAAATGACAACCAACTCCTACCATTCCAATAGACCAATTTCCACGAAACATCACAAGATTGTTCCTTTGGTGGTCCTCTTTCAAAATTGTTCAAAGATTTAAATTCCATTGAGAACTTTGGTTACTGCGGCATCAGAAAGTGAGAAAAATACCCAAATTTTAAAATCCTTTTCCTCCATAATCTACTTGTGCGATTGCAAGATAATTTGGTAGAAATGTTTCTTAAGTGACCCTCTAAATAAACTGTTGAAGCCATATTGATTTTGTTGAAAAACAGGGCGGCATCAGAAAAGGTGCAAAATGACAAAAACTTTATAATTCCATTCTTATTAAAGTTCTTGTTAGATTTCAAGATATAAATGGCCTTTACTGATAAGCTGTTTCTTGAGAAGTGTCCACTCCTTTCAGTTTCATTTGCACTCCCTGATAAAATTTTCCAGATATTTGCAGTTAAATATTTGCTACTAATTTACTATCAATTAGGTGATCGATTTAGGGCCATCTTGGCCCTCTTGTTTAATAGAAAGGTTCCATTGGAGACTCTACAAGATTCCTTTAAACCATTTTCATAGGTTGAAAAACATGGCCACCCAAGGGAGTGGGGCTGTTTGATTTTTGCCTTGGCAGTGGAGCAATATTGGGCCTCTTGTATTAGCTTACCTGACCACAAAATGAGTTATTGTAGACTAGTTGACTATTTTGTAAATATGAAAATCACAAAAAGCAGGTGAGCAATCCAGTGCCATCATGGCCCTCTTGTTTACAGTTTCCAATTGTTGTGTTTTGTCCCTTTTCACTTTAGAATTTGAAAGAAGAAACTGTACAGACAGTAACTCATGCTGGTTATAAACCATCAATTATTAGAAGGAGTTGTAGCGCCCTTTCAACTTTTAATTAACATAAAAAACTCTGGGCGATTATGTAACATTATGAAAGGGTGGATAGAACTTAAGATACTGGTCAGGGTTCACTTTGGTTGGAAGCCAACATGTTTATGTGACGAGGCAGTATTTTTGGGATATCAGTCATTTATTGTGATGGCTGTAGTATTGATACAATTGTGTAAATTGTTTTTCCTGTTTGTGAACTGTGTAGTGTGTATGTAGGTAAGGACTCAACCTCCCCCTATAGCTTGTATACAACTTAACCTGCTCCCTATACAAATGATATTAATTTATGATGCTGGTATACTTTGAGGAGTTCATGCTTAATAAAAGTAGGTAGGTCTCTGAAACATTTCTATAAATTTCCATGTCTACTGTTTTATTACATTGATAGTCTTCATAAAAATCCCATATTTATCTCCAAACTGTATACTCTGGTACTCAATTGGTAGAGCAGAAATTACTCCCTAAGAAGTGAGTCAATATATGTAAGCTAATGATAGCCTTCACAAACATTAAATAACCTAAATACAATCAATGAAGATTTCTAGAGATGAACACATAATGCAAGTACCTTTTAAACAAGTATACCAATTAATATTGTATATGCACATTCATCAACTTCGCCCACAATAATGGTCAAATTGAAGGAAAATCTGTTTGCGATAAAAGCTAAAAGTTTGGCATCCTTGTCACATGGACTAATTATACCCCCAAAAAACAAAGTTTTTGGGGGGTATATAGGAGTCACTGTGTCGGTCGGAAGCCATATTTTGTCCAGCCTTTTTAGCTCACCTGAGCTTTGCTCAAGGTGAGTTATTGTGATTGCCTTTTGTCCGGCGTCCGGCGTCCGGAGTGCGTCAACTTCTTCTCCTCAGTAACCAGTGGGTCAATTGGGATGAAACTTCACAGAAAGCATCCTCTCAATGACCTCACCAGAATTCCTTCAAATTTTTGGGATCCATGCAGAATTCTGGTTTCCATAGCAACGATATGAAAAAAACTTCAAAATTCTTCTTCTCCCAAACTGGTTGGCAGATTTTGAAATTATTTTGTAGAAATGTTCCTTGGGTGACCCTCTATCAGATTCCTTCAAGCCATGTTGATTGGTCAAAAAACATGGCCGCCAGGGGGGGCCGGGGCTTTTTTGCCGTTAAGGCTTATATGGCTATAGTGAAAACTTAAAAAATCTTCTCCTCAAAAAGTGTCAGGCCGATTTTCATATAATTTTGTAGAAATGTTCCTTGGGTGACCCTCTATCAGATTCCCTGAAGCCATGTTGATTAGTCGAAAAACATGGCAGCCAGGGGGGGGGCGGGGCTTTTTTGCCTTATATGGCTATAGTGAAAACTTAAAAAATCTTCTCCTCCAAAAGCGTCAGGCTGATTTTCAAATAATTTTGTAGAACTGTTCCTTGGGTGATCCTCTATCATATTCCTTCAAGCCATGTTGATTGGTAAAAAAACATGGCCGCCAGGGGGCGGGGCTATTTTGCCTTATATTGCTATTTAGTGAAAACTTAAAAAATCTTTATCTCCGAAAGTGTTCAGCCGATTTTCAAATAATTTTGTAGAAATGTTCATTGGGTGACCCTCTATCAGATTCCTTCAAGCCATGTTGATTGGTCGAAAAATATGGCCGCCAGAGGGCGGGGCTATTTTGCCTTATATTACCATAGTGAAAACTTAAAAAATCTTCTTCTCCGAAAGTGTGAGGCCGATTTTCAAATAATTTTGTAGAAATGTTCCTTGGATGACCCACTTTCAGATTCCTTCAAGCCATGTTGATTGTTCAAAAAACATGGCCTCCAGTGGGCAGGGCTATTTTGCATTATATGGCTATAGTGAAAACTTAAAAAATCTTCTCCTCCAAAAGTGTCGGGTCGATTTTCAAATATTTTTGTAGAAATGTTCCTAGGGTGACCCTTTATCAGATTCCTTCAAACCAAGTTGATTGGTCGGAAACTATGGCTGCCAGGGGGCGGGGCTTGTATAGCTCAAGTGAAAAAAAAAAAATCAGGTGAGCGATTCCAGGGCCATCATGGCCCTCTTGTTCTTACAAACCACTTTGTGGAATTCAATGAAATCTTACATGAAGCTTCTATAACAAGAGGAGATGTGCATACCTTAAAGGTTTTACAATTGCATGTTATTTTACAAAGTTATGGCCCTTTATACTTTTTGTTCGCGGGTATTAACCCTTACCATGCTGAATTGTTTTGAAGGCTATGTCAGCTCACTGCTGAATTGTTTTCAATTTTTCTCATTTTTTTCAATCCTATGTTTAAAATAGCTGTAACTTTGTTGAAAAATTTCAGAAATCAAAATAATTTGGCATGTGATGCAGAAATAGAATGTTGTATCTTATCCATATATGTTGGCGTTTATAAAATCCTAGCCATTACCATGACAACCAAGACACATGCTTAATAGAAGGTTCTGCCTCACAAAAGTGGCTGCAGAGCTGCTGACTAACTGATTTCTTGTTTAATCTTCTATGTATATTGTTAAACATGTTACCAAGGCAAGGTATCTGCATTGCATTCTCATCGAGAGAAAATAGGAACAATTTTGCACCTGCTAACATTCTAAATATGTTCTAATGAGGCTTCAAAGAGCAGTAATTTTGAATACTTTTTAAGTGAAGCTCTATTCTAATTATTGGGCTATTCTTTTGATAGAAATTATTAAAATGAAAAATATTTGGCTAGTGATGCCATAATTGAATTTTGGAACTCTTGTTGCAATAAAAACGTCATGGTGTCAGATACAGTTTCCATGGCAACCTAGACACATGCTTAATAGAAGGTTCTGCCTCACAAAAGTGGCTGCAGAGCTTCTGACCAAATGATTTCTTGTTTAATCTGCTATGTATTTTGTTTAACATGTTGCCAAGGTATCTGCGTTGAATTCTCATCGAAAGAAAATAGGATCAATTTGCACCTGCTAATATTCTAAATATGTTCTATTGAGGCTTCAAAGAGCAGTAATTTTGAATACTTTTTAAGTGAAGTTCTATTCTAATTAATGGGCTATTCTTTTGATAGAAATTATTAAAATGAAAAATATTTGGCTAGTGATGCCTTAATTGAATTTTGGAACTCTTGTTGCAATGAAAACTTTATGTTGTCAGATACAGTTACCATGGCAACCCAAATAAGAGTAAAAAAGAAGATTTCTATTTCATCCATATAGGTAATGGAGCTGTTGAGTTATTGACACAGTTTTTTATCAGTGATGTATGAAGTTTATATGTTTTCAAGATATTGGCATGGAAACCTAGGCCAGAAGAGTTGAAATTAATTGCTCATGAAAAGCTTCTAAATTTGTTTCCTGCAGATTTAAAAAAAAAAAGATGTTTTGAATGAATTTGAAAAAATTATATATAAAACAATTATCTCTTTAACTTCTTAACACATTTATGTATTTTCAAATCACTTGGTACAATTGTTTATCTTAATGGGACAGTTTATTATTTGCAACACTTAGGCTGACAGCTGAAGGTCAAGGTCACACTTTAAGGTCAAAGTTCAAAAACAAGCGAAAATATAACTATTCATAATTTGTTCAATTTCAACATACATATTTTCAGATAAGTATGCACTAATGTTAATGTTTATGAGACAGTATTTCACATACAAGACTTAGAGTTGTAACTCACAGGTCAAGGTCACGAATCAAGGTCAAATGTCAAATCAGGTTAAAACAAGCTTGTCAGCTTACCTACATTAACTTGTACCAATATAAGCATTTTCCCCTCCAAATAATTTTGTATAAATGTTCATTTTAATGCAAATAAGGGTTGCAACTCACAGGTTGATGCCACATTTCAATGTCAAATGCTACAGACATTTTTAAGTTCTTGGCATAGTTGCTAACTTTAACAATATGAGTCACTTTGTTGCATACAAAACCAATGTTGTAGCTCTATGGTCAAGGTCACACTTCAAGATCATAATCAGAAGAAATAGACTGTGTTCTGTTGTCAACAGACATGAATAAATTTTGAAATCACTTGGCATAAATGCATTATATAATTTGATTAAAGGAACATATGCCAAAATGTAAACCCAATTTCTTTTAAACCAAGTTCTTATACTTTGAATTATCAAAAACTCCATTTCATTAATCCCTTTCAAACATTCAGAGCATGTTTGAAAACATCTCTTTTTGTCACAATGAGTTGTACTCTATTTTCTGACTCTGTCAATGATAGAAATATAACATACTTTTTTGTTTTAAATTCCTCAAAAATTATAATTGCATTCACAGAAATTTTCCACTTTTTTTGTCTAGATATTTATAAAGTTGTCTGCTGCAGATTTGTTGCAGGGTTAAGTGGTGGGCACAAACTTGCTATGTCACATTATTGTAGTTATGTGCATGGAGGGCAATCTGAAGGTTATGCACATCACATGTTTCTGCTAGAGAGGTCTATGCATATAGAAATATATCTACCAATTTTCTTGAATCTTATTTTTAAAAAAAAAAGAGTTATAAATCATGATTTTTTTCCCCCTATCTGGGTGATTTGATCACTGGGATGGTCACATCAAAGATTATGAAATGGTAGTCTTCCCTCCTTGGCACATTATTGGTAATAAACCAAGGCAACGTCATATTATGTCTGTAGGAATTAATGTATGTTGTAAGTTGCATAAAACACCAAACAAGTATAAATATATCTGACAGACTGACCATAACTCTAATCCCCTCCAATTAATATGTATGGAATCATCATGCAGGGAGGATTTGACAACTGTGAAACTCTCGCTAGATAGTCATCATCATTTTGTGTGTAAAGTTAATTCTTATTGCATAAATATGTCTATCAAACTTTGACCATAACAAGAGATGATTGTCAAACATTATGCCCCCCCAAGCGCCATGTTGTCAGGAATATTTGGGACAATTTTTCCCCTGATGACCTCAAAATCAATAGAGGTCATCTACTGGTCACCCTCAGCCTCCATGTCAAGTTTTAGGGCCATAGATGCAGGCAATGTGGAGTAATCACTCTGACAAGGTTTTGTGTTCAAGGTCACTGACCTTGACCTTTGACCTGATGATCTCAAAATCAAAAGGGGCCATCTACTGGTCAGGCCAAACCTACCAGTCAAGTTTGAGGACTAAAGCTCAAGGCATTGTTTAGTTATCTCACAATAAGGGTCATCTTCTGTTCACCCCTAGCCTCCATGTTAAGTTTTAGGGTCATGGTTGCACGCAATGTTCAGTTATCAATCGGACAAAATTTCGCATTCAAGGTCAGTGACCTTTACGTTTGACCTGATGACCTCACAATCAATAGAGGTCATCTAGTGGTCCCCCCAGCCTCCATGTCAAGTTTGAGGGCCATGGGTGCAGCCAATGTCGAGTTATCACTAGGATAAGCTTTTTGCGTTCAAGGTCACTGTGACCTTGACCTTTAATCCACTGACCTCAAAATCAATAGGAGTCATTTACTGGTCAGGCCCAGCCTCAATGTCAAGTTTGAGGGCCATGGGTGCAGGCAATGTTGAGTTATCACTTGGACAAGCTTTTCGCGTTCAAGGTCACTGTGAACTTGACCTTTGACTTGATGACCTCAAAATCCGTAGGGTTCGTCTAATGGTCATCCCCAACCTCCATACCAAGTTTGAGGACCATAGGTCCAGGCATTGTTGAGTTATCACTTGGACAAGCTTTGGTCTACCGACGGACCAACATGTGTAAAGCAATATATACCCCTCTTCTTCGAAGGGGGCATAATTATATAACTATGCATTTATCCATAAAGAACTGTACTCTTCTTTGTTAAATCACAGATCTTTAAAGTTAAATAATCTCTCGTAATATCTATTTTGTATTTACCATTACTATTTAGTTGTGTAGATCAAGATCAGACAATGCACATAATAGTGACATATAACATTTGAATTGGTTTTTGCATATACATGTTAGATCATTATACCATTAAAATAAATTGAAATACTGTACCAGATATATAAGATTAGTAATTATTTACTAAATATTTTCAATTACAAATATTGAAAACAAATCTTTCAATGCCCTTTATTTTAAAATCACTGAACAAAACTATTTTAAACTCATTATAAACACTATAAGTGTTTGTTAGAAGTAAAATTTTACTTGGCTAACTTTAAATAGATTCTGGGTAAATCTCACTCACTGATGATGTCATAGCTCCTACACAACATGTGACTATTTATAGCTCAAATCCCAAGGCCTTGACACTTTTACACAGGCTTGAAGAGTGTTTTAAAGAAATATATGCACTGTGGAATTTTAAAAAGTTACTATCTTATATTTAAAGAATGCACCAGTTTGCATAATATATAAACAGAAATAAATTGGATGCACTAGTGGGATTAACCATTTAAAAAGTGACAAACACTTGTTTTTACCTGGATTGATTAATTAAAGATAAATTGATTAAAGAAAGAAAGAAAGAGAGAGAGAGAATTTTTTTATCTAGTTTCAGTTTGTTGACTTTAGCCTAATTGGCTCAGTTTATGCACAGGAGCTTGAGATTTTATCAATAAAGCAAAGAAAACGAGTAAACAATGAAAAATACCCCCCCTGTATATAAAAAAACACGTTTTTAGCTCCACTGGCTGAAAGCCAGTCGAGCTTATGTCATGGCGAATTGTCCGTCGTGCGTGCGTGCGTGCGTGCGTGCGTTAACTTTTTCCTTTAAACGACTTCTTCTCCCTAACCACTTGGCCAATTTGGTTGAAACTTCATGGGAAGCATCCTCTCAATGTCCTCTACTAAATTCCTTCAATTTTTTCTGATCCATTCAAAATTCTGGTTTCCATGGCAACCGAAAGAAAAAAATAGTGAGAACTTAAAAAATCTTCTTCTCCGAAAGTGTCAGGCCGATTTTCAAATAATTTTGTAGAAATGTTCCTTGGGTGACCCTTTATTAGATTCCTTCAAGAAATTTTGATTGGTCGAAAAACATGGCCGCCAGGGGGCGGGGCTTTTTTGCCTTATATAGCTATAGTGAAAACTTAAATAATCTTCTTCTCAAAAAGTGTTCAGCAGATTTTCAAATAATTATGTAGAAATGTTCCGTGGGTGACCCTCTATCAGATTCCTTCAAGCCATGTTGATTGGTAAAAAAACATGGCCGTCACAGGGCGGGGCTATTTTGCCTATATGGCTAAAGAGCAAACTTAAAAAATCTTCTCCTCCAAAAGTGTCAGGCCGATTTTCAAATAATTTTGTAGAAATGTTCCTTGTGTGAACCTTAATTAGATTCCTTCAAGAAATGTTGATTGGGCGAAAAACATGGCCGCCAGGGGGCGGGGCTTTTTTGCGTTATATAGCTATAGTGAAAACTTAAAACATCTTCTTCTCCGAAAGTGTTCAGCCGATTTTCAAATAAATTTGTAGAAATGTTCATTGGGTGACCCTCTATCAGATTCCTTCAAGCCATGTTGATTGGTCGAAAAACATGGCCGCCAGAGGGCGGGGCTATTTTGACTTATATGACCATAGTGAAAACTTAAAAAATCTTCTCCTCCGAAAGTGTCAGGCATATTTTCAAATAATTTTGCAGAAACATTCCTTTGGTGACACTCTACAAGATTCCTTTAAGCCATGGTGGTTGGTAAAAAAAATAGCCACCACGGGGCAGGGCTGTTTGGAGATTTTATTTTTGCCTTATGGCCGTGGAG
The DNA here is from genome assembly GCA_031761405.1 of Serripes groenlandicus. Lineage (NCBI taxonomy): Eukaryota > Metazoa > Mollusca > Bivalvia > Cardiida > Cardiidae > Serripes > Serripes groenlandicus. The sequence goes on along the minus strand of JASEVX010000004.1, from coordinate 146,652,732 downwards.
CGATACTGGCCCTCTTGGGCCTCTTGTTTTATATACAGGGGGGGTATTTTTCATTGTTTACTCGTTTTCTTTGCTTTATTGATAAAATCTCAAGCTCCTGTGGTTTATGTAAGCTAAAAATAAAACAGATAAACTAGAGATGAAAATGTCAAATGATGAGAAAACACACCAGTGCTGAATGCTTATATCGATTAGACTAAACATTAATTTAGTTAAGAAGAAGAAAAGACAAGTTTGAATTAAAGTACAGTATATAGCTCTCTGCATCACATTTCAGCAAGTTGAATGTTGGTTGAGAATAATATGGCGCCCTCAAACTTTTCAATCCAAAATGTTAATGTTAAATACGACCTCTTGTTGATAAAGAGATATTAATTTAACTTTTAAAACTAAGTCCTAAAATAAGCTAGTACGATTCATCCAATGTTGTATTCTGGATGTTGCAACTGTCAATTGTTTTTGTAAATACAACAATTCGGTATTAGACCCTATTTCAAAACATTGAACTTGGTCAATTTATTATACCGGAAGCCAGGCAAATGCCTGATCTAAAAATAGACACTCATTTTTCATAACTGTTTTTTCATAACAATAACTTTATTTTAATAGCAGAAACATTCGTTGTTGTCATATTTTCAAAGATTTAAGAGAATTAACAATAGAAATGTCAGTCTGTGATGAAACATTTGTATGATATTGTTAAATAAAACACTTTTTCAAACCACTCTGTTCAGTAAATAAGATACATGTCCTAAAAATAGCACACACCTTTTTTTCACTTTTTGTTTTGGTCATAAAAGCTCATTTTGTTCAAGATATCGATACAAATCACAAAATTAAAAGGTTTTAAGAAAACACCTCATGAAAAATCAGCAAAATATTATATTCAGCAGCATGAATATCAATTTAATTCATGTTTCAAATTTCGCTACTGGATTTTCCAGAAACTCGTATTACGAGTCCGACATTTTTTTGTTAAGAGGTCACTGTTTTACCTTGTTAGCTCACCTGAGCTTTGCTCAAGGTGAGTTATTGTGATCGCCTTTTGTCCGGCGCGCGTCGTGCGGTGTGCGTCGTGCGTCAACTTCTTCTCCTCAGTAACCAGTGGGTCAATTTGGATGAAACTTCACAGAAAGCATCCTCTCAATGACCTCACCAGAATTCCTTCAAATTTTTGGGATCCATGCAAAATTCTGGTTTCCATGGCAACGAAACGAAAAAAAACTTCAAAATTCTTCCTCTCCCAAACTGCTTGGCAGATTTTCAAATAATTTTGTAGAAATGTTCCTTGGATGACCCTCTATCAGATTCCTTCAAGCCGTGTTGATTGGTTGAAAAACATGGCCGCCAGGGGGGGCGGGGCTATTTTGTCTTATATGGCTATAGTGAAAACTTAAAAAATCTTCTTCTCCGAAAGTGTCAGGCGGATTTTCAAATAATTTTTAGAAATGTTCCTTAAGTGACCCATTTTCAGATTCCTTCAAGCCATGTTGATTGGTCAAAAAACATGGCTGCCAGTGGACAGGGCTATTTTGCCTTATATGGCTATAGTGAAAACTTAAAAAATCTTCTCCTAAAAAAGTGTCAGGCTGATTTTCAAATAATTTTGTAGAAATGTTCCTAGGGTGAGTGACCGTGACCCTCTATGAGATTCCTTCAAGCCAAGTTGATTTGTCGGAAACTATGGCCGCCAGGGGGCGGGGCTTATATAGTTAACTTGAAAAAAAAAAATCAGGTGAGCGATCCAGGGCCATCATGGCCCTCTTGTTTATTTATATATTTATTTTCTAACCAGCCAAGTAGGAATCGGAAATGGATTTTGCATGAGTTGTACCCAAGTCTGATTCCTTCAAGCCATATTGATTGGTCTAAAAACATGGGCACCAGGGGGCGAGCTGTTATTCCTGATATGGCTATAGTGAAAACCTTCTCCAGCGAAAGAGTTTGGCAGATATTCAAATCATTTTGTAGAAATGTTCCATTCATGATAATTGGGGGAGGGGCTGTTTTGCCTCATACGACTTAAGTGAAAAAATTCTTCTCTTAAGAAAGTATCTTGCAGGTTTTCTCAATATTAAGTTGGCAGTCAACATAGGGTTGGGTGGTTTCGCATTGTGGCAGTGGAGCACTATTTGCTCTCTTGGACCTGTAGTTTGGCCTCAAAATGAGTTATTATAGTTGGCAAAAAGAATAACTCGGGTGAGCAATCCATTGCCATCATGGCCCTCTAGTCATATCATTAAGAGCTTGTTTGTCATCCTTTAAAAAATGACACATTTTCAACATTCACTTTTGAAGGAAGCTGCATTTGATAGGTGATGAATCACTGCAGCTTGGCTTAAAAGGCCAAATTAATTTGTGATTATACACACAGAATCCACTATTGATTTCTTTCAGCCATCCGAAAGATATATCATGATAAGCGTATAGAAATATGGTTGAGTGTATGTTCTAGTTTTTACAAACATTAACAGGTAATGGACACAAGTATAGTAGCAGTGACACAGACATAGATATGCCTGTTTGCAAAAAGAAACGTAAAGCCGTAAGTATAAACTTTAAATAGGGGTGCAACGAATAACCGGTTCAGAAAGGGGGCAAAATGTCCAAACTTTAAAAATCTTCTCCTCTGAATCTGCTTGTCAGATTCTTATGTAATTTGGCAGAAATGTTCATTGGGTGACCCTTTACAAAGATCTTTACCGATTGGTTGAAAAACATTGCAGTCAGGAGGCATTAGAAAAGGGCAATATGACAAAATTTTATAATTCCATTGTTATGCCCCCGGAATCACCGATTCGGTGGGCATCTAGTTTTTGGCCTGACTGTCTGTCTGTCTGTCTGTCTGTCTGTCTGTCGAAAAAAACTTTAACCTGGACCACTTCTTCTGAACCATAACAGGTACGGCTACCATATTTCAGATGTGTATTCCTTGTGACATGACCTTTCTGTCAGTACCAACATTTTTGACCTTGCGACCTTGATCTTTGACCTACATTTTGAAAACTTTCTGTGGCAAAGAAAACTTTAACCTTGACCACTACTTTTGAACCGTAACAGGTACGGCTTCCATATTTCACATGTGTATTTCTTGTGACATGACCTTTCTGTCAGTACCAACATTTTTGACCTTGCGACCTTGACCTTTGACCTACTTTTTGAAAACTTCTTTGTCTGTGGCAAAGAAAACTTTAACCTTGACCACTGCTTTTGAACCGTAACAGGTACGGCTTCCATATTTCACATGTGTATTCCTTGTGTCATGACCTTTCTGTCAGTACCAACATTTTTCACTTTGACCTACATTTTGAAAACTTTAACCTTGACCACTACTTTTGAACCGTAACAGGTACAGCTTCCATATTTCACATTTTTGACCTTGCGACCTTCACTTTGACCTTTGACCTACATTTTGAAAACTTTAACCTTGACCACTACTTTTGAATATTAACAGGTACGGCTTCCATATTTCACATGTGTATTCCTTGTGACATGACCTTTCTGTCAGTACCAACATTTTTGACCTTGCGACCTTGATCTTTGACCTACATTTTGAAAACTTTCTGTGGCAAAGAAAACTTTAACCTTGACCACTACTTTTGAACCGTAACAGGTACGGCTTCCATATTTCACATGTGTATTTCTTGTGACATGACCTTTCTGTCAGTACCAACATTTTTGACCTTGCGACCTTGACCTTTGACCTACATTTTGAAAACTTCTTTGTCTGTGGCAAAGAAAACTTTAACCTTGACCACTGCTTTTGAACCGTAACAGGTACGGCTTCCATATTTCACATGTGTATTCCTTGTGACATGACCTTTCTGTCAGTACCAACATTTTTCACTTTGACCTACATTTTGAAAACTTTAACCTTGACCACTACTTTTGAACCGTAACAGGTACAGCTTCCATATTTCACATTTTTGACCTTGCGACCTTCACTTTGACCTTTGACCTACATTTTGAAAACTTTAACCTTGACCACTACTTTTGAATATTAACAGGTACGGCTTCCATATTTCACATGTGTATTCCTTGTGACATGACCTTTCTGTCAGTACCAAAATGTTTATGCCCCCGGAATCGCCGATTCGGTGGGCATCTAGTTTTTGGCTTGTCTGTCTGTCTCTTTGTCTGTCTGTCGAAAAAAACTTTAACCTTGACTACTACTTTTGAACCATAACAGATACGGCTACCATAGTTCACATGTGTATTCCTTGTGACATGACCTTTCTGTCAGTACTAAACTTTTTGACCTTGCGACCTTGACCTTTGACCTACATGTTGCCATTCGGGGGCATCAGTGTTTCACAAACACATCTTGTTCTGGAACTCCTTGTCTGATATTAAGAAATTTTTAGGGAATCTTACTTCAGTGATCCTGTACTAAATTTGTTCAAGCCGTATTGATTGGTTAAAAATCATAACAACCAGGTGTCATCACATAAGTGGTAAATTGAACTTTTAGCTACAAATGACAACACCTTCCGTTCCATTGGACAAATTTGAACAATGTTAATTCCTTTGTTGGTCCTCTTTCAAAATTGTTTAAAGACTTACATTCTGTGTAGAACTTTGGTTGCTGCGGCATCAAAAAGCAAGAAAAATACCAAAACTTTAAAATCCTTTTCCTCCATAATCTGCTTGTTCAATTCTAAGATAATTTTATAGAAATGTTCTTTGTGACCCCTTGACAGAAACTGTTCAAGCCATATTTATTTCGTGAAAAAACAGTGCAGCAAGACAGCATCAGGAAAGGCACAAAATGCCAAAACTTTATAATTACATTCTTATTAAAGTTGTTGTTAGATTTCAAGATACAAATGGCTTTTATTGATTAGCCATTTTACTATTTCATTGACAGTGTCCACTCCTCGCAGTTTCATTTGCACTCCTGACCAAATTTTCCCTGATATTTGCAGTTAAATATTGCTACTAATTTACTATCATTCAGATGATCAATTAAGGGCAATCTTGGCCCTCTAATTAATTGTTCAGAATAAACACTGTAAAATCAATGGGAGATTTAGATCTGTGTAAGAATACAAAAGATAATTCTGTCCGCCCAAGCAAGCAGGATCACAAGGGCTTATATCCTAAACTCTTGGCTACTACACAACCTCATTGATAACTCTTTTCTTGCATTGGCACAGAAGAGGAATTGGAGCTTGGAAGAAAAGACTATACTTAAACCATTGGTGACTAAATGTCTTCTCGAAAAAATGCCACCAAGGAAAACGGAACAGTCGAACCTCGTTAAACCGGACGCCGTAATCCAGAAAATTCGCGATCAGGACATAAAATTCAAGGAATGGATTTTGTATGCTTAATTATTCTTCGTTAATACGGAAATTCGCGTTCCGGAACCGGACAAAAAATATCGGGAACAGAGCGACCATTTACACATAAAATCCGCTTCATTAGTCCGGAAGTTCAAACATGTATATGTATTTTTTTTTTCTCAATTAGTCCGGATTATACTGATTGTGTAAATCTTGTTGCGTGTCATAGTTTTCTAGTATGTCTGTTTGTCCTAACAATATGTGTTAAAAGCTGTACAATGTAATAGGACTGTTCCATAATCGACTAGCGTGTGTCATTGTTTACTTTAATTAGCAGTCATAAAATAGCAGCCAATCAGGTGTTGATTGCCAACATGATATAAACTGATTTTGAGATTAAAATTTCGACATTTTGACCCAGAGACAAGTGGAGATCTGACTAAAAATAATAAGGTGTTCCATATTTGTATATTTTGATGCTCATTTTTAGCTTTCAGCCAGTCAAGCTTATGTCATGGCGAATTGTCCGTCGTTCCTAACCACTTGGTCAATTTGATTGAAACTTCATAGGAAGCATCCTCTCAATGTCCTCTCTTAAATTCCTTCAATTTTTAGCTCCACTGGCTGAAAGCCAGTCGAAGTCGAGCTTATGTCATGGCGAATTGTCCGTCGTGCGTGCGTGCGTGCGTGCGTGCGTGCGTTAACTTTTTCCTTTAAACGACTTCTTCTCCCTAACCACTTGGCCAATTTGGTTGAAACTTCATGGGAAGCATCCTCTCAATGTCCTCTACTAAATTCCTTCAATTTTTTTTGATCCATTCAAAATTCTGGTTTCCATGGCAACCGAAAGAAAAAAATAGTGAGAACTTAAAAAATCTTCTTCTCCGAAAGTGTCAGGCCGATTTTCAAATAATTTTGTAGAAATGTTCCTTGGGTGACCCTTTATTAGATTCCTTCAAGAAATTTTGATTGGGCGAAAAACATGGCCGCCAGGGGGTGGGGCTTTTTTGCCTTATATAGCTATAGTGAAAACTTAAATAATCTTCTTCTCAAAAAGTGTTCAGCAGATTTTCAGATAATTATGTAGAAATGTTCCGTGGGTGACCCTCTATCAGATTCCTTCAAGCCATGTTGATTGGTAAAAAAACATGGCCGTCACAGGGCGGGGCTATTTTGCCTATATGGCTAAAGAGCAAACTTAAAAAATCTTCTCCTCCAAAAGTGTCAGGCCGATTTTCAAATAATTTTGTAGAAATGTTCCTTGTGTGAACCTTAATTAGATTTCTTCAAGAAATGTTGATTGGGCGAAAAACATGGCCGCCAGGGGGCGGGGCTTTTTTGCGTTATATAGCTATAGTGAAAACTTAAAACATCTTCTTCTCCGAAAGTGTTCAGCCGATTTTCAAATAATTTTGTAGAAATGTTCATTGGGTGACCCTCTATCAGATTCCTTCAAGCCATGTTGATTGGTCGAAAAACATGGCCGCCAGAGGGCGGGGCTATTTTGACTTATATGACCATAGTGAAAACTTAAAAAATCTTCTCCTCCGAAAGTGTCAGGCATATTTTCAAATAATTTTGCAGAAACATTCCTTTGGTGACACTCTACAAGATTCCTTTAAGCCATGGTGGTTGTTAAAAAAAATAGCCACCACGGGGCAGGGCTGTTTGGAGATTTTATTTTTGCCTTATGGCCGTGGAGCGATACTGGCCCTCTTGGGCCTCTTGTTTTTGTTCCAGCCATTATTCTGGTTTCCATGGCAACCAAAAGAAAAAAATAGTGAAAACTTAAAAAATCTTCTCCTCCTAAAGTGTCAGGCCGATTTTCGAATAATTTTGTAGAAATGTTCCTTGGGTGACCCTTTATTAGATTCCTTCAAGAAATGTTGATTGGTTGAAAAACATAGCCGCCAGGGGGCAGGGCTATTTTGCCTTATATAGATATAGTGTAAACTTAAAAAAATCTTCTTCTCCGAAAGTGTTCAGCCAATTTTCAAATAATTTTGTAGAAATGTTCATTGGGTGACCCTCTATTGGATTCCTTCAAGCCATGTTGATTGGTCGAAAATTATGGCCGCCAGAGGGCGGAGCTATTTTGCCTTATATGACCATAGTGAAAACTTAAAAAATCTTCTTCTCCGAAAGTGTTCAGCAGATTTTAAAATAATTTTGTAGAAATGTTCCTTGGGTGACCCTCTATCAGATTCCTTCAAGCCATGTTGATTGGTAAAAAAACATGGCCGCCAGAGGGTGATCGAAAACTTAAAATATCCTCTCCTAAAAGTGTCAGGCCGATTTTCAAATAATTTTGCAGAAACATTACTTGGGTGACACTCTACAAGATTCCTTTAAGCCATGGTGGTTGGTAAAAAACATGGCCACTAGGGGGCAGGGCTGTTTAGAGATTTAATTTTTGCCTTATGGCCGTGGAGCGATACTGGCCCTCTTGGGCCTCTTGTTTTTGATCCATCCATAATTCTGGTTTCCATGGCAACCAAAAGAAAAAAATAGTGAAAACTTAAAAAATCTTCTTCTCCGAAAGTGTCAGGCCGATTTTCAAATAATTTTGTAGAAATGTTCCTTGGATGACCCTTTATTAGATTCCTTCAAGAAATGTTGATTGGGCGAAAAACATGGCCACCAGGGGGCGGGGCTATTTTGCCATATATAGCTATAGTGAAAACTTAAAAAATCTTCTTCTCCAAAAGTGTTCAGCAGATTTTCAAATAATTTTGTAGAAATGTTCAATGAGTGACCCTCTATCAGATTCCTTCAAGCCATGTTGATTGGTAAAAAAACATGGCCGTCACAGGGCGGGGCTATTTTGCGTATATGGCTAAAGAGAAAACTTAAAAAATCTTCTCCTCCAAAAGTGTCAGGCCGATTTTCAAATAATTTTGTAGAAATGTTCCTTGGGTGACCCTTTATTAGATTCCTTCAAGAAATGTTGATTGGTTGAAAAACATGGCCGCCAGGGGGTGGGGCTATTTTGCCTTATATAGCTATAGTGAAAACTTAAAAAATCTTCTTCTCAGAAAGTGTTCAGCTGATATTCAAATAATTTTGTAGAAATGTTCCTAGGCTAACCCTCTATCAGATTCCTTCAAGCCATGTTGATTGGTTGAAAAATATGGCTGCCAGGGGGTGGGGCTATTTTGCCTTATATGGCTATAGTGAAAACTTAAAATATCCTCTCCTCCGAAAGTGTCAGGCCGATTTTCAAATAATTTTGCAGAAACATTCCTTGGGTGACACTCTACAAGATTCCTTTAAGCCATGGTGTTTGGTAAAAAAAATAGCCACCGGGGGGCAGGGCTGTTTGGAGATTTTATTTTTGCCTTATGGCCGTGGAGCGATACTGGCCCTCTTGGGCCTCTTTGTTATCTATTGAGATTGTGCATATTTTTGCCTAGCTGTTTTGAAAGTCGTCTGCTGCAAATGTGTTCTCCAGGAAAAAAAGATTAATTCTGTAGAGACAAATAAGTTAGTAACTTATCCAATCATGGACAAACACTCAATGCATGACCTCCAAGTGAGAATAGAAGCGGAAACAAAAATGCCAGTAGTGGAGCCAAAGGCTCAAGGTGATCTATTCTGATCACTCTCTGTCTGTCGACCGTTTGTCTGGCATCCAGCGTTAATTGTTAGCTTTAAACATCATCTCTTCCTACACCAATTTCAACCAAATTTCACAGAAATGTTCCTTTAGTGGTCCTCTTTTAAAATAGTTCTTAGATTTAAATTCCATTGAGAACTTTGGTTGCTGCGGCATCAGAAAGGGGGCAAAATGTCCAATCTTTAAAAATCTTCCAGTATTTGGCAGAAATGTTTCTTGGGTGACCCTCTACAAAAATTGTTCAAGCCATACTGACTAGTTGCAAAACATGGCAGTCAGATGGCATCATAAAAGGGGCAAAAATACAAAATTTGAAAATTCTTATGAAAGTCCTTGTCTGATTTTAAGAAAATTGAATAGGAATCTTCCTTTAAGTGATCTTCTTCTTAATTTGTTCAAGCCGTATTGATTGGTTACACAATCATAGCAACCAGGCATCATCACAAAAGGGGTAAATTGAACTTTTAGCTACAAATGACAACTCCTACCATTCCACTTGACCAATTTTAACTTAACTTCACAGGAATGTTTCTTTGTTGGTCCTCTTTCAAAATTGTTCAAAGATTTACATTTAGTGTAGAACTTTGGTTGCTGCAGCATCAGAGAGGGAGAAAAATACCCAATCTTTAAAATCCTTTTCCTCCGTAATCTGCTTTAGATTCCAAGATAATTTGATGTTCTTTTGAGTGACCCTCTACAAAAACTGTTCAAACCATATTGATATTGTTGAAAAACAGGGCAGTAAGGTGGCATCAGGAAAGGTGCAAAATAACAAAACTTTATAATTCCATCCTTATTGAAGTTCTTGTTAGATTATATAGGTCATGTTGGGTCAAAAACTAGGTCACTAGGCCAAATTGAAGGAAAATCTTGTTAACACTCTGGAAGCCACATTTTAAACTTGAGCATGTTAAAACTTTGTCAGAAAGTTTGTCTTGATGAAATCTAGGCCAAATTTGAAGCTGGGTCATGTCCTGTCACTAGGTCACTAGGCCAAATTTAAGGGAAATCTTGTTAACACCCTGGAAGCCACATTTTTCGCTTGAGCATGTTGAGACTTTGCCAGAATGTTTGTCTTAATAATATCTAGGCCAAGTTCAAAACTAGGTCACTAGGTCAAATTTAAGGAATATCTTGTTAACACTCTGGAAGCCACATTTTTGGTTTGAGCATTTTGAAACTTTGTCAGAATGTTTGTCTTAAGGATATGTAGGCCAAGTTTGAAACTGGGTCATGTCCGGTCAAAAACTAGGTCACTTGGTCAAATTTAAGGAAAATCTCGTTAACACTAGAAGCCACATTTTTGGCTTGAGTATGTTAAAACTTTGTCAGAATGTTTGTTTTAGTGATATATAGGCCAAGTTTGAGAATGTTGAAACTTTGTCAGAATGTTTGTCTTAGTGATATATAGGCCAACTTCGAAACTGGGTCATGTCCGGTCAAAAACTAGGTCACTAGGTCAAATTTAAGGAAACATCTTGTTTACAATCTGGTAGCCACTTTTTTGGCTTGAGCATGTTGAAACTTGGTCAGAATGTTTGTCTTAGTGATATCTATGCAAAGTTTATAACTGGGTCATGTCCGGTCAAAAACTAGGTCACTAGGTCAAATTTAATGAAAATCTTGTTAACACTCTGGAAGCCACTTTTTTGGCTTGAGCATATTGAAACTTGGTCAGAATGTTTGTCTTAGTGATATCTAGGCAAAGTTTTATAACTGGGTCATGTCCGATCAAAAATTAGGTCACTAGGTTAAATTTTGTATTGCATTTATGACTTGAGCAGCTTGAAATGTTATCAGAATGTTTGTCTCGATGATAAGTTGATTGGCTCTGAAAGAGTTAAGTCTTAAAAGCACATTCTCAGGTGAGCGATCCAGGGCCTCATGGCCCTCTTGTTAATTTTAGTGTGTTGAAACTTTGTCAGAATGTTCAACTTGATTACATTTTACAGGCTAAGGTTAAATATAGGTCATGTCCATTCAAAAAGTTAGTCTAGAGAAGGATTTATTTTTTGTATCAGTCGCCAGAAACTTGGTCAGAATGGATGTTTTAATGTATCTAGACTTAGTTTGAACATTGGTCTTGTACGGTCAAACAGTTTGAACATTGGTCTTGTACGGTCAAACACTAAGTCACAAGGCCAAATTGAAGGAAAATACACTAATAATCACTTACATGACAACAAAATGAATAATTGTGATTTACTATGTTGTTGGAATATCTTAGATGAGCAATCATGGACCTCTTGTTTTACCAACACAGCTGATATCTTTAAAATTTATAACAAAGATTGTATCATCTTTGTTGTATCTGTAGTGCAAATCTTTAGTATCTTGCCTTGGCAGGGAGACATACTGACTTGAGTTCAATGGAAATCTTCACTTTCCTGTTTGATGATTTTTCATTTATTACCTGTTCAATGGAAATCTTCACTTTCCTGTTTGATGATTTTTCATTTATTACCTTTTTATTAGCTCACCTGAGCCTGAAGTGCTCTCTTTGTGAGTTATTGGGATCACCCTATGTCTGTCTTGCGTTGTGAGTCTGTCAGCATCTACTCCTCAGTAACCAGCTGGTCAATTGAGGTGAAACTTCACAGAAAGTATCCTCTCAATGACCTCACCAAATTCCTTCAAATTTTTGGGATCCATGCATAATTCTAGTTTCCATGACAACCAAATGGAAAAGACCATAACATTTTTCTTCTCCCAAGCTGGTTGGCCGATTTTCAAAAGAAAATTATAGAAATGTTGCTGGGTGACCCTCTATCAGATTCCTTTAAACCATGTTGATTGGTAAAAATATATGGCTCACAGGGGACGGTGCTTTTTGCATTATATGGTTGAAGTTGAAACTTAGGTAACCCTCTATTAGATCTCTTTAAGACATGTTGATTGGTAAAAGAACATGGCCGCCAGGGAGTGGGACTGTTTGCATTATATGCATTATATGCCTATTGTGAAAACTTTGAAAATCTTCTTCCCCAAAAGTCTTTGTCCAGTTTCCAAATAATATATGTAATATAATGAAAACTTCCTTAAATCACTGGCCCGATTTGAAAATAATTTAGCACAAATGTTCCTTGTGTGACCCTCTGCCAAGGTTGTTTAATTTATTCTAATCCATTGAAAAACAAGGCCACCAGGGGGTTGTTTGTTTTCCTTATATGTAACGAGTAAATCCTTTGAAAACTATTGAAGTTCTATTAAATCAGGTGAGCGATATAGAGCCATCATGGCCTTCTTGTTTAAGTTTTTGCATGCATTCTACAAAAGTTACAAAAACTATTCATCATTTTCAAATGAAACTTGGCACACATGTTCCTAGGAATAATGCACATGTCTATACCAAGTCACATAACTATGGCTTCTATAGTTATCCAGTAATGCCCCTAAAAGCAAATGAGCATAGGCGTTCGCTCCTCGGCGCTCTTCGTTAACCAAAGAGTCAGAGGAGATTTGTGCTTTGAAAATATCTGATGATAATTTGTTAAATCTGCAAAATAAGATATACCATATTGATATAGTATTTAAAACATTATGGTAAACGGAGAAGCCTGCACAATGCTATATGTTTTCTGCATTATTTTCAACGTCTCTCCAGGTGTGAAATTTTCTGTATCAGGCAAACAGTCAATGAACTGAGATCATTGTTATGCAAATATATATATGTACATATCAATGTAAACAATATTTTGCTGATACTATAAAGCCAGTATTCAGATACATGTGTTTTTGTTTCAGGCTAAGTTTGCTAAGATTGGATTCACACTTTGTCAAAACCAAGAGTCGAATGGCCACTGAACACGAGCAACTTACTGCAAAGATCCGATACTTTCAGGAGAGGTGATTAAGTCCTGAACCTTCTTCTGAAATAATCTTTTAACCCTTTCCCTCATACGACAATTCTGCAGCAGACGACTTTGAACATATTTTGTCGTAAAATGAAAAATATCTATAGTTCAATGGATAACCTATGACTAAAAGTGGAAACAATTTTGGCATGTTGAGAAATAACTCGTTTTGAGCAATTTTGTCACTATGTTTTCAAAAAGCCGTCTGCTGCAGAGGCATCAGAAAGCGTCTACATGAGGGAGAGGGTTAATCCTTTTAGACATACAACAAATCTGCAGCAGAAGATGTTCAAAACATCTACATAAACTACAGCAAAAATATTTATAAACAAAAGATCAATCATTGAATAGAGATGTAAAATTGTAGCAAAGGACAAATTGCTCAGCATGCGCAATTTCTCCTCTTGTTACAATGTTTTCAAAAGTTGTTTGCTGCAGATGCATTAAAGGGTTACATGTTGTTTTTTTCCCGCTTGATTCTTTCAGGGACGTAAATTTGTGAGAAAAGGCATTGCATGCATAACTTTTACCAAATTTTGTTTGTTAACAAAATGGGAATTATTCAGTCATAAATCAGTGTAAATATGATGTAGATTTTGGGACTTTTCCTGCAAGGTCATAATGAATGAATGAATGTATATTGTTTTATGGCGCATCGACAGCTAAGGTCATTTAGCGCGCAATTAAATTTAATTATTCATGATCCCTGGGTAAACAAACCAGTACTAGGCTAGAAAATGTACCTTGCCCAAGGGCACTCCACCATGACTGTAGTGCCGCGACTGGGGATCGAACCCGGAACACCCGGTTTCGAAATCCCCGACGCTAACCACTCGACCACACTGCAAGGTCATGTGATGACATCTAATAATATCTGATGTAGAGTTATGGGACTTGTCTAGCAAGGTTATTTGATGTTATCCAATAGTTTAAAAGCAATAGCATCTGTCGCTCTTGAGAAATGGTGTTGCATGCAAAACTTAAACCAAATTTTCTAAGTCTTAAAAGGGGCATAATTCATCAAAATTGTATGTAGAGTTATGATACTTGTCTAGCAAAGGCATGCACTGATGTCCAATAAGTAAGGGAAGTTTCTAAGTAATAGTATCTGTGGTTTTAAAGAAAAGAAGAAATTACTCATTTTGAGATAATTTTCCTTTTGTCCACAATGTATCTTGATAAGTCTTCTGCTGCAGAGTTGCCTGAAGTCAACTACTGTCTCATGTTCATGGTTAACTTTGTTATGATATATTCAGACTCTTTATAGTTGAAAGCACTGAAAACTGAAAATTCACTGAAAGAAAGATAGAGTTTGGACATATGAAAGTACCATATGTGCCAGTTCATAAGAATGATTGATTGATTGATTGGGGTTTAATGCCGTTTTTAACAATTTCTCGGTTATATCATGGCGGCCAGTTCACCTACTCATGCATTTCCTGGTTTTATCTCACCAGTACTCCACACAACAATCTTCCCAAGCAACTGACTGCTTTTCCACATAGACTTAGCCCATTGGTGGAAGACGAATGACGCATGTCGCATTGACTTTTGTCAATCGTCGGAAAGAAAGTTGGCCGAGCCGGGATTCAAACTCACAACCCCTGGATCAGTTCATAAGAAAAGGTACACGTTGGCATTTCTGAACAGTGTAGATAAAGATTATCTTGTCCACCTGCTCAGTCTTATCAGAATCTTCGACAGTTGACACAAGTTTGTGTTAGTAAGACATGTATGTGAAAAGTGTTGGATTGTGATCAGACTGTGCATATATATGCACAGACTGATCTGGTTATATACTGTTCTCAAAAGCCAACTTGTACCTTTTCCCATGCATGAGCTAATTTATGGATAATATTTCCTAGACAAACCTTGAGAATACAGGAGAAATGGGTATGACTGTATGAAGAAATCCTAGGCTCCATTTTAAAATGAATTGAAAGAAAAAATGATAGGTTTACTAACTTCTAGTTTCCTTCAAGCAATAAAATTGCTGTGCACCGATTGCGGCAAAGATTATTAATCCAGGGGTTTTGAGTTTAAATGCCAGTATGGCCGACATTTTTTCAGACGTTTGACAATGCAATAAGTGTCATTCTTCTTCCATCAATGGGCTTACAGCATCGAGACACAATTTGACTATCTGCAAACACTGTGGAAACAGGAGAATTTTCTCATCATGAGCATTTTCTTCATTTGCCATGATGTTTTTCATCAAAACTCATTAATTATTCCCTCGGCTAACGCAGTTTGCGAGGGGATATAGTAAGTAACTGGGCTGTCCATTTGTTCGTTTGCGCGTCCGTCCGTCCGTAACAACTTTGTGACCACTCTACACTGAACATCCTTCGACCGATGTTAACCAAACTTTGTATACAGTTAGTATGTGGCAAGGTCTAGAAGCCTATTCATTTTCAAGGTTAAAGGTCAAGGTCAAAATTGGCATTTGACTATTTTCCCATATCGACAACCTTGTGACCACTCTACACTGAACATCCTTTGACCGATCTTAACCAAACTTGGTATACAGTTAGTGTATGGCAAGGTCTAGAAGTTTATTTGTTTTCAAGGTCATACATTAAAGGTCAAGGTCAAAATTGGACTTTGACTCTTCCGCGGCCGTCCGTTACAACCTTGTGACCACTCTACACTGAACATCCTTTGACTGATCTTAACCAAACTTGGTATACAGTAAGTATATGGCGAGGGGATGCATCCACTTTGCGGTGCCCTTGTTATACTATCATTTACAGAAAATTTCAATTATTTTTGTGGCGATTGGTTTGACAATCGCCACAATGCTAACAGAAACAACAACAACGAAAAATATTTATATAGTCGGTTTTGAACAATCGGTTGTTATTTTTTTCCTTACTGCAAACTAATTTACTCACATCCGTTATAGTCCCATCATTGATGCAGAGACGTGATTAATAATAATTATGTCAGTGCTACTTTGGTACCGGATTGTTACTAATATTTGAGTTTTATCAAGACATTATCTACATAGAGTTAAAATATGTAAATATTATCTTCATCATGATTGGGCAGATAATAAATATCATTGCGCGTTCTATCTGCCTTGTAAATACCGGTAACTCTGATGATACTCAAATCTGGAAATTCCAAAAGGTTCTATAAATAGCTCGCAAGACTGCATGGTTATCTCAATAATTATAAACGCTTTATTGTGTAGTTGTTTAAATATATGAAAGCGTCTAAATGATAAGACTGGTTTACAAAGGTTTAAAGGACACACAATGTCAGTGTGTACACACGTTATGTATACACGTCTGCACGTTATAGAGTCAATTAGCAATCAATGCTGAAAGTGTAGCCTAATTTAGTTTGGAGATCGAGCATTATAATATATGCCTATATTTTTATAAATTGAACAGTTTGGCAAATAGTGAAATTGTGCTTTTTGAGCATGTTTTGTGTTTGTTTTTGCACTCACATTATTCGAAGCAGTTTAACAACCTCAGAGACATAATATTATACATACACTGTGTTTATATGTCTCTGACAACCCTCAATCATGTACATGAAATGTGAAGGGACTAAATTGAACAGACCTGTTTAATATCGGACATCATTGAAACAAACACCAAACTAATGGATACTGTTTTCTCTCTTTTCTTGATAATTTAGTCATTTCTAAAGTGTAAAAAATATTTTATCTTAATATTGCCTAGCGACATGGTGATGAACATGTGATTACCCGAACAATTTAGTTTACAAATAGCCATTCTAATGAGCTTTAGTCTATCGAATACCAACTAGATTTTTCATAACTTTAAAATGGCCTAATTTTAAACACATCATGACCAATTTCAGAACGTAACTAAAAAATCACCAAGACAACATTCTGGCAAACTAACATTATTCTACTGTCAAAAGATGCAGGGTTGATACATTCTCAAATTTACCGGCACCAGAGTCATCGCAAGCCCTACACCGATATACTGCTTGTTACTTTGCAGGATTTTCCATACGATCGCCACTACAGTGCCATTGGCGCTTTGATTCTTTTGATGTTTTCAAAGTCGTCTACTGCAGATTTGTTGTATGTGGGAAAGGTTTGCCACATTTATGTTATCAGGTGTAATTCTTGTATTACAGCCTTGAATGTGATCTGACGTGTTACAGTGATCAAGCCAAAAATGGAGGAATAAGTCAGTTTTTATTTATTTTACATATTTATATTTTGATGACCTGAGCCGATGGCACAATGTATTTATAAGGATCACTTCAACCGTTGTTTAACTGGTCATCCATCCTCTTAACCCTTTCCCTCATATAGACTCTTTCTGACGTCTCTGCAGCAGACGGCCTTTTGAAAACATAGTGACAAAAGTAGAAATTGCTCATAACGAGCAATTTCTCCTTTCGCCACAATGTTTTCCACTTTTAGTCATAGGTTATCCATTCAATTATAGAGATTTTCTATTTTTTGACAAAAGATGTTCAAAGTCGTCTGCTGCAGAATTATCATATGAGGGAAGGGGTTAAACCACTCAGCTAAGGTTCAATGGAAAATTAAGTGGTCCTCCTTTAAATTATTCAACAATTGAATTCTTTGGAGAACTCTTGATTGCTTAGGTATCAGAAAAGTGGTAAAATAACAAAATATTAACATTCTTGTCCACTGAATCAGCTAGTCTGATAAATGTTCCTTCAGTAATCCTCTACAACAATTGTTCAAGCTATATTGATAGAATATATAGATATATTTCAAAGCATTATTGTGTCACTTTAATTATACCCCCTTCGAAGAAGAGGGAGTATATAGGAGTCACTGTGTCGGTCTGTTTTCTGTGTCGGAAGCCATATTTTGTCGGCCTATATCCTACAAACTACTGGGTGGAATTCAATAACATTTTACATGAAGCTTCTATACCAAGAGGAGATGTGCATATCCTAAAGGTGTTACAATTGCATGTTATTTTACAGAGTTATGGCCCTTTAACTTATTAAGTTATGGTGAGGTCAAGGTGCTGTTAAGGGGGTATTTATCCCTTCAGTGATAGTTCTAGTTTCTCATTGTATCAAGGAAGTATTTTAAGCATACTAAAAACATGCCCAACTTTATTCCTTTCTTATGTTGAGTTACCTTGGCAACATTGTCAGTTAAGCAAATTGAGTGAAAGCCACACATTAAGCTAAACTGTTTTAACTCTATTATATTTGTACTCATTATGCCCCCCTTCGAAGAAGAGGGGTATATTGCTTTGCACATGTCTGTCGGTCGGTCCGTCTGTAGACCAAAGCTTGTCCGAGTGATAACTCAACAATACCTGGACCTATGGTCCTCAAACTTGACTTGGAGGTTGGGCCTGACCAGTAGATGAACCCTTTCTATTTTGAGGTCATTGGGTCAAAGGTCAAGGTTACAGTGTCCTTGAACACGAAAACCCTTTTTAAGCTTGTCCAAGTGATAACTCAACAATGCCTGGACCTATGGTCCTCAAACTTGACTTGGAGGTTGGGCCTGACCAGTAGATGAACCCTATCTATTTTAATGTCATTGCATCAAAGGTCAAGGTCACAGTGACATTTAACACAAAACCCCTTTTTAAGCTTGTCCGAGTGATAACTCAACAATGCCTGGACCTATGGTCCTCAAACTTGACTTGAAGGTTGGGCCTGACCAGTAGATGAACCCTATTTATTTTGATGTCATTGGGTCAAGGTCACAGTGACCTTGAACACAAAAACCCTTTTAAAGCTTGTTCGAGTGATAACTCAACAATGCCTGGACCTATGGTTCTCAAACTTGATTTCGAGGTTGGGCCTGACCAGTAGATGAACCCTATTTATTTTGTGGTCATTGGGTCAAAGGTCAAGGTCACAGTGACATTTAACACAAAACCCCTTTTTAAGCTTGTCCGAGTGATAACTCAACAATGCCTGGACCTATGGTCCTCAAACTTGACTTGAAGGTTGGGCCTGACCAGTAGATGAACCCTATTTATTTTGATGTCATTGGGTCAAGGTCACAGTGACCTTGAACACAAAAACCCTTTTAAAGCTTGTTCGAGTGATAACTCAACAATGCCTGGACCTATGGTTCTCAAACTTGATTTCGAGGTTGGGCCTGACCAGTAGATGAACCCTATTTATTTTGTGGTCATTGGGTCAAAGGTCAAGGTCACAGTGGCCTTGAACACGAAAACCCTTTTTAAGCTTGTCCGAGTGATAACTCAACAATGCCTGGACCTATGGTCCTCAAACTTGACTTGAAGGTTGGGCCTGACCAGTAGATGAAACCTATTTATTTTGAGGTCATTGGGTCAAGGTCACAGTGACCTTTAACACAAAAACCCTTTTTAAGCTTGTCCGAGTGATAACTCAACAATGCCTGGACCTATGGTCCTCAAACTTGACTTGGAGGTTGGGCCTGACCAGTAGATGAACCCTATTTATTTTGAGGTCATTGTGTCAAAGGTCAAGGTCACAGTGACCTTGAATACAAAAACCTTTTTTAAGCTTGTTCGAGTGATAACTCAACAATGCCTGGACCTATGGTTCTCAAACTTGATTTCGAGGTTGGGCCTGACCAGTAGATGAACCCTATTTATTTTGTGGTCATTGGGTCAAAGGTCAAGGTCACAGTGTCCTTGAACACGAAAACCCTTTTTAAGCTTGTCCGAGTGATAACTCAACAATGCCTGGACCTATGGTCCTCAAACTTGACTTGAAGGTTGGGCCTGACCAGTAGATGAAACCTATTTATTTTGAGGTCATTGGGTCAAGGTCACAGTGACCTTTAACACAAAAACCCTTTTTAAGCTTGTCCGAGTGATAACTCAACAATGCCTGGACCTATGGTCCTCAAACTTGACTTGGAGGTTGGGCCTGACCAGTAGATGAACCCTATTTATTTTGAGGTCATTGTGTCAAAGGTCAAGGTCACAGTGACCTTGAATACAAAAACCTTTTTTAAGCTTGTCCGAGTGATAACTCAACAATGCCTGAACCTATGGTCCTCAAAGCCTGACCAGTAGATGCACCCTATTTATTTTGAGGTCATTGGCTCAAAGGTCAAGGTCACAGTGACCTTGAACACAAAAACTTTTTTTAAGCTTGTCTGAGTGATGATTCAACAATGCCTGGACCTGGAGGATATATAATATCTGCAAATATCAGTCATCATCACAATGGGATTAAGAACTGTACCTACCATCCTCAAACTTTGAATGAACATTGTTCATAATCTTAAAACTGACTATAAATCATAAATCATATTTAGAAATATTTCTAGAGTGACCCTCTATCAGATTCCTTCAAGCCAGGTTGATTGGTTGGAAACTATGGCCGCTAAGGGGCGGTGCTTATATGGCCAAAGTGAAAACCTGTGATGCTATCTACATTGATTTGGAAAACAACAAGAACATGCTGAAAATGTAAAATAAAAACCAAGATGGTGACCAAAACTGTTTGCCCTGTGCCACACATATAGTCATGAATACTATGTATATGGGTACATGTATTTCAAACTTCATATGAATAAACCTTGCATTGTCCTCTCTGTTTTGAAAAAAAGAAAAATCTTTTAATACCATTGCTGAAAATAGATAAAAAATTCTTCCGAACTAGATGTCATAATTATCAACCTTGGTCAGAACCTGTTACCTGGTTACAAAGTTGTTTCATGTCAAGTGTCTTTGAAGAGCATGTGATGTTTTGTCTGTCCCCAGTCTGTGCATGTATCCATCACACATTCTGGTTTGGAAGTTTCTCAAACTGCCCAAAATTTACATAAAATGCTTAATTGCTTTAATATTCCAACACTTCTTTCTTCATGCCATGCCATAATTATGATGACCATGTCCTTGACAGGGATTATGAAAAGCATAAGTCCATATCCATCCGTCCCTCAGTAACCCTTTTTGCGATAAGCAAACATGTTTACCTTATTTCTTTGGAACTGCTTGATAGATAAAATTGTACTTAGTATTTACGTTTAGTATTTGCATTTAGCAAAGCAAATATGTTTTAACTTGTTTCGAACCTCTAGATGGATATCAATAATATTTGGCAACATTGTTTACCTGAACATAATTGAGTGTCACATTTGTATCCGGGTTCTTACACCCTAGGTCAATGTTACAAAATTGTACTTAGTATTTGCATTTAGCAAATATGTTTTAACTTGTTTCGAACCTCTAGATGGAGATCAATAATATTTGGCAACATTGTTTACCTGAACATAATTGAGTGTTACATTTTAACCCGGTTTCTTACAGTTACACCCAAGGTCAAGGTCACAAGCGCTTTCTTTGGAACTAAGCACTATTTTTTTGTTTAACTCTATTCATTTTTAGCTCCATTGGCTCAGCCTGTTGAGCTTATGTCATGGCGAATTGTCCGTTGAACATCCGTGCGTGTGTGTGTGTCCGTAAACTTTTTGCTTCAAACAACTTCTCTTCTCTAATCACTTGGCCAATTTGGATGAAACTTCATAGGAAGCATTCTGTCAATGTCCTCTCCTTAATTCCTTCAAATCTTTTGGACCCATGCACAATTCTGGTTTCAATGGCATCCGATGGACAAAAATAGTGAAAACTTAAAAAATCTTCTCCGAAAGTGTCGGGTCAATTTTCAAATAATTTTGTAGAAATGTTCCTTTTGTATAACCCTCTATCACATTCCTTCAAGCCAAATTGATTGAAATATTTTCCTCTGAAAGTGTTAAGCCAATTTTCAAATAATTTCAAATAAATCTTTCTTGGGAGACCCTCTAACAAATTCCTTCAAGCCATGTTGATTGGTCAAAAAACATGGCCGCCAGAGGGTGGGGCTATTTTGCCTTAAAAGCTATATTGAAAACTTAAAGAATCTTCTTTTCTGAATGTGTCAGGCTGATTTTTAAATAATTTTGAAGAAATGTTCCTAGGGTGACCCTCTATCAGATTCCTTCAAGCCATGTTGATTGGCCATAGGGGCTGGCCTGTTTGGTGATTTAATTTTTGGCTATTGGCAGTGTTGCAATAATGGCCCTCTTGGGCCTCTTGTTATATGTAGCACTCTGGCCAGCTACATCAAATTGTCCACGAGGAAAACACAGGTAAATAAACGAGATCGTATAGTGATACATTTATTTATTTAAATAGGTAAACTAGAGTCTCATGACTCTCTCTCTCTCTCTCATGCCGACATATCATTCTCTGACTCTCCCCAGAGCCATGCCTCTCCTCCCTAGCTCTGCATGACTCTCTATCTATGCAATGTCTCCCCCGCTTCCACAAAAACATACATTTATATACTACAGGGCTGGCGCCGTATACACGTGATATCCCGTATATAGTTATACCCTCATGGATCTAATATCTCACATGTATACCTCTATACCTGTACCCTCATTGTGTTACATATATATTCTACACTGCCAGCGAGGATTAGCTCGTTTAACAATGCTTTTCTTGTTCATATACACACTGGCTATTGAGGACTAATTCATATATACACTTGCTATTGAGGACTAATTCATAATTACGTGTACCAGTATATATACATGCCATTGACTAACTTTGTAAATATTTGGCCTTGTTTTTCTAAATGATCATACATGTTTATTGTAATTATAAAAATAACATATAAATATGTCCCACTACCACAAAGGATTTCAGAACTTTACGTTCTTTAAGTTTGATTTATCACATCATTTTGCAGGTGTGGTCTTGGCATCTGAGGGCAGATGAAAGTTTTTCTCTCTATGATATAGGAGCACGTAGTGCTCAAGGTGAGTTATTGTGATCGCCTTTTGTACGTCGTTCGTCGTTCATCGTCAACATTTGCTTGTTACTACTCTAGAGGCAACATTTTGCATCCAATCTTTATGAAAGTTTATCAGAACATATATCTCCATCAACTCTACCCTTCTCAAATAAGTGTGTAAAATGCGCATTTAATGCGCATTAAATGCGTATTTAATCTGCATTAAACGCTGTGGTATTGGCACCGTATTTTAAGCGTATTTTTTCTTACCGAATGCATTAAAAGTGAATTAACAAAAAATGCGCATTTTAAGTGTATTTTTCCTGCAAAAAAGCGTATTAATTCACTTGAGTGTATTTTAACTGTATTAAAAGCGCATTTATTTGGGAAAAAATACACTTAAAATGCACTCCAAGTGAATTAATTCACTTAAGCGTATTTTAAGTGTACTTTAACTGTGTTAAAAGCGAACTTTTTGAAGAAGAAAAATACACTTAAAACACACTTCAAGCGAATTAATTCACTTGAGCGTATTTTAAGTGTACTTTAACTGTGTTGAAAGTGAATTTTTTTAAGAAGAAAAATACGCTTTAAATGCACATCAAGCGAATTAATTCACTTACCGGTAAGCGTATTTTAAGTGTACTTTAACTGTGTTGAAAGTGAATTTTTTTAAGAAGAAAAATACTCTTTAATCGCACTTCAAGCGAATTAATTCACTTCTAGCGTATTTTAACTGCATCCTAAGCGAATTTTTTTTTTCATTTTAAGCCAGAAAAGTACACTTAAAACGCAGGAAAAATGCGCTTAAAATGCAGGAAAAATCGCTGAAATGCAGTAAAAATCACTAAAAAGGAAAAAGCCCAGTACTTTTTCTATACATCTGTCCATGCAAAACAGGGCATAAATAGATATTTTATTTAAAATCTTATATACATATGAAAAAAGAGTCAACAATGCTTCATTTCATTATTACATTATTTATATATATCCCTGGAAAAACTTGTCAGCACATTTTTCATTGGCAGCTCTGTCACTCATGGTAAATGCTAATTTTTGAAGAGACTGCTACAAAACCAGAATCCCTTACATTCTTTTTGTTTAACTCGGAATTAATTTTTGCCAGTTCTTCACAGTGCGCTTTGGTCACATCATTAATTTTTTAGCAGTCTCTGATGCCACTCTCTTAAAACTGAGGCTGACAATTTCACCGGTGTCCAGGGTGAGGGAATTAAGTGTCCAAAATCTTTTTTTTCTGCCGAGAGGTGCCGTCCGGGGCTGCTTAATCCCAAATATTCAGAAGTTTGGATTCTGTCTGCTATGTAGCTCTTGACTAAGAATATTTTGAACCGATGAAGAAGTTGAAAGATCAGATTTATGAATATCACATTGGAATAGGTGTTTCGCTTACATCAAATTAAAGTTATTGATTTAAAGTTTTCAAATGTATTGAATCGTAAATAAATACTTACCAGATGCGGAACACCATGCTCTTAACTTTACGTGCCGATATTTCATAAATAATCGCGACTGGAAAATGATTAAAAAATCAACAGGAAGTTAAATATTTGACCTGATTGGATCATGTGATCTCATTAATATGCAAATAAATCATGTGATCGCATTTATTTTTAAACTGACCCATATGTTGAAATGCGACTCTACAGGTGGATCGGAAAATACCTGTAAATCAAACTTCGAACTACGATTGTCAATTTATTCCTGAAAAGATTGTTATGATTCATGCATCAATAAAACCAGAATTCAATTTTCTTTATAAAGTATATTCTGGGCCTGAACACTTTCAACATTTAAAAAGACCAAAGTGCTACTTTGCATCCACGTCTGTTGGTTCGCAGGTCATGGAGGTGCTAAACAGAGGCAAGGATATTGGAATCGGACACCATGAACACTGATGGAGTTCCACTTTACAATTCCTCATCAGTTAGACTGTGGCCAGTGTTTCTAGAAATTAATGAACTGCCCCCTTCAGAAAGGTTTCTGATTCAGAATATGATTATATGGGGACTCTGGCAGGGTTGTTTAAAACAATAAAACAAATATTTAATGTGAATAAATCAAAGGTCATATAATTTATACGGTAGAATTTTAAAGAGAAAAAAGAAATTATGGCTTCTTTAACTTTAAAAAAAAAAATCTTTTGAGATAACATTCGCTTCTTTACAAAAAGACACACTTAAAATCCACTTATTGATTAACAAAAAAAAATAAAAATCAAAGATTCGCTTCTTTACAAAAAGATACACTTAAAATGCACTTATTGTTTACAAAAAAAATAAATAAATAAAAGATTCTCTTCTTTACAAAAAGATATGCTTAAAATGCACTTTGTTATATTCAGAAAATGAAAAGATACGCTTTTTTAACAAAAGATTCACTTTTAACGCACTCTTCTTCATAAAAAATTCACTTCAGTGAAAAAGATTCGCTTATTGGCAAAATAATACACTTAAAATGCACTTCTATTCAGAAAATACGGTTAAAATGCAGTTCAATTGAAAAAGATGCGCTTAAAATACACTTATGCAGAAAAAATGCGCTTAAAATGCACTTAATTTGGAAAAGATGCAGAAAAAATTCGCTTTTTACAGCAAGCGCAGTAAAAATACGCTTTTTAATGCATTTTAAGCGCATTTTGGTAAAAAGTGTATTTTTTTTAGAGAAGGGTTATAAATATGATTCCTGCAGAAAATGTTTGCAGATAATAATTATGCATTATCCAAAAGATTACATTTAAGAATTGAAAACATTCTGGAAATAGGTAAAATTTCGCGTTTTAACCCTTCCCTCATATAGACGCTTTCTGACGCCTCTGCAGCAGACAGCTTTTTGAAAACATAGTGACAAAAGGAGAAATTGCTCAAAACGAGCAATATCTCCTTTTGCCACAATGTTTTGCACTTTTAGCCATAGGTTATCCATTCAATTATAGAGATTTTCTAATTTTTGACAAAATATGTTCAAAGACGTCTGCTGCAGAATTGTCGTTTTGTGCAATTTCTTCTTTTGTCACTATGTTTTCAAAAAGCTGTCTGCTGCAGAGGCGTCAGAAAGCGTATATATGAGGGAAAGGGTTAACACTGTAGAGTCCACATTTTCAACTTGAGCATGTTGAAACTTTAATAGAATGTTTGTCTTAAAAATATCTAGGTCAAGTTCTAATATGGGTCATATTGGGTCAGAAACTAGGTCAATAGGCTAAATTGAAGGAAAATCTTGTTAACTCTGTAGAAGACGCATTTTTTGCTACAGCAGCTTGACATTTAATGAGAATGTTAATCTAAATGATATCTAAGTCAAGTTCCCATATGGGTCATGTAGGGTCAAAAACTAGGTCACTAGGCCAAATTGAATGAAAATCTTGTTAACACTTTGGATGCTGCATTTTTTGCTTCAGCAGCTTGAAATTTAGTCAGAATGTTTGTCTGAATTATATCTAGGTGAAGTTCGAATATGGGTCATATTGGGTCAGAAACAAGGTCAATAAAGGAAAATATTGTTCAAACTCCGGAGGCCGCATTTTTAATTTGAGCAAGTTGAAACCTTGTCAGAATGTTGTCTTGATGATATCTAGTCCATGTTGGAATATGGGTCATATCAGGTAAAAAAAATATAGATCACTAGGCCAAATAAAAGAAAATCTTGTTAACACTGTGGAGGTTGCATTCAGAATAATTGTCTTGATGTGTTTTGCATTGCAGTACATTGTATAATTTAGGTGAGCGATCCAGGGCCATCATGGCCCTCTTGTTTAAAGCAAATAAGAGATTTTGGCGAATGCTTATTGTGATACTGGCCATCATAATTTTATTCAGATGTATTTGTACTATGATGTATTAACCCTTTCCCTCTGCAGAGGGCTTTTTGAAAACATAGTGACCAAAGAAGAAATTGCTCAAAACGAGCAATTTCTCCTTTTGCCACAATGTTTTCCATTTTAGTCATTTCCTTTTTTTGACAAAATATGTTCAAAGTCGTCTGCTGCAGATTTGTTGTATGAGGGAAAGGGTTAAACAGTATCTTAGTTAAACCCTAAATTCCCACTAGTTGAAAAGATTTTTGGCAAATAGAGTAATTATTCATCATGGTTTCAAAAGTCCTCTGCTCATAAATCTTCAAAATCATGACTTACGTTTAAGGCTGCTTTTATCATTTATTCTGTTAAATCATGGCTTTTTGCTTTATTCAGTACAACCTGCATTATTTCCAATGATTGGCTACCATTGTCATTTATCTTTTACAAAACATGTCTTTGGAAGTCAGTCAATTGCCTGTATATAATACTCATAATAATAGTATTAATTTTTGTAAATCAGTTAAAAAGTGACTTTAATTTTCCAGATATAGCTTCACTATCTGTTTAAGCTCTCTTTTTTTCATGCACATTCTGTTGAAAAAGAAATATTTAGTCAACACTTAAACTTCATATATATATATATATGGACTGATTACCCATGCTTTTGCTTGATTATTATCAAATTTATCTGCCTCGGAATGAAAACAATGTGGCAAAACAAGAAATTGCTTCTTTTGTGCAATGTCTCCTTTTGTCTCAATGTTTTCAAAATACGTTTGCTGCAGAGGCAGTAGAAAGCCTCTGTATCTTGGAAAAGGTAAACAACCAATAGAGAATGTGGGAAAGGAGCAGTAGAATAAGAAAAGCCGTCATGATATAAAAGAATTTCCCAGATATTTGTTGCTGCATCTACAACAGAAAACTCACGATATAAAATAGAAGAAATTGCTTCTTTTCACTGAGTGATTTCAATTCAGTATATAGATCGTACTTCAATTGTTCCAGGATGATGTAAGCAGTTTATCCTTGGATGATTCAATGCACTAAAAAGTAAATACTCTAAAAATATAAGGATGACAGTTCATGCTATAAGCAACAAAATCTGCAGCAGATGACTTTAAAAACATGTAGGCATCACATGGAAAATCTCGATAAATGATGATATAATTACTGAAAAAAGTTATTTCGAGCAATTTCTCCTTTTTAGCTCTACTGCCCAAAGGCCAGAAGGGCTTATGTCGTGGCAATTTGTCCGTCGTCCGTGCGTGCGTGCGTCTGTCCGTCCGTAAACAATTTCTTGTTAACACGATACAGTCTTCACTTTTGATTGTATCTCAACCAAACTTATACAGTAGTCAGATATCCATGAGAGCTCGGTTCCTTTCAAAAACCAGCCAGATCCGCCCATGCATGACTGGATTATGGCCCTTGAAATGGTCAAAATTGCTATAAAAGAGCTTGTTAACACAATACAGTCTTCTTTTTTGATTGTATCTCAACCAAACTTATACAGTAGTTAGATATCCATAAGAGCTCGGTTCCTTTCGAAAACCAGCCAGATCCGCCCATGCCTGACTGGATTATGGCCCTTGAAATGGTCAAAATTGCTATAAAAGAGCTTGTTAACACGATACAGTCTTCACTTTTGATTGTATCTCAACCAAACTTATACAGTAGTTAGATATCCATGAGAGCTCAGTTCCTTTCGTAAACCAGCCAGATCCGCCCATGCAAGACTGGATTATGGCCCTTGAAATTGTCCAAATTGCTATAATAGAGCATGTGAACACAATAGAGGCTCCATTTACTATCTGATCTTCACCAAACTTAGATAGTAGTTAAATATTGATGAGAGCTTGGTTCCTTTTGAAAATCAGCCAGATCCGCCCATGCAAGACTGGATTATGGCCCATGAAATTGTAAAAATTGCTATAATACAGCTTGTGAACACAAAAGAGCCTCCATTTACTATCCGATCTTCACCATACATACATGCTCTGGATTGAAAATGATCAAAGAACCATACCAGTAGAGCATAGGCCCTCATGGGCCTCTTGTTTCACAATGTTTTTAGCAAGGGCTTATGTCGTGGCGATTCGTCCGTCATCCGTGCTTGCGTCCGTCCGTAAACAATTTCTTGTTAACACGATACAGTCTTGTATCTCAACCAAACTTATACAGTAGTTAGATATCCATGAGAGCTCGGTTCCTTTCGAAAACCAGCCAGATCCGCCCATGCATGACTGGATTATGGCCCTTGAAATGGTCAAAATTGCTATAAAAGAGCTTGTTAACATGATACAGTCTTCTCTTTTGATTGTATCTCAACCAAACTTATACAGTAGTTAGATATCCATGAGAGCTCGGTTCCTTTCAAAAACCAGCCACAGATCCGCCCATGCATGACTAGATTATGGCCCTTGAAATGGTCAAAATTGCTATTAAAGAGCTTGTTAACACGATACAGTCTTCACTTTTAATTTTATCTCAACCAAACTTATACAGTAGTTAGATATCCATGAGAGCTCGGTTCCTTTCGAAAACCAGCCAGATCTGCCCATGCATGACTGGATTATGGCCCTTGAAATGGTCAAAATTGCTATAATAGAGCTTGTTAACACGATACAGTCTTTATTTTTAGCTCTACTGGCCAAAGGCCAGAAGGGCTTATGTCGTGGTGATTTGTCCGTCGTCCGTGCGTGCGTGCGTGCGTGCGTGCGTGTGTGCGTGCGTCCGTGCGTGTGTGCGTGCGTCCGTAAACAATTTCTTGTTAACACGATACAGTCTTCACTTTTGATTGTATCTCAACTAAACTTATACAGTAGTTAGATATCCATGAGCGCTCGGTTCCTTTCGAAAACCAGCAAGATCCGCCTATGCATGACTGGATTATGGCCCTTGAAATGGTCAAAATTGCTATAAAAGAGCTTGTTAACACAATACAGTCTTCTTTTTTGATTGTATCTCAACCAAACTTATACAGTAGTTAGATATCTATAAGAGCTTGGTTCCTTTCGAAAACCAGCCAGATCCGCCCATGCATGACTGGATTATGGCCCTTGAAATGGTCAAAATTGCTATAAAAGAGCTTGTTAACACAATACAGTCTTCTTTTTTGATTGTATCTCAACCAAACTTATACAGTAGTTAGATATCTATGAGAGCTCGGTTCCTTTCCAAAACCAGCCAGATCCGCCCATGCATGACTGGATTATGGCCCTTGAAATGGTCAAAATTGCTATAAAAGAGCTTGTTAACACGATACAGTCTTCACTTTTGATTGTATCTCAACCAAACTTATACAGTAGTCAGATATCCATAAGAGCTCGGTTCCTTTCAAAAACTTAGATAGTAGTTAAATATTGATGAGAGCTTGGTTCCTTTTGAAAATCAGCCAGATCCGCCCATGCAAGACTGGATTATGGCCCATGAAATTGTAAAAATTGCTATAATACAGCTCGTGAGCACAAAAGAGCCTCCATTTGCTATCCGAGCTTCACCATACATACATGCTCTGGATTGAAAATGACCAAAGAACCATACCGGTAGAGCATAGGCCCTCATGGGCCTCTTGTTTGACAAAATATGTTCAAAGTCGTCTGCTGCAGAATTGTCGTATGAGGGAAAGGGTTAACCCCTTTCCCACATACAGAATTTCTGAAGCCTCTGCAGCAGACATTTTTTGAAGAAATTGTGGCAAAAGGAGAAATGAGCAATTTATCCTTTTGCCAGAATGTTTTCAACTTTTTTCAGTAATTCTTTCATTTATAGAGATATTCCTTGTTTTTTGCATAGACGTAAACAAAGTCTTGTGCTGCAAATTTATTGTATGTGGGAAAGAAATCAAATATCAGTTCATATTATTGAAGACTTTGAATATTTTCTTGGATTGTGTAATGCATTAGACATTTCTGTGATTAAGAATGCACTTTTAGGTTCTAACTTGATTATTAGATCAATAAGTGTGAAGCTCATTTAAAGTCCTCAGAAAAATAATCAACAATTTAATCAAACTACCTGACTTCAGTCAGTAAATTTCTAGAGACCCACTTTTTAGCTCGCCTGTTCATGAAGCGGATCGCATTTTGTCCATCATGCGTCGTTCGTCTTGCGCCGTCAACAATTTCTTGTCCTGTTACCTGTTTTACATAGAGATATAAAATGGAAAATCTTATTGTCTTAAACTGAAAAGCCTAGAGCTTAGATATTTTGTGTGTAGCATTTTCTAGTGGTCCACTACAAAGATTATTCAAATTATGCTCCTGGGGTCAAAATTGGCCCTACCCCGGCGGGCATCTGTTTTACATAGAGATATATAGGGAAAAACTTCTTGTCTGAAACTGAAAGGCCTAGAGCTTAGATATTTGGTGTGTAGATACAAATATTGTTCAAATTATGGCCCTGGGGTCAAAATTGGCCTGCCCTAGAGGTCACCTGTTTTACATAGAGATATATAGGGAAAAACTTTAAAAAATCTTCTTGCCTGAAACTGAAAGGCCTAGAGCTCAGATAGTTGGTGTGTAGCATTGTCTAGATGGCCTCTACGAATGTTGTTCACATTATGCCCCTGGGGTCAAAATTGGCACTGCCCTGGGGGTCACCTGTTTTACATAGAGATATATAGGGAAAAACTTTGAAAATCTTCTTGTCTGAAATTCAAAGGCATAGAGCTTAGATATTTGGTGTGTAGCATTGTCTTGTTGTCCAAGATAGATCAAATTATGCATCTGGGGTTAAAATTGGCCCCCTCACAGGGTCACTTGTTTTATAGAGAGATATTCAGGGAAAAACGTCTTGTCTCAAACTGAAAGGTCCAGAGCTTAGACATTTGGTTTTTAGCATTGTCTAGTTGTCCTCTACAAATATTGTTCAAATTATGGCCCTGGGGTCAAAATTGGCCTGCCCTAGAGGTCACCTGTTTTACATAGAGATATATAGGGAAAAACTTTGAAAACCTTCTTGTCTGAAACTAGAGCTTAGATATTTAGTGTGTAACATTGTCTAGTTGTCTTCTAATTAGATTGTTCAAATGATGCCTCTGGGGTCAAAATTGGCCCTAACCCCAGGGGTGAAGGTGAAGGTCACCTGTTTTATAAAGAGATATATAGGGAAAATCTTATTGTCTGAAACCAAAAGGCCTAAAGTTTAGATATATGTTTAGATATATGGTGAGTACAATGGTCTAGTGGTCTTCTACCAAGATTGTTCAAATTATACTCCAGGGCCCGTATTCACCAACCGATCTCAAGTTCGATTTTCGGACAATCTTATTGATTTTCGGACTTGAGACTAAATTATCGGACTCAAGTACGTTTTCGAGATTTAGTCCGTATTCACCAACCCGACTAAATTGAGAATCGAACTAAATCTTAGGATTTCGGACTCAGGATCGAAGTTCACTTTGAGGCGTGCTAAATTATCGGACTAAATTGAAAAAAAGATGGCGTCAGCTCAAAGCTACCGCTTCGATATTTCAGTTGGACTTTTAATCAATGTAAACTTAGTGATTTGGATGAAAAATAGGTGGAAATATACTTTTTGGCGATTATCTCCCATTGTTAGCGAACAAATTTGTAAATTTCCGGTTGGAATAGAAAATTAAATTTTGATGCAATGGTCGGTGGTTGTCGATGTTTTCGCGGGTGAAAGTGATAGTTAAACATGTTAATACAGCAATAGGAAGTTTTATATTTGGACAATTATCAACGATATCGAAAAGGAAAGTTTCCGGATTACAAACGGACAATCCCGAGTGCAGTGAACGAGTGACCAACATTCAGAAATTCACAGATTTTATTTCAATACTCGCTCAATCCAAAAGACAGACAAGAAATACATATTTGACACAGGGACGTGTCTAGAATAATCCTTCAGTCAATATTCATCCTGAACGGTGTCGATATATGTCGCTGGTAAGTTGTTTTCAATGAAAATGGGATTATTTTAAGTGGGTGGGGTAATTTAATAACAGTCGCTCTGACGGTTGTGCACTGACAAGATATATACATACACAGCATGGTATTTCATTTGAAGTCAATAAATATAAAGCTGTTCAAATCGGAGAGTGTATGTGTGATGTTTTGGTTACTTTTTAAATATAAATGTACATATAATAAATTAGATTCTACAAATCTCATATGCATCATGACTAGCATGCATGTGATCAATGTATTGAGTGTAAAAGAGACATATCATGTAATGGTATGTGTTAATGACACTCCACTTTTGGCATCAGTTAAATTTATATTTATAGTTACTTTGTCATGTAACTAGCGGGAATACATTTATTTCCATTTCTTGTCAACAGTTGCATCTAGCACAAAACTGGTAAATTCCACAAAACTACATGAAGATGGTCAGTGAGAAAAGCTGCAGAGACTGCATATGCACAGGCTCAGCTGTGTCGTTACTGAACCCGGATACATTGTGAATCAAATATCACAAACAGATCTCTTGTTCTTGTTTTATACATTTCTAACAATCCATCTTTATTAATTTTAAACAATCTGATAAACAGATTGTGTGATACTGTTAGTAAAAGGAAATGCCTAAGAAAAACAGAAGTTTAACTGTCATGGCATTTCCTTGATCATTTAGATTAGGAACACAGGGAAATATATACTTGTGTTGATTTAATCAGTCAATTTAAGCATACATTTCATTGTGAAAGCATGACATTGATGTTTTCTTTTCTTTTTCTATCATTCACCATATTATTTCAACATGATAATTTATGATCCTTGTATTTTTATTTTCATTTCAGTGTTGATTGGTGACAGAAATTATACAGAATTCCTGAATTCAAGGAGATGGGATAACTGCCAGCCATAAACAGGCCTATACTCTGTGAATGCATGTGGACCAGAAAAAACCCTGTATTAAATGCATATTATATATATATATAAAACACATGTTTTTTACAACATTAGTTGAAAACTCTTATCAATTTTAAGCAGAGATATATATATACATGTATTATTTAACCCTTTCCCTCATATAGACGCTTTCTGACGCCTTTGCAGCAGACAGCTTTTTGAAAACATAGTGACAAAAGAAGAAATTGCTCAAAACAAGCAATTTTGCCTTTTTCCACATTTTGTTTCCACTTTTAGTCATAGTTTATCTATCTTCTGCTGTAGAATTGTCATATAACGGAAATGGTTAAGATTATGACTGTAGGAAAAGATTAATGAAAATGATATAAAAAAATGTTGTCAATTTACATCATTTCAGTGAAATTTATTCTAACCCTTGCCAATACATGTATATGATAAATTTGAAGAGTCTCTTTGAATAGGAATTTAATTATTGATTAAAGCTGATAACAATGTGACAAAAGACAGAATTGCTTGTTCGGAGCAGTTTCTCCTCTTGACATATTGTTATTTAAAGTCATCTGCACAGGACTGCTGGAGCTTGTCTTTATGTAGAATAAGGTAGCTGTTATCTCACAGTAACACTTAATAATAAGAAATGGCTATGTTAAGGACTGTATTGTGTGAAAACAAGTGCATGTAATAATATATTGAGAAAAAAATATGTCATATAAGTGGAAATGTTGTGTGAAATATAGATTTGCTAGGTTTTTAAAACCTAGAAAATTGTTATTTCACACAAGTTTTTCTACTTTTGCCACATTGCTTTCAACATTATTATAAAGCTGAACTCTAACATAGTAAACTTTTAGAGTGGTTCCATATTTTTCTCCAAATTATTTCAAATTCTTCTGCTTCTGATTATTTTGTAGGGAAACATATTCTACTTTTTTCTATGTATTTTAATTATGTTACAACAGAGGAGTGACAGTAAGGAAAAGCCAGGAAATATGGAATATTTTTACTAATTATTGGTCAGTTTTATATACCTTAAAATTTATTAGGATACTATTACATAGTATAATCTGTTATAGACCATTTATAGTACATTTTAAAACACTTTTTTGTTAATCCTTTGTTAAACAGATGACTTTCAAAGCATTTGCTGGTATTAAAAAAAGGAACCTCTCTATAATTAAATAACAATAATAATTATAATTGAGTCAAGTTGAAAACAATTTTTCTTTTTCAAAAATAATTTTCTGCAGAGGTGTCAGACAGTGTCTGTTTTAGAAAAAAGGGTTTAACTAAGAACTAGTTTCAGTTTGTGCATTTTTATATTAAATATAAAATTTGGTTATATCCAAGTTCAGTTGAATAATAGACTTGTAAAATTAAATTAAATAAATTGTTACACTGGAGCGCCGATAATTCGCGGACGGGTGCAACGCGATTACCAGTAGAACGCGATGGTGACTTGGCTCCCGTTGCAATCTTGAAAAAAGAGCCTATTTTCTTATTTAGTTTGAAAAATAAACTCCCCAAAGAAATACAACTTCGAAAAAAAAATCAAATTGAATCTTTGTAGTAGTTAAATATTGATGAGAGCTTGGTTCCTTTTGAAAACCAGCCAGATCCGCCAAGACTGGATTATGGCCCATGAAATTGTAAAAATTGCTATAATACAGCTTGTGAACACAAAAGAGCCTCCATTTGCTATCCGATTTTCACCATACTCTGCTCTGGATTGAAAATGACCAAAGAACCATACCAGTAGAGCATAGGCCCTCATGGGCCTCTTGTTTATTGTATCTCAACCAAACTTATACAGTAGTTAGATATTCATGAGAGCTTGATTCCTTTCGAAAACAAGCCAGATCCGCCCCATGCATGAATGAATTACGGCCCTTGAAATTGTCAAAATTGCTATAATAGGGCTTGTTAACATGATACAGTCCTTATTAGCTCGACTATTCGAAGAATATGAGAGCTTTACTACTCGCCCCGGCGTCGGCGTCCGGTTAAAGTTTTAGGGCAAGTTGGGATTTTCATTCATAAGTATTTGTGCTAGGGCTTTCATATGTGGAATATAGTTACATCTTATACCTTTCTTCACATTGAATGCTAAAGATGCTGAGTGTGACCTTCCTTTTTTGGAAAAAAAACATGATTTTCGGGGGTTAAAGTTTTAGGGCAAGTTGGATTTTATTTTTTTTATTTTTTTTCTCAATAAGTACTTGTGCTAGGGCTTTCATATTTGGAATATAATTACATCTAATACCTTTCTTTATATTGTATGCTGAAGATTCTGAGTTTTACCTTCTTTTTGGGGTAAAAGACATAATTTTGGGTGGTTAAAGTTTTAGGGCAAGTTGGCATTTTCATTTAATTTTTTAATTTTTCTCTATAAGAATTTGTGCTAGGGCTTTAATATTTAGAATATAGTTACGTCTTATACCTTTCTTCACATTGAATGCTGAAGATGCTGAGTGCGACCTTTTTGGGGTAAAAAACATGATTTTCGGTGGTTAAAGTTTTGGGGCAAGTAGGATTTTATTTTATTTTTTTAACTTTTTCTGAATAAGTACTTGTGCTAGGGCTTTCATATTTGGAAAATATTTACATTTAATACATTTCTTCATATTATATGCTGAAGATGCTGAGTGTGACCTTCTGTTTGCGGTAAAACACATGCTTTTGGGTGGTTAAAGTTTTAGGGCAAGTTGGCTTTTTCATTTAATTTTCTAATTTTTCTAAATAAGTACTTGTGTTAGGGCTTCCATATTTGGAATATAATTACATGTAATACCTTTCTTCACATTGTATGTTGAAGATGCTGAGTGTGACTTTTAGGGGGTAAAAAACATGATTTTTGTTTGATTTTGAGAATTTTAGATAAATTCTTAAATTTTGGTTACATTTCTTTCTAATTGTGATCATTTATTTATCAAATATAATTCTTCAACATATCAAACGGGTTTTGCATGGTGTCAAACATTAGGAAAACCTTTTTTTAAGGTTTTGCTAATTTTGGACTCAGTTTTAACATTTGCGTTTAGCTCAACGTTAAAGTTACATAATTCAAATCACTTCATACTTCACATATTTGTTAAGGACCATCGTACAATTAGGTTAGAGAACTCCATTGTATCCTAAGTATGGAGTAATGGCCCTTGATTGACTTAAAAAAAATTATTTTTAAATTATATGTATGTATATCTATTCAGTTGCTTTTACATATAGTGTATATAATATGATTTAATAGTACTTAAGTGCAATATAATGAAATAGTGCTTTATGTGAATAAGCGGCATGTAGTCGAGCGCGCTGTCCTCCGACAGCTCTTGTTTTTAGCTCTACTGGCCAAAGGCCAGAAGGGCTTATGTCGTTGCGATTCGTCCGTGTGTGTGCGTCCGTCCGTCCGTCCGTCCGTAAACAATTTCTTGTTAACACGATACAGTCTTCACTTTTGATTGTATCTCAACCAAACTTATACAGTAGTTAGATATCCATGAGAGCTCGGTTTCTTTCGAAAACCAGATCCGCCCATGCATGACTGGATTATGGCCCTTGAAATGGTCAAAATTGCTATAAAAGAGCTTGTTAACACGATACAGTCTTCACTTTTGATTGTATCTCAACGAAACTTATACAGTAGTTAGATATCCATGAGAGCTTGGTTCCTTTCGAAAACCAGCCAGATCTGCCCATGCATGACTGGATTATGGCCCTTGGAATTGTCAAAATTGCTATAATAGAGCATGTTAACACGATAGTCTCTTTTTTTTATTGTATCTCAATCAAACTTATACAGTAGTTAGATATCCATGAAAGCTTGATTCCTTTCGAAAACAAACCAGATCCGCCCCATGCATGACTGAATGATGGCCCTTGAAATTGTCACAATTGCTATAATAGGGCTTGTTAACATGATACAGTCCTTATTTTTTATTGTATCTCAATCAAACTTATACAGTAGTTAAATATCCATGAGAGTTTGGTTCATTTCTAAAAAACGGCCAGATCTACCCATGCATGGCTGGATTATGGCCCTTGAAGTTGTCAAAATTGCTATAATACAGCTTGTGAACACAATAGAGCTTCCATTTACTATCTGATCTTCACCAAACTTAGATGGTATTTGAATATTGATGACATATTGGTTCCTTTTGAAACAAGCGAGATCAATGCCAGTAGAGCATAGGCCCTCATGGGCCTCTTGTTTATTGTATATCAATCAAACTTATTCAGTAGTTAGATATCCATGAGAGTTTGGTTCATTTCTAAAAAACGGCCAGATCTACCCATGCATGGCTGGATTATGGCCCTTGAAATTGTCAAAATTGCTATAATACAGCTTGTCAACACAATAGAGCTTCCATTTACTATCTGATCTTCACCAAACTTAGATGGTATTTGAATATTGATGACATATTGGTTCCTTTTGAAACAAGCCAGATCAATGCCAGTAGAGCATAGGCCCTCATGGGCCTCTTGTTATAAGTAATCTGCTGTAAAGGCAGCGAAAAGCGTCTATATGTGAGAAAGGAATAAGAAATATACATTTCTAATATCAATATATCTATAAAAAAATAATATTATATCATGTTACTGATGGGTTGATTTATCAACATCACTTTGTGGTATTGTGATAAACAATGAGTATTTTTCGATTTTATCTTGTTACTTATTGTACTCTCACAGCACAAGCTTGAAGGTGGTGTTTTAGAGGGAACGTTTTGCTTCTTAACCTTTTCCCACATGTAGACACATTTTGAAGCATATACAGCAGACGACTTTTGAAAACATTGTGACAGAAGGAGACACAAAGTTTTCAATTTCTTTCAGTTATTATACCTTCATTTATGAAGATTTTCCGTGTTTTCGTGTGGAGATTTTCAAAGTCGTCTGCTGCAGATTTGTTGTATACCGGAAAGGGATAATAGAGTAGGAAGTCCATCTTTTTCTTATTTGTCAATTTTTAAGTCACTTGCCCATCAAGTCACAATTTTGATGTCTAGCTATTTGTATTTGCACATTTCTTTTCTGTAGATTTGACTGTGGTTATATGAATCTTATTATCTTTTAAACCCATTCCTAAATACAACAAATCTGCATCAGATGACTTTGAAAACATTTAGGCAAAAATATGGTAATTCTCTATATATAAATGTGATTTTATAATTATTTGATAAAAAAAACCAATTGAGCAATTTCTACTTTTGCCAAAATGTTTTCAATGAGTCTGCCAGAAGGAAAGGCTTAAACCCTATCCATTGTGCAGACCTATTTTGCAGCATCTGCAACAGTCAACTTATTAATCCTTTCCCTCCCTCATACGTTACAATTCTGCAGCAGACAACTTTAAACATATTTTGTCAAATGGAAAATCTCTATAATTGAATGGATAACCCGGGCCATGACTAAAAGTGGAAAACATTGGGCAAAAGGAGAAGTTGCTGGTTTTGAGCAATTTCTTCTTTTGTCACTATGTTTTAAAAAAAGCTGTCTGCTGCAGAGGCATCAGAAAGCGTCTATATGAGAGAAAGGGTTAAACACTTTTTCATTGTGCAGATCGACATATTTTGCAGCAACTTAATAAGCAAATGTCTCCGTTTCAGTGATACAATATTTTTAACTCAATCCTCTTAATAATTAAAATTTAGAAAATTTCCATATTTTTGTCAAGAGGTTTATCAAAGTCTTTTGCTGCCGATGTATTGTAAGTGTGAAAGGGTTAAAATTACTGTGATGTTCAGCACAAACTTGATTTTTAACTGTTTATTGATAAACATTTGTTTAGTATTTTCCGCTTGGGAATTTATCTGAGGAAAAATATGTAAGACTTGGAAAATCAGAAGGCAGATTTTAATACAAAGTCTTGACATGTTTTAGTAAAAGGAGAAATTGCTTGTTTAACCCTTTCCCTCATACAACAATTCTGCAGCAGACGACTTTAAACGTATTTTGTCAAAAAATAGAAAATCTCCATAATTGAATGGATAACCTATGACAAAAAGTGGAAAACAGTGTGGCAAAAGGAGAAATTGTACGTTTTGTGCAATTTCTTCTTTTGTCACTATGTTTTCAAAAAGCTGTCTGCTGCAGAGGCATCAGAAAGCGTCTATATGAGGGAAAGGGTTAACCATTTCCCACATACATACACATGCTTTTTGATACCTTTGCAGTAGACGACTTTTGAAAACATTGTGTTATCATCATTAGCAATTTCACCTTTTGCCCGCGACTTCTATTTTTAATAGGTTTTCGGAAATCACATGGGAGGGCGGCTTATTATTAGAAAGAAACAAATCTAGATGATTTGAACATATTACAATTGTGGTTGTTTACGAACACTAATAAATGACACATCTAAAATGAAATAAATATTCCGATTTTTTAATGTTTGCAGTTTTTTTTATTTCACTCGCATTTAAGTTTTTTGTCTTATTTACGAAGACAAAAGTGGTCCCTTCAAGACATGAACCAACCCCCTAATGCAGACTCTTATGTGTCATCATTGAGGTCAATTTCGGATTCTCCTTTTAATAGCAATTTTAACTTACTAAATGTTGTTTTCATGTTCAAAAAGATGTCTTGATTTGTGTAGAATTCATTTAATAATGTTAATCTATGAATATCTAAAGTAGGAACTGTTTCTAAGCTAAATATAGACCCTATTCTGTTGTGTAGGTTCGTGACCTTTAACATCGATTTTCGCGCATGCGCATTTCGATATGAAAAAGCGAGTGATATTATTTTATTTTAGACAAGTACAAGACGAATGTTTGACGCAAAGCGTCAAAGAGAAGCCGCAATATTTCGTTGTACATGTAGAAATAAGAAAAAAAGAACATTTTTAAATCCACAAACAATAGAACAATTTAAACTGTAGACGGTAATGCTGATATATTTCTCCTTTTGAAGACTTTTGTTTTCTTCAAATTACCTCCCTTTAAAGCAATACCAGGATATTTACCTTGTGATTCGAATAAGATTGACAAACATTGAAATTATATGAATGAATACTATTATTTAAATAAGTAACAACAGCAAAATTTAATTTAAGCCGAGATAAATGTGTACACATTTCGTTAATTTTTTATAGATACCCTAATGTATAGGTATGAATATAAAATTTATAAGCAAATGTTTTCATTTCAACGTTCCTAATGTTTGAATAGACTAAGGAAAGTCAAGAATACATAAATAAATCAATGCAGTCTTTTCCGGCGACATTGATGCCTTGCATCAACTTTCTCTTGTACTCTCATTTTAAAGAGATTTTCCATGTTGTGTAGATGTTTTCAACTGCTGCAGATTTGTTGTATGTGGTAATTAGTTAAAAATCTTCTGTAACAAGGAATATGTCCATTTGAACTCTTTCCCACATACAACTAATCTGCTGCAGACGACTTTGAACAAACCTCTGCTAAAATATAGAAAACCTCTATAAATTAAGGTATTATAAATTACTGGAAAAAATTGAAGATGTGGCAAAAGGAGAAATTGCTCATTTTGAGCAATTTCTCCTTTTGTCACAGCGTTTTCAAAAGTCGTCTGCTGCATAGGCTTCAGAAAACGGTCTACATTAGGGAAAGGGTTAAGGTCATTACAGGTTGTTTTTTTGCACAGACAATATTATTAAAATTGACGTAAACAATAATGCGTAAACAATAATGCACGCTGCTGAGTCACATCTTTTATATTCCTATAAGGAACACTTTCCCACAATAAATCTTCAAACAACAACTTTTAATACATCAAAGGCAAAAGTATAAAAAAAACTCTATATAAAAGAAAGTATAATCATTGAATAGGTTTTGTCCTGCAGATTTGTTGTATATGAGAAAGGTTTCAGCAAACCTTCTTTACTGGATGCACCTTTTCCCCAAATTGATATTTATACCCCTTGAAGAAGAGGGGGTATATAGGAGTCACTGTGTCGGGCTGTCTGTCTGTCGGTCGGTCGGTCGGTTGGAAGCCATATTTTGTCCGGCTTATTTTTGTCTGGATGTTTTCAAAGTCATCTGCTGCAGACATGTTGTTTGTGGGAAATGGTTAAAAGAATGATTATATATTCAAATTTGTGATATTGAGATGAAAGAAGTAATTAAGGCAAACAGTGAGAGGTTTAATTTGGGAGGAAATTGACTAAGAATTGAGATGATATGGTTGTAATATTATTTTTGCTGGTATGATATTTTCAGTGAAATCTGATTCTGAATAATCCATTTGAGGAGTATGAACCTTTCTTACATACAGACGATTTCTGACGCTTCTCCTGCAGATACCTATTGAAAACAATGTCACATTGTTTTTAACTCTATTCAATGGTTATACTTTCTCTAATTTATAGAGATTTTTTTATATATGTTGTCAAATTCATCAGCTGCATATTTGTCTGTGTTTCTTACATAGAACAAATTATGAAAGCATAATTATTGAATAGTATTCAAAACATTGTTGCAAAGAGGAGAAATTGCTCATTATGAAAATGAAATGACTTTAGTACAACTAATTGTTGTTTAACCCTTTCCCTCATACAACAATTCTGCAGCAGATGACTGAACAAATTTTGTAAAAAAATAGAAAATCTCTATATTTAAATGGATAACCTATGACTAAAAGTGGAAAACATTGTGGCAAAAGAAGAAATTGCTCATTTTGAGCAATTTCTTCTTTTGTCACTATGTTTTCAAAAAGCCGCCTGCTGCAGAGGCGTCAGAAAGCGTCTGTATGAGGGAAAGGGTTAAAAACGCATCTTGTTGAAAATACAGAACTCATCATGGTATTCTCTTTGTTTTTCAGGAAGCATAAAAAGCGTCACAAGAAAGATTCCAACGGACATCACCATGGCAGTCATCATAATCGTCATCTCCCAACGATACCATCATCGCCGACGAAAAAGTCTGGAAAGAAAGACGGCTCGGTGGCATTTTATATTGATGAAGAAGAAAGCGACAAGGACGATCATAGTGATAAAGAGCTGATATCCGCCCCGGAAATTGTTGTGGACCCTCCAAGTGATAGTTCAAGGGCATAGGATTTCAAGGTCATAGTTGGAGGTCATAGGATTGAAAGTTCATCTCCATAGTAATATAATAATGTTGAAATGGTTTAACAGTTTGAGTCCTTCATGTGAAACATAATTATAGACCTTTTTCTGTATATAAAATTATTGGTTTCAGATAACGTTCAACTTTTGAGAGAGAGAAAATACAGAAAATTATGTATTGTTATCTAATGTGATGTTCAAAGTTCAACAGCCAGTTAATAGACCCAAAAATATTTTTCTCATTGTTTAACCCTTTCCCACATACGACAATTCTGCAGCAGACGACTTTGAACATATTTTGTCAAAAAATAGAAGATCTCTATAATTGAATATATAACCTATGACTAAAAGTGGAAAACATTGTGGCAAAAAGGAGAAATTGCTCGTTTTCAAAGAGCCGTCTGCTGCAGAGGCGTCAGAAAGCGTCTATTTGAGGGAAAGGGTTAAGGCAGCTGTCAGAACTGTTCTTATACAGCCATTCCAATGTAAACAATGTGTCAGACAGGGAATTGTGGTACATAAAATCATATGAAAAATCTTGTGACCAATGATAGTCTCTATGCAGGCCATTTTTTCTATGCGTGGTCTTTCAACATCAGTTTTAAGGCTTTCCCTCATATAGACGCTTTCTGACGCTTCTGCAGCAGCTTAATATTTTTTTAAGTCATTCAGAAATCGTCTTGCTTTAAAATTGGTAATATATTACATCTGGGACGACATATACGTATTAGTCGTCCCAGATTACATGTAGCAATGTGATGATTTGAACAACACAATAAGAAACTAGCGTTAATCTGTCTTAACTGTCGGCCAGGTCGTTTTTGTGTTCATATTTACCCTGTTCCAATTACAAACACTTTTTTGGCAAAGGGAGGTATTTCTCATAATGAGTGTTTTCTCTTTTTTCCACAATATTTCCAACTATATTCAATAATTTTACTCTCATTTTTAGAGACTGTCCATGTTTTTATACGCCGCCAGAGGCGGTCATATATTGGCGTCATCTTCTCCCTCTGTACGTCTGTCCGTACGTCCATTTCTTGTGAACGCAACTCCTCCTACGTTTCTGACCGTATCTTTTCAAAACTTGGTCAATGTCATAACTATAATGTGTAGATGTGCATGAAGCGGCGATTTTCCGGTTCATTGATATTTGCAAGATTTATGTCCCTTAGTCTCTGTAGCTGATTGATATTGCAGCCTTGTGAACCCAACTCCTCATATGTTTCTGACCGAATCTTTTCAAAACTTGGTCAATGTCATTACTATAATGGGTAGATGTGCATGAAGCGGCAATTTTCCAGTTCATTGATTTTTGCAAGATTTATGTCCATTGTAACTTAGTCTCTGTAGCTGATTGATATTGCAGCCTTGTGAACGCAACTCCTCCTATGTTTCTGACCGAATCTTTTCAAAACTTGGTCAATGTCATTACTATAATGGGTAGATGTGCATGAAGCGGCGCTTTTCCAGTTCATTGATTTTTGCAAGATTTTTGTCCCTTGAAACTTAGTCTCTGTAGCTGATTGATATTGCAGCCTTGTGAACGCAACTCTTCCTATGTTTCTGACCGAATCTTTTCAAAACTTGGTCAATGTCATGACTATAATGGGTAGATGTGCATGAAGCGGCGATTTTCCGGTTCATTGATTTTTGCAAGATTTATGTCCCTTGTAACTTAGTCTCTGTAGCTGATTGATATTGCGGCTTGTGAACGCAACTCTTCCTACGTTTCTGACTGAATCTTTTCAAAACTTGGTCAATATCATTACTATAATGGGTAGATGTGCATGAAGCAGGGATTTTCCGGTTCAGCAATTTTTGCAATAGTTATGCCTTTCGAAACTTGGTCTCTATAGCATATTCACTTGAGAACACAACTCAAGTTTCCAAACAGGTAGAAGTGCATAAAAATATTAACACTGCATATACAAGGGAAAGCCTGTACCAGATTGTTTACTGAACACTTTTCAATTTTAGGAAAACAACTGCACAATGAAATGAACTTTCTTAAAAACGCAGAGAGTTATAACATTTTTGAAAACAGCAATTTACTTTTGTCACCACCTGTCACGATGGAATCTTCTGTATTTGATATATCTGAAACCAATCCAAAACTTGTTTTAGCTGATTCTTCAACTTTTTCGAACACTTTAATAACTTTGACATCCACGCCGATAAGAAAGGATTCACAATTATGTACTTCTGCTAATGATCCAATAGTAATGGAATTAAATAACGAAATAATCCAGCTTAAGAACATGGTTTTGACCCTCCAGCAAAAAGTAGATAAAAAAATGTATGTCTGCAGATCAAGTGACACCATCTCAAATAGTGGTGAAACACATGGCTACACAGACTGAGGAGCTTCTCACCCCACTTAAGCCAAAGCCAAATACCATC
The DNA here is from genome assembly GCA_031761405.1 of Serripes groenlandicus. NCBI lineage: Eukaryota > Metazoa > Mollusca > Bivalvia > Cardiida > Cardiidae > Serripes > Serripes groenlandicus. The sequence goes on along the minus strand of JASEVX010000004.1, from coordinate 146,608,164 downwards.
AGCAGACACACAGAAACAAGAATTACCACTACCTCAATAGCCACGCAAGCCTGCAACAAGTCATGCGAAGTTGCAACTCGAGTTGAAGACCAAATTTGTCCAAATGTAGACTTGAGTACAAAGGAACACTCTGCAATGACAATACCTTCAATTACTTACGCAAGAAAATCGAAATATTCTCAAAATGGAACAGACAAACCCAAAGCAATGAAACATCATGCTCCCTTGAAAACTCTTATTGTGGGAAGTTCTCTATTGAAGGGAATAAGATCAAAAGGCCTTAGAAGCACGGATGTAAGAACAAATAGAGGGGCCAAAATTAACGACATTACATATGTAATTAGTAACATGGACTTATCTCCCTATAAAACAATTATTCTCCATGTAGGGGGTAATGACCTAAGTAGTGGAAGTGACCTGCAAACTATCAACACTGAATATGAATCGCTACTATATGCCATAATTAAGGGCTGAATCAAATCAGAACACTATGATTATAATATCAGGAGTGCCACCTCGGAGAGACGTAGATGTTCAACCACTCAACCATTTACTGGAAGAACTCTGTGACTATTTCAATCTCTATGTTGTTAATCATTATGACAAGTTTTGTGACCAGTATGGGAATGTAAACTCATCTTTATTTCATTCAGATGGAATACATCTCTCCCAAAAGGGAACATCTCTGTTTTTGAAAAACCTTAACTCTGTTATTCCCCTGTTAAAACACCAAGAAAACTCATTAAATTACTGCCGTCTTTGTGGGGAAAATGGACATAGCACTTCCAGGTGTCGACATGAAAATGCTTTAAAATGTTTTAGATGTTTTAATTTTGGCCATAAAGAAAAATTGTGTGATTTTTATTCTAGATAGGATGGTGGCAAAGAAGAGATAGCCCTACCCTTATCTAATTCATTACACATCCCAGATTCTAAAATCACCACTTCAAATCCATATGACACTCTCATGTTAATTTGTTCAATTTGTGATAATTATCCATGCAAATGTTCCTCTGAGACATCTATAAATTACCAGATACTTGATGATTTAGATAAGAAAGTGACCAAATTGACAGTCTCTGAAATTAATGTTATAAACAGTAGTCAAGCTCCCCATGAGGTGGATGTTACATCTTTGCCACTTTCTGTATCTACTCATTCATTATGTCATGATAACTATGTATCATACTTTTTCCCTGAGGCTAAATTAATTGATTATTATTTAGCTTATATATTTACATATTTTCTGATTTGTTTGTCATGTCTGTATTCAATTAACAATGTTCACATTATAAATCAGGAAACATGTATACAAGATGACCAAATATATCATTTTGATAATGATAAGGGTATTAAGATAAGCTCCCACAATGTAAATAGAATTGAAAATAAGTTTGATGAAATTAAATTTAATCTCCTTCATTCTAGAAATCCACCAGATATAATTGGTTTCTGTGAAACTTTTTTAAATGACTGTACACCTAATGAATGGCTAGACATTCCGAATTACAATTTTTGTAGAAAAGACAGACCCAAAGATGGGGGAGGTGGCTGGATTGTATATTTTTCAGAAAATATACCTTTCACGCATAAAAACAGCCTTGAAATAAAAAGTCTTGAAACCATGTGGTTTGAGGTTAAACCACCCCACAAGAAATCATTTTTATTATGTTTTGTATATAGACACCCTAAATCTCTAATAGAGTGGGTTGATGAATTTGAGGCTGAGATAAGCAATGCAATGAAGTTCAATTCTGATATCATTTTAATGGGTGATTTTAATATGGATTTTTTACCTCCAAAAAAAACACCCCAAAAATGGCTTAATATTTTGGAAACATTTAATTTTCACCAAATTATAAATGAACCAACCAGAGTTACAAAAGAGTCTCACACATTAATAGATCATATTTATGTTACTGATATAGATAAAGTTAAAGATTCACATGTTGCCAAATACTCTTTAAGTGATCACTTCCCAGTATGCATTAAAAGAAAAGAAAAAGTTTGCATCAAGAAACACAAACATACTACAATAACATATAGAAATTTTAATAAATTCAATGAAAATGACTTTTTGACAGATTTATCAAATGCCCCATTTTATACTGTTGAATTAGAGGCTGATCCATCCTTAGCAATTGAACTATGGTATGATATCTTTAATAATGTACTAAACAAGCATGCACCAATAGTTACCAAGCGTGTAAAAAGAGATAAACAACCTGAATGGTACTCTAGGGAAGTTATACATGCACGGCAGATGAGAGATAAATTTAGAAAGTTAGGTATGTGGGGGAAATATAAATTCTGGAGAAATAGAACCAACCAAATTTTAACTGAATCCAAACAAAAATATTACAGTAATTTAGTTAAAGACTCTAAAGATCCCAAAATACTTTGGAAGTGTATTCAGTCTTAATCCTTCAAGTCAGGTACGACCATATGAGCTTCTCATAGATAATAATGTGAAGGTTAACAACTCATTAGATGTAGCAAATACTTTTAACAATTTTTTCACATCTTGTGTACAAAACCTTAGAAATGATAGTAATACCTCCAAATACCCTGATTTAAACAAGCTAAAACATTTTGTTGAAAAAGGGTTACCCTCAAACAAAGTTTTTATCCTTCCACCTGTTAAAATAAATGAGCTTTTTGAGAAAATAATGCAACTTGACGTCAATAAGTCTTCAGGCGATGATAACATTGGTCCAAGAATACTCAAAGTAAGTGCCCATATTATATCATCACCACTGACATTCATCTTTAATAGAATAATAGACAGTGGTGTATATCCAGATATATTAAAAAATGCAAAGGTGTCACCAATTTTTAAAGCTGGTGAAAAATGCCTTCCTACTAACTATAGACCCATCTCTGTTCTACCAACAATTTCAAAACTCATTGAAAAACATGTTTCAAAATGTATGTACAAATTTTTGTCCAAATATGATCTTCTACACCCTGCTCAGTCAGGTTTTAGACCAAATCACTCTTGTCAAACTGCACTTGTAAATATTATTGATAAGTGGCTGCAAGAAATGAATAATGGAAATTTAAATCTAGTCATACTTCTAGACTTTAAAAAGGCTTTTGATGTAGTTGACCATGACATTATCTGTCAAATACTTCAAATGTATGGTTTTAGTCTAAAAACAATTGATTTTTTTAAGTCATATTTAAGTAATCGGACACAACAAGTGCAAATAGGCAATACAAAATCTGATAAACTGCCTATTAAATATGGAGTCCCTCAAGGTTCCATTTTGGGACCTCTTCTATTCATTTTATATATAAATGATTTACCATTAAGTATTCAAAACTGTAATACTGATATGTATGCCGACGATTCAACAATGCACATATCAGGAAAAACAATAAGTGAGTTGCAATTAAAGGCACAGGCAGACTTATATGAAGTTGAAAAATGGTGTACCAATAATAATATGTTCATAAACTGTCAAAAAACTAAAAGTATGATTGTTGGAACTCGACAAAAGGTCTCATCCCAAAGTGAAGAGTTTTTAGCTCACCTGTGCACGAAGTGCTCAAGGTGAGTTATTGTGATCGCCCTATGTCCGGCGTCCGTCGTCCGGCGTCCGTCAACATTTTCTCCTCTGTAACCGGTGGGTCAACTGGGATGAAACTTCACAGAAAGCATCCTCTCAATGTCCTCACCAGAATTCCTTAAAATTTTCGGGATCCATGCATAATTCTGGTTTCCATGGCAACGAAATGAAAAAACTTCAAAATTCTTAAAAAATCTTCTCCTCCGAAAGTGTCAGGCCGATTTTCAAATAATTTTGTAGAAATGTTCCTCGGGTGACCCTCTATCAGATTCCTTCAAGCCATGTTGATTGGTCGAAAAACATGGCCGCCAGGGGGGCCGGGGCTATTTTTCCTTATATGGCTATAGTGCAAACTTAAAAAATCTTCTCCTCCGAAAGTGTCAGGCCGATTTTCAAATAATTTTGTAGAAATGTTCCTCGGGTGACCCTCTATCAGATTCCTTCAAAGCCATGTTGATTGGTCGAAAAACATGGCCGCCAGGGGGCGGAGCTATTTTTCCTTATATGGCTATAGTGCAAACTTAAAAAATCTTCTTCTCCAAAAGTGTCAGGCCGATTTTCAAATAAATTTGTAGAAATGTTCCTTGGGTGACCCTCTATCAGATTCCTTCAAGCCATGTTGATTGGTCGAAAATCATGGCCGCCAGGGGGGGGCGAGGCTTTTTTGCCTTATATAGCTATAGTGCAAACTTAAAAAATCTTCTCCTCCAAAAGTGTCGGGCCGATTTTCAAATAATTTTGTAGAAATGTTCCTTGGATGACCTTCTATCAGATTCCTTCAAGCCATGTTGATTGGTCAAAAAACATGGCCGCCAGGGGGCGGGGCTATTTTGCCTTTTATTGCTATAGTGAAAACTTAAAAAATCTTCTCCTTCAAAAGTGTCAGGCCGATTTTCAAATAATTTTGTAGAAATGTTCCTAGGGTGACCCTCTATCAGATTCCTTAAAGCCAAGTTGATTGGTTGGAAACTATGCCCGCCAGATGGCGGGGCTTATATAGCTAAAGTGAAGAAAAAAAATCAGGTGAGCGATTCCAGGGCCATCATGGCCCTCTTGTTTCTAATGATAAATTCTGCTGTTCTTCAGAACTCTTCACATGAAAAACTACTGGGAATTACAATCGACCCTCACCTAACCTGGGCAAATCAATTAGACCAAGTCTGCTCTAAAGTCTCATCTCGTATTTATCTCCTTTCTAAAATTAAGCAGTTTCTAAATCTTGAATCAAGGAAATTGTTCTATACAGGTTACATTCTACCACTTATTGATTATTGCTGCGTAACTTGGGGAAACTGTACCAAGGTTGGACTAAATCGTATTCTAAAACTTCAAAAAAGGGCTGTAAGATTAATACTAGACCAAGACCCCCTTTCACCATCTGGGCCCTTATTCAAAGAACTAGGATGGATGAAAATTGAGGATAGAATTAAATACCATAAATATCTTCTTCTGTTTAAAAGTTTGAAGAAAGATGCACCATCATACTTGGTAAATAAATTTAATCAATACGTAATACTCCAAGCCTTAATACATTTAAAGAAAAAATTAAGGATTATCTATTAAATCATGCTAACTTAACTAAAAATGATTGACATTGTTTTTGTTCTTTAAAAAGTTACTTGAGTGTTGTATATGAATGACGTAATTGTATGAATTTTGCTTCATGCTCATAATAGCATAGTTGTTGTATTCATGTATGTATGTTACTTTTCCATTTGATGTATCTGAGGGCCTCAGGGAAGATTAGTGTATACTAACTGTGTTTACCCTCGTAAAATAAAGTATTATTATTATTATTATTATTAGCTCCACTGGCTGAAAGCCAGTCGAGCTTATGTCATGGCGAATTGTCCGTCGTGCGTCCGTGCGTGCGTAAACTTTTTCCTTTAAACGACTTCTTCTCACTAACCACTTGGCCAATTTGGTTTAAACTTCATAGGAAGCATCCTCTCAATGTCCTCTCTTAAATTCCTTCAATTTTTTTTTATCCATCCATAATTCTGGTTTCCATGGCAACCAAAAGAAAAAAAATAGTGAAAACTTAAAAAATCTTCTTCTCTGAAAGTGTCAGGCCGATTTTCAAATAATTTTGTAGAAATGTTCCTTGGGTGACCCTTTATTAGATTCCTTCAAGAAATGTTGATTGGTCGAAAAACATGGTCGCCAGAGGGCGGGGCTATTTTGCCTTATATAACCATAGTGAAAACTTAAAAAATCTTCTTCTCCGAAAGTGTTCAGCCGATTTTCAAATAATTTTTTAGAAATGTTCATTGGGTGACCCTCTATCAAATTCCTTCAAGCCATGTTGATTGGTCGAAAAATATGGCCGCCAGAGGGCGGGGCTATTTTGCCTTATATAACCATAGTGAAAACTTAAAAAATCTTCTTCTCCGAAAGTGTTGAGCAGATTTTCAAATAATTCTGTAGAAATGTTCTTTGGGTGACCCTCTATCAGATTCCTTCAAGCCATGTTGATTGGTTCAAAAATATGGCCGCCATGGGGTGGGGCTATTTTGCCTTATATGGCTATTGTGAAAACTTAAAAAATCTTCTCCTCCGAAAGTGTCAGGCCGATTTTCAAATAATTTTGCAGAAACATTCCTTGGGTGACACTCTACAAGATTCCTTTAAGCCATGGTGGTTGGTAAAAAATATGGCCACTAGGGGGCAGGGCTGTTTGGAGATTTGATTTTTGCCTTATGGCCGTGGAGCGATACTGGCCCTCTTGGGCCTCTTGTTATTATTAAAACAGGGATTATCCGGTAGAGTGATTTTTGCAAGAGTTATGCTCAGAAGGCAAAAAGGATACATATCGACACTGCCATTTGACCTACTTTCATATCGGAAGCCTCTATAGAGTTCTATCTATGTTTATATGTATCCTATTTTCACAAATGTGACAAGTTTGAATGCAACGACACAATTCACGTTAACGTCAAATGAGACCATAGACTTGCACCTTGTCCATCCTGATTTGTGCATATGCGCTGAAAGCCACTAGAAAGGGCCGATTTTTTCCAGCTAAGGTAGGGATAGTGTTTTTTAGTGGTGCCTGTGTTCTTACATTGCTAAAACTTTAAAACATTTAACCCTTTCCATCATACAACAAATCTGCAGCAGACGACTTTGAAAGCATCATTTGGGGGAAATATGGAAAATCTCTCCAAACAATTCACGTTGATGTCAAATGAGACCATAGACTTGCACCTTGTCCATCCTGATTTGTGTGAGGAATTTGGCGGGAGACTTGAAGGGCCGGGATGTCACTATGAAGCCGACGTGTTTTTAGCTCACCTGAGCTTTGCTCAAGGTGAGTTATTGTGATCGCCTTTTGTCCGGCGTCCGTCGTGCGTCGTGCGTCGTCCGTCGTGCGTCAACTTCTTCTCCTCAGTAACCAGCGGGTCAATTGGGATGAAACTTCACAGAAAGCATCCTCTCAATGACCTCACCAGATTTCCTTCAAATTTTTGGGATCCATGCAGAATTCTGGTTTCCATGGCAACGAAATGAAAAAAACTTCAAAATTCTTCTTCTCCCAAACTGGTTGGCAGATTTTCAAATAATTTTGTAGAAATGTTCCTTGGGTGACCCTCTATCAGATTCCGTCAAGCCGTGTTGATTGGTAAAAAAACATGGCCGCCAGGGGGGGCGGGGCTATTTTGCCTTATATGGCTATAGTGAAAACTTAAAAAATCTTCTCCTCCGAAAGTGTAAGGCCGATTTTCAAATAATTTTGTAGAAATGTTCCTTGGGTGACCCTCTATCAGATTCCTTCAAGCCATGTTGATTGGTCGAAAAACATGGACGCCAGGGGGGGCGGGGCTATTTTGCCTTATATGGCTATAGTGCAAACTTAAAAAATCTTCTTCTCCAAAAGTGTCAGGCCGATTTTCAAATAATTTTGTAGAAATGTTCCTTGGGTGATCCTCTATCAGATTCCTTCAAGCCATGTTGATTGGTCAAAAAACATGGCCGCCAGGGGGCGGGGCTATTTTGCCTTTTATGGCTATAATGAAAACTTAAAAAATCTTCTCCTCCATAAGTGTCAGGCCGATTTTCAAATAATTTTGTAGAAATGTTCCTTGGGTGACCTTCTATCAGATTCCTTCAAGCAATGTTGATTGGTCGAAAAACATGGCCGCCAGGGGGCGGGGACTATTTTGCCTTATATGGCCAAAGTGAAAACTTATAAAATCTTCAACATCTTCTCCTCAGTAACCAGTGGGTCAATTGGGATGAAACTTCACAGAAAGCATCCTCTTGATGACCTCACCAGAATTCCTTCAAATTTTAGGGATCCATGCAGAATTCTGGTTTCCATGGCAACGAAACGAAAAAAACTTCAAAATTCTTCTTCTCCCAAACTGGTTGGCAGATTTTCAAATAATTTTGTAGAAATGTTCCTTGGATGACCCTTACCAGATTCCTTCAAGCCATGTTGATTGGTCAAAAAACACGGCCGCCAGGGGGGCGGGTCTATTTTGCCTCATATGGCTATAGTGAAAACTTAAAAAATCTTCTCCTCCGAAAGTGTCAGGCTGATTTTCAAATGATTTTGTAGAAATGTTCCTTGGGTGACCCTCTATCAGATTCCTTCAAGCCATGTTGATTGGTCGAAAAACATGGCCGCCAGGGGGGGGTGGGGGGGGGAGGCGGGGCTATTTTGCCTTATATGGCTATAGTGCAAACTTAAAAAATCTTCTTCTCCAAAAGTGTCGGCCCGATTTTCAAATAATTTTGTAGAAATGTTCCTTGGATGACCCACTTTCAGATTCCTTCAAGCCATGTTGATTGGTCAAAAAACATGGCCGCCAGTAGGCAGGGCCATTTTGCATTATATGGCTATAGTGAAAACTTAAAAAATCTTCTCCTCCAAAAGTATCTGGCCGATTTTCAAATAATTTTGTAGAAATGTTCCTAGGGTGACCCTCTATCAGATTCCTTCAAGCCAAGTTGATTGGTCGGAAACTATGGCTGCCAGGGGGCGAGGCTTATATAGCTAAAGTGAAAAAAAAATAAAAAATCAGGTGAGCGATTCAAGGGCCATCATGGCCCTCTTGTTCTTGTCTCTTCTCCTGTTTATATTGACTTTTACAGTGGCATATGCACTGAAAGCCACTAGAAATGACCGATTCTTTCCAGCTAAGGTAGGGATAGTGTTTTTTAGTGGTGCCTGTGTTCACTTCTCAGTTGTCTGTCAAGTTTTCACTTACTTGTATTACATCAATTTAGGTTAACAGTTTTACCCCTTTCCCACATACAAGAAATCTGCAGCAGACGACTTTGATTTTTTTTTTCAAAAATGGAAAATCTCTATAATTGAATGGATAACCAATTACTAAAAGTGCAAAATATTGTTGCAAAAGGAGAAATTGCTCATCATGAGCAATTTCTTCTTTTGTCGCAATGTTTTTAAAATAGTCTGCTTCAGAGACGTTGGAAAGCGTCTGTATGAAGGAAAGCTGTTCAATTATCTAAATTGAAAATTCTTTCTGTCAAAGTATTTTAACCCTCCCTTTATCACTTTCATACCCATTTTGATGCATCTACAGCAGACAACTTTTGAAAACACTGTGGCAAAAGGACTAATTCCTTATTATGGCACAGTGTTTCAACTCTATTGAATAATTACACTTTCATTTATGAAGATTTTCCATATTTTTGTCTATATAGTTTAAAAGGTTGTTTTCAAAATATCTAGACAAAGGTTTAGAAAATCTCTATGAAGGTATAATTACTGAATATAGTTGAAGACATTATGGCAAAAGATTTTTCTTTTATTGTGAACGATTCCATCTTTTTCCACACACACTGTTTTCGAATGTTGTCTTTTGCAAATGAGTCAAAATGTGTCTGCAAGCAGGAAAATAACTTCTTATTATCTTATTATGAACAATTTTATCTTTTGCCACACACATCCGCTTCAACTGCGTCAAAATGCATTTGCAAACTGCAAAGGGTTAAATTTTCGTATTAGGCATGTGTATTCTTAGTGATGAAATCTTTTCAGATATCCCTTTCCCACACACTTCAAATCTGCAGCAGATGACTTTGAAAAAATATTTGCAAAAATATAAAAAATCTCTGTAAAGGAAAGTGTAATTATTTTCCCACAATGTTTTCAAAAGTCGTCTGCTGCAGAGGTGTCGGTGTCAACATGTGTGAAAGGGATATTTCAATATTATTGATATTGTGTCCTTGACCTTTGACCTACTTGTATTGCCAACTCAAGCATTTGTGTTTCACAAACACACCATATCAAGATCTCGGGCATGGCCCCGGTAGCTCAGCTGATAGCGACGAGTGGTGTCAATCCAGCGGTTGTGAGTTTAAACCCCTGCTCTGCCAACATTCTTTCCGACGTTTGATTAAAGTAAATGTGACAAGCATCACTCATCTTCCACCAATGGGCTAATAGTCTATGTGGAAAAGCAGCTTGGAAAGATTGTTGTATGGAGTACTGGTATGAGCAAGCCAGGAAACATATGGGTAGGTGAACTGGCTATTGTAATATGACTGAAAAATTGTTGAAAATGGCGTTAAACCCCAAGCAATCAAGATCTTGGTGTGATTGTCTCCCAATATAATTTTGTATTTTTGTATCGTGATAACGCGACACTATTTGAAGCTCTGTTTGGTTACATTATGTATGCTATTTGCTGGTGCGTATTGTGATAAGTAATTCTGCAATTGTGATAGCTATTGGAGTTATGTTGTTATATTATGTATTTTATTTGCAGGTGCGTATTGTGATAAGTGATTTTGCAGTTGTGATAGCTATTGGAGTGGCAGTAGGGACAGACGCTGGACTAGGACTGAACACCCCTAAATTGGAAGTCCCTGATAAATTCCATGTAAGTGATATTTCTATGTGAATTATTCCTTTCCCACATATAAGAAATCTGCAGCAGACGACTTTCAACAACAACTACCTAAAACTATAAAATATCTCTATTATTATACCCCCATAAAACAAAGTTTTGGGGGGTATATAGGAGTCACTGTGTCAGTCGGAAGCCATATTTTGTCCGGCCTATTTCTTACAAACCACTGGGTGGAATTCAATAAAATTTACATGAAGCTTCTATACCAAGCGGAGATGTGCATACCCTAAAGGTCTTACAATTGCATGTTATTTTACAGAGTTATAGCCCTTTTACGTCTGTCCGTCTGTCTGTCAGTCCCACCTAACCTTGTCCGGCCCGCATCTTAACCATGCATTTGAACGAAACTTGGCACAAATGTTCACCATGATGAGGCGGCGTGTCGCGCACAATACCCAGGCCTGTGCCTCAAATGTCAAGGTCACACTTAGAGGTCAAAGGTCAAAATGAGTACTATTTGATAGAACTGTACCTTGTTCGGACTGCATTTCAACCATGCATTATAGGATTTCAAAGAAACTTAGCACCATGATGAGGCGGCGTGTCGCGCACAACACCCAGGCCTGTACCTTAAAGGTCAAGGTCACACTTTAACCCTTTCCCTCATACGACAATTCTGCAGCAGACGACTTTGAACGTATTTTGTCAAATCATAGAAAATCTCCATAATTGAATGATCAATTTCTACTTTTGCCACAATGTTTTCAAATCTTATTAATGATTAAAGGTTTATTTATTGAGATTAGCCATAATTTTAAGCAGGTCTTTTTAGTGTTGTCTGCTGCAGAATTGTTGTATGTGGGAAGAGGGTTAACTTTGTCATACATATTTTATTCTAGCCAACCAATCATTTAAACCGTGACTGGTTAATCCCGCCTTTCCACGAGAAGAACCCAATTTGGCTGCCTGTGGCGGCCGTCGTTCCCACATTGTTAGCGACCATCTTGCTCTTCATGGATCAACAGATTACAGCCGTCATTGTAAATAGAAACGAAAACAAACTAAAGGTAGGTGCTTAATTATTCTCACATATAACCCCTTTTTAGAACATTATGCATTACGTGCTTAACCCTTTCCCTCATATAGACGCTTTCTCACGCCTCTGCAGCAGACGGCTTTTTGCTGCAGAATTGTCGTATGAGGGAAAGGCTTAATCTTATTCTTAACCCATTTTATACACATTGATTCATCTGCAGCAGATGGTTTTTGAAAACATTGTGAGAAAAGGAGAAACAATGAGCATCTATTATTTCCACTTTGAATTGATTCAATCTTTGTCGCTTCCATGTGAACCTGACTTTCAGTACTCCTGAGTACTTTGATTTATCTTTAACCGTTTCCTGCATACAGATGCTTTCTGACGCAGACAGCTTTTGAAAACATAGTGACAAAAGAAGAAATTGCTCAAAACAAGCAATTTCTCCTTTTGCCACAATATTTTCCACTGTTAGTCATAGGTTATCCATTAAATTATAGAGATTTTCCATTTTTTGACAAAATATGTTTAAAGCCGTCTGCTGCAGAATTGTCGTATGAGGGAAAGGGTTAAATGATTTTGAAAAACAAAATACTCTCAAATTTCTATATCAGGTTCTTCTTTATGTTTTTGCCCTGAACATTGTATTTTAATACTGCAGAAAGGGTGTGGTTACCATCTAGATCTACTGATTGTAGCTGTACTTATAATCGTCAACTCGATACTTGGCCTGCCGTTTTTTGTCGCTGCAACTGTCCTCTCCATTAACCATGTTATGAGTTTAAAGAAGGAATCAACTTGTACTGCGCCCGGGGAACGTCCCAAATTTCTGGGAGTAAGGTATGGCATACGAAAATACTTAAGATTTAATTTTAAAAACACACACATAATGTGATCAACTTTTTCTGTCAATAAAAAGGGTGTTTATTTTCTTATTATCTCAAAGAGGGATATTTGGGTTTGAATTGGAAGTTTATTTGCAAGATGAATTCAAGCGTAGACCTTTGAACTGTAGAATGTATTTTAAATACCTAATACAGGAAAAACACAAAAAGATATTAACTCTTTCCCTCATATAGACGCTTTCTGACGCCTCTGAAGCAGACGGCTTTTTGAAAACATAGTAACAAAAGAAGAAATTGCACAAAACGTGCAATTTCTCCTTTTGTCACAATGTTTTCCACTTTTTGTCATAGGTTATCCATTCAATTATAGAGATTTTCCATTTTTTCACAAAATATGTTCAAAGTCGTCTGCTGCAGAATTGTCGTGTGAGGGAAAGGGTTAGAGGTGAGATATGAGGCATAGCTGTATGAGAGAGTTTGGAAACACATGCAGAGGTCCAGATAAAGAGGAGTATTCAGCTCTTTTTACCACAATTTCTCTCTTATTATTAAAACAAACCCTATGTTGTGGGTACTTAAAAGAATCGTCTCTGTGAGACGATTCTTTTGAGTACCCACAACATAGGGTTAGAAGGTCAAATAAGGATTTTAGAACATGCAAAACGCCCCTTATCTAGAGCTGCGACATGGTAGGGTAAACCTGCTACTGTGAAATGCTTTTCAAAATGGCGTAATGCTCAAAATCAAACCGTCAATTAACAGTGCCTGATATAATGAATAACATTTTTAGAGAGAAATCTTTCACAACAGCTTGATTAGTGGGATCATGAGTAAGTGTTCTATGCAGTGATGTTACTGAAATACCAGTTAACCCTTTCCCTCATACGACAATTCTGCAGCAGACGACTTTGAACGTTTTTTTCCATAAAAAAGAAAATCTCCATAACTGGATGGATAACCTATGACAAAAAGTGGAAAAACATTGTGGCAAAAGGAGAAATTGCATGTTTTGTGCAATTTCTTCTTTTGTCACTATGTTTTCAAAAAGCTGTCTGCTGCAGAGGCGTCAGAAAGCGTCTGTATGAGGGAAAGGGTTAACCCTCTTCCACATGTAGACAATTTCTGACACCTCTGCAGTGGACGACTTTTGAAAACATTTTGGCTAAAGGAAAAATTGCTCCTGATGAGCAAATTCTCCCAAGCCATAATATATCTATAGGTGCTACCTATTTACGAAAAAACACAAGTTAATTATAATAAAAAATTGCTCATAAAAAAGGATTTATACGTAATTGACTAGTCAATAATAATGTTAATGTCATGTTTCTTGCATTATCAAAACATATTTGGAATTTGTATTGCTGTCGTCTATTATTACGAACAGAAAATAATAAAGTAAAGACTTTAAGAAAATCAAGGAATACATTTATAATGAACGAGGTTAAAATATGAGGGCCAAGATGATCCTTAATCGATCACCTGCATTATGGTAAAGAAGCAAATAGATCAGCCCTTTTCTGATGCAACCTTGCGACTGCCTTTTTCAACCAGTCAATATGACTAGAACAAATTATGTAAGGGGTCATATTTCTGCTATTAGAGACGGTTTCTGAGGCCTTTACAACAGACGATTTAGGAAAAAATTGTCGCCAAAAGAATGATTGCTCCTTATGAGAAAGTTATCCTTTCACCACAATGTTTGATAAATAATTATACTTTGAATGAGTGAGTCAATAGCTCATGTATAGGAATTTGGCGTCTTTCATGTTGATCGACTTTTTTTGCGGGAAACAACGTCGCTCCATTGACGTTACGGAAATGACGTCACGTCACGTCTTTGGCTATGATACAGTCAAAATTAAAGTTCGGGCGTAAAAAGACTAATGCTTTTTTTGACGAATGGGAAAACATATTTCTTACAGAGTTCCATTTATTTTTAACTTTTCGTACTAATGTTAATTCCCACATAACACAGCACTTTAATGTTCTTAAATATCGATTTTAAAATAAATGATTAAAAAGACGACAATACTTTTTAATCCGTGTTTTTTGTCTCATTTTATACATACCCAAAATGTCGATTAAAAAAAATTATTAAAAAGACGACAACAATTTTCAATCCGTGTTTTTCGTCTCATTTTATACATACCCAAAATGGCGGCCCCCCATAGATTTGGCCAGTTTCATTTCAGAAAGCTTCATGGGTTATTGAAAATCACACACCTGTTACCTATGAACGAAAAAAATCATTTATGGGTTTTTTTCGTATTATTTTCAACTTAATTCAATATCTTTTTCTTCGATTTATATAGTGTTTCCTAATGAATCTGCTGTGGTCGAGTGGTTAGCGTTGGGGATTTCGAAACTGGGTGTCCAGGGTTCGATCCCCAGTCATGTTGGAGTGCCCTTGGGCAAGGCACATTTTCTAGCCTAGTACTGGTTTGTTTACCCAGGGATAATGAATAAGTGAACTGTCGCCGTGATATAACTGAAATAATGTTGAAAGTGGCGTAAAACCCCTAATATGAGTATAGGTGCTACCTATTTTCAGGTAAACATTTATTATATGTTGTGATCGGTGAATAATTCCCCGCGAACTTCAGTTAGCCCCTTGCTTGCAGCACGATCAGTTGTTTACGTCAATTACGAGTCCTACCGACCTAAGCAAAGAAAATAAAAATCATCATCAGGTTAAGCTTATATTGAACTTTAAAATATAGCCAACAGGTACAACAAATAATCAACTTGCCCTTCATAAAGTACTTGTATAGGGGAAAAACTTAAAAAATCTTCTTGTCTAAAAGTAGAAGGCCCAGGCCTTTGATATTGGGTATGTAGCATTATCTTGTGGACCTCTTCCAAGATTGTTCAAATTATAGCCCTTGGGTCAAAAATTACTCGTCCCTGGGGGTCATTTGTTTTACATAGACTCATAAAGGGAAAAAAATAAAAAAATCATCTTGTCTAAAAGTAGAGGGCCCAGGATATTTGGTTTGTAGCATCATCTAGTGGACCCCTACCAAGATTCTTCAAATTATAGCCCTGGGGTTCAAAAATGGGCCCACCAGGGTCACTTGTTTTACATATACTTGTATAGGGAAAAACTTTAAAAATGTTGTCTAAAAGTTTAATATTTGAAATCTAACTTCATCTAGTGGACTTCTACCAAGATTGGTCAAATTATTATAGCCCTGCTGTCAAACATGGCTCCACCTTGGGGATCCCTTGTTTTACATAGACTTGTTAAGGTAAACACTTTGGGTGCCCCTCTACTAAGACTTCAAATTATTTTGATAGGATGATAAACATGGCCACCAGGGGGTGTTGCTTGTTTTCCGTATATATGTATAGACAAAGAACAAAGAAAACTTTTTAAGTTTTATTAAATCAGGTGAGCGATATAGGACCATCATGGTCCTCTTGTTTCACACATTATAGCTTTCAAATCTCATTTAAGAGTGAACGAAATTCTTTAAACGAAAAAGAATTTAAAAAATTAAACAAGACTTACCTTGGTAAGGTGAAGTTTGATTTTAATTCTTTGAGTAAAGAATTGAGTGAGGTATTAAATGCCTCCCTCCCACCCGACATAATCAATAATAGTTGTTGAATACCAAAACGATTTGGAAATAATAATATTATACCAAACTTTTTCAAATAATGTGGACAAAACACTTTAAAGATTGCCTGCGAATGCGCAATGACATCTCATTTAATACCTCACTCAATTCTTTAATCAAAGAATTAAAATCAAACTTCACCTTACCAAGGTAAGTCTCGTTTAATTTTTTAAATTTTTAGATCACCTAGAGCCAAAGGCTCAATGTGAGCTATTCTGATCTCCTCCTGAACCGCAAGAACAATTTCCACCAAACATCACAGGAATGTTCCTTTGGTGGTCCTCTTTCAAAATTGTTCAAAGATTTAAATTCCATTGAGAACTTTGGTTGCTGCGGCATCAGAAAGGGGCAAAATGTCTAAAAACTTCTCCTCTGAATCTGCCTGTTAGATTCAAATATAATTTAGTAGAAATGTTCCTTGGGTGACCCTCTACAAAAATTGTTCAAGCCATACTGATTGGTCGAAAAAAATGGCAGTCAGGCGGCATCAGAAAAAGGGCAAAATGACAAAATTTTAAAATTCCATTTTTAGCTCACCAGAGCACAAAGTGCTCAAGGTGAGTTTTTGTGATCGCCTTTTGTCTGTCGTTCGTCGTCCGTCGTCAACATTTGCTTGTTAACACTCTAGTGGCAACATTTTGCATCCAATCTTCATGAAAGTTTATCAGAACATATATCTCCATCAAATCTATGCCAAGTTCGTAACTGGGTCATGTTGGGTCACAAACTAGGTCTGACACTAGGCCAAATTTAAGGAAAATCTTGTTAACACTCTTGAAGCCGCATTTTTGGCTTGAGTATGTTGAACCTTTGTCAGAATGTTTGTCTTAGTGATATCTAGGCCAAGTATGAATATGGGTCATGTCAGGTTAAAAACTAGGTCACAAGGCCAAACTTAAGGAAAATCTTGTTAACACTCTGGTAGCCACATTTTTGGCTTGAGCATGTTAAAGATTTGTCAGAATATTTGTCTAGGTGATATCCAGGCCAAATTCGAATATGAGTCATGTCAGGTCAAAAACTAGGTCACTAGGCCATATTTAAGGGAAATCTTGTTAACACTCTTGAAGCAGCATTTTATACTTGAGCATGTTGAAACTTTATAAGAAAGTTTGTCCTGGTGATATCTAGGCCAAGTTCGAATATGGGTCATGTCATGTCAAAAACTAGGTCACTAGGCCAAATTTAAGGGAAATCTTGTTAACACTCTGGAAGCCACATGTTTGGCTTGAGCATGTTGAAACTTTGTCAGAATATTTGTTTTGATGATATCTAGGGTAAGTTCGAATATGGGTCAGGTCAGGTCAACAACTAAGTCACTTGGCCAAATTGTAGAACAATCTAGTTAGCACTATGGAGATCGCATTTTTGACTTGAGCAGCTTGAAATTTTGTCAGAAAGTTTGTCTTGGTGATATTGCCATTGGCGCTGAAAGAGTTATGTCTTAAATAGCCCATTTTCAGGTGAGTGATTGATTTTAAGAAAATGTAATAGGAATCTTACTTTAATGATCCTCTACTTAATTTGTTTTAAGCCGTTTTGATTGGTTTCACAATCATAGCAGGGAATCCTCTGTGGTCGAGTGGTTAGCGTCGGGGATTTCGAAACCGAGTCCCGGGTTCGATCCCCAGTCGCGGCACTACGGTCATGGTGGAGTGCCCTTGGGCAAGGCACATTTTCTAGCCCTGTACTGGTTTGTTTACCCAGGGATCATGAATAATTAAATTTAATTGCGCGCTAAATGACCTTAGCTGTCGATGTGCCATAAAACAATATACATTCATACATTCACAATCATAGCAACCAGGGGTCATCACAAAAGGGGTAAATTGAAGTTTTAGCTACAAATGACAACCAACTCCTACCATTCCAATAGACCAATGTTGCTTTGTTGGTCCTCTTTTAAAATTGTTCAAAGACTTACATTCTGTGTAGAACTTCGGTTGCTGCGGCATCAGAAAGTGAGAAAAATACCCAAATTTTAAAATCCTTTTCCTCCATAATTTGCTTGTGGGATTCCAAGATAATTTGGTAGAATTGTTCCTTAAGTGACCCTCTAAAAAAACTGTTGAAGCCATATTGATTTCGTTGAATAACAGGGCAGCAAGGCGGCATCAGGAAAGGTTCAAAATAACAAAAACTTTAAAATTCCATTCTTATCAAAGTTCTTGTTAGATTTCAAGATATAAATGGCCTTTACCGATTAAGCTGTTTCTTGAGAAGTGAACACTCCTTGCAGTTTCATTTGCACTCCTTGATAAAATTTTCCCATATATTTGAGTTAAATATTAGCTGCTAATTTACTATCAATCAAGTGATCGATTTAGGGCCATCTAGGCCCTCTTGTTTTTGTAGAAATGTTTCTTTGGTGACCCTGTATCAGGTTCAAGCCATGATAATTGGCTGTTAGCCTCATATTGGCTTTAGTGAAAACTTTAGAAATTTTCTTCTCCAAAAACTATTTGGCCGATTTTCAAATAATTTTGTAGAAATGTTCCATAGATGACAATCTACTAAATTCCTTCAAGTCATGTTGATTGGTCGAAAAACATGGCCGCAAGTGGGTTGGACTGTTTAGTGTTTTTTATGGAGCGATAATGGCCCTCTTGTAAAAGCTACCTTACCACACAATCAGCTAATGTGGTTGGCATGACAAATCACATTGCATAAGTCAGGTGAGCAATTCAGGGCCATCATGGCCCTCTTGTTTGTTCATCCTATGGTTCAAACCTGTTTTTGTTTTCCAAGTTTTCATTTCCTATGTTTGTGTTTCTTCATAGTAACACAGTTTTCAGCATGCCTATAATATTTGAAAAGTAGAACTACTGTCATAGTTATGTGAGTTGTCACTGTCCTCAAACAGTTTACAAGTCTCTTAGTAAACCATGGCACAATTGTGATCTATCTGTCTGTTATGTTCTTTTGTCATCCGTTGTTGTCAACAATTTCTTTAAAAAAAATCTCCACCTAAAGCACATGGCCAATTGCTACCAAATTTAACAGGAATTTTAATTGGATCATCTTTTTTCAGATTCCTTGAAATGTAGGTCAACTGTGCATAATGCTTGTTGCCATGGCAATAAAATGAAAATATATCAGAATAAGGCCCCATATAGGTACTCAAATAAAAAACAACTGGTTTTCAAAACACATATCTTAAATGATACATACCAATATATAAAACACAAATTTATTTGGCTAACTGTAGTATATACTATATTAAAAGATTTCTAAAACTGAACACTGCTTTCATGTTATGCTCTGCCTGTGGCCTTCATATCACTTTTAACATTTTCATTTTAAGATTTGCTGTTTTGATGAAGCAGTTCAAGTTATTGTCATTGCCTGTACTGGTCTGAGAAAACCAGGAAACATATAAGTAGGTGAACTGGCTGCCGTGATATGACTGAAAAATTGTTGTAAACGGCGTCAAACCCCAATCAATCAATCTTCAGCACACATATTTCTCAACCAACCTATTAAAGGTAATTTAGGGACCTGAAGTTGTGCATGTCAATTTAAGCTTAGAATAGAAATCAAAGCTTTTGTGAAAGCCTTGGCATTGTTGACTGTGCCATTGTTCCACACACAAAAAAGCACTTTAATATTTGTAAATACATTTTTATGCCTCAACATATTTTATTCATACTCACACATAATGTACAGCTGCTATTCTTTCAAAGAAAATAATGCTGAAAGGTGTGTTGATGTCTGAATAAGAAATATGTCGGGCAGGAAAATTCAACTCGTCTTACTGTCCTGACAAGTGGTTTGAGATGCAGTATAAGTGGAAATTTTAATATCTGTTGTGCATTTTTGTGTCGCCCTTTCAGAGAAAAGGTGATACATAGGGACGCTTTGTCCGTCTGATAGTCCGTCCGTCTGTCACAAAAACTTAGCAATGGCTATAACTTTGCCATTTACTAACGTTTCTTCTTCAAACTTTCAAATTATATTGCTTATGACAACAGATTTGTGATGCAGGTCAATGTCATATTTGACAGAGTATGCCCCTTTTTGTACTTAGATTTCTAACAAAGCCTCAGAGGGTGACACAAGTATGCTACTGAACACCCATTTTGTTCTTATTTGTACCATATACCCTGTTATGAGAAGGAAGACTAGAGAATTTGTTCGTACCCTGCAGACTAACTTACAGAATACATGTTAGAAAAATCAGACATAATATGAAATTTTATTTCCTGTAGAAATATATTTTATGTTTCAGGTTATGTTTAAGAAATCTGGTTGACTGTCTATTTTTTTTTTCATATGTCATTGCAGGAGCATGGAGATAATAGAAATAATTGATAGTGAGGATGAAGAGTTACAGAAAGCACTGCTGGAAAGTATTAATCAGAACACAAACACTATAGGTTAGTTTGATTTCAAAGTAACTTCACAGGAATGTTTTTAGGTGCACGGTCCTCTTTTAAACTTGTTCTAAGAATTTTATTCTTCAAAGTAGAACTTTGGTTGCTGTGCGGCATCAGAAAAGGGGAAAATTGGCAAAACTTTAAAGATCTTATTGTCCAAAATTTGCACAAATATTTGATGGGTGACCCTCTACCAAGATTGTTCAAATAATTCCGATATGTTAAAAACATGGCCTCCAGGGGGTGGGGCTTGTTTTCATTGTATGTTTATATAATGGAAACTTAAAATCTTCTTTTCCTGAAGAACTGACCCGATTTAAAAATAATTTGGCACCCTCGACCAAGATTGTTGAAATTATTCAGATCCTGTGAAAAACATGGCCGGCAGGGGTCGGGGGCTTGTTTTCATATATGTATTTATAGTAAAAACTTTAAAAATAATTTGGCAGAAATGTTCCTCTGGTGATCACCCTGTGTCCATCCCTGTGTCCATCTAGCCTTGTCAACATTCTACTTCTCATTTGTTCTCAAGTGTGCAATATAAAGGCCACAGTGGCCTTCTTGATGAAAGAGTTTTCTTTTATGCTTACCTGTGAATTATAGAAATTTCTCAGTGAATAATAATCCTATAATCTCACCGGTGAGATTATGACTTTTGCATTGAGATTATGACTTTTCAATTGATGGAACTACTTTTTTCTCCATGTTTTTGACAGAATTTTATGAAAAAAATGAGTCTCAAAACGAGTAACAATTAACTTATCGAGGTTTGACGGGTACAATAAAGATGATCTGTGCATCTAACTCTGTGATAACACATTGAATAGGCCAACTAGGCCTTTATTTAATGACGTGAATCATTACAAGTCACTGTTTATATTAAAATGATAGTTGCAGTGATTTTAAAATCTTATTGTGCCACTGGGTATTAGAATGATTATCTGACACAAAGAAAATCCAGTAGTAAATATCAGATATAAAAGAGTTAAAATAATACAAGGGAAACAACATATGATTGAAAGTACGTAAATTGGCAAGCTTTACTTCCCTTTACAAGTGACGTCATTGAATAAATACACAAATCGACATATTTCTCTACACGTATGCAAAAACCTGTACTTTACTGTAGATATATTGTTTTTTAGATAGTATATGCAATATCTTTCTCTAGCTCGAATGATTTTGATATTAATAACTATTGTGGATAATCGTACTTGAATGGCTATAATGAGGAATGTTTAAATAAGGTTTACAAAGGGAAGAACACAGGAATGAAGCTAGATTTTCATATTTACACATTGTTCTTTTTGCGTTATGTTTGCAGGCATAGTATAAACAAATATAAGAATGTTACGAGTACAGGCATCGAATAAATCAGATGTAACGTTATCATAAGACAAGAGTTTTAAAGAAGCCGTATTCTTATTATTTAGGAATAATGTACAACGCCTGTTCTTCATCCTCAATAAAGATCTAGCCATCTTGTAAGAACACAAGATGTTGATCGAGTCGACCCGTTTTGACTTGTATTTTCTCTTCGTCGATAAGCAATATAAAACAAAACTTTCTTTGCAAATGGCTTCCATCCAACAAATCTCCGCAATATATTGACAAATGAAATAATTAAAATCCTTTACATTTAAAAGATATGGTTAAAAGACACAGTTGAATTTTTCTAGCAAGACCTTCCAAACAATTTTTCAAAGGGCGGATGAATTTCATACGCGCAAATAACCGAAGAAAGAGTTCCGTAAATATGGAATACGATTTAAGCTATAGTTTGTCACTGCAAATAATTCTTTTAAAAAAGTAACATGAGTTTTCATCAATATTACCGTTAAAGGGACTGAACACCATAATGGTCCAAAATCGTTATATTTTATACTTATTCTAATTAATCCAAAATACGTCTATATATATGTAAAGGAATGTTGTAGAAGGTCGTACAAATCTTGTTTTTCATTATTTCATAGGAAATAAGCAGTTAAAAAAACGTCCGCTCCGTGTTTTCCCGTTTAAAAATACCGTAGAATTTCCTCTTGCTCATTTGAATTTGTGGATTCAATTCGGCATTCTCTAACACTATCGACTCATTACATGCATGTATGCGTGAGTGTAAGGAACAACAACTCTGGGAAGGAGATTGTCAATTCGGTTGTAGTGATAACGGGATAAATATACAGCGATATTTTTAGATTTACTGGGTTACTAACCCAGTAGATTTTACAATGCAAAATAACGATAAATCTCCGCAATATTAATAGTGTGCATATATTGTAGTACATCAGTCAGCAAATCTCAATGCCTTACATGCAAAAACATCAAGGTAATAGCAATTTTTAACAATTTTCTTTTTTTTTCGCTTTTTTCTCATATGGGATTCAGTCCCTTTAAATATTAAACCAAACTGTCTACTTAAAAAAGATTACCTAATATGCCAACCGCATTACACCAACTTTCTTGTAATACGACTGGGACTACATACGAGGAATGAATTACAACTGGGGCTTCATACGGGGGAATTTATTACATAAGCATAAGTAATGTGACTTTTTACACCTCAGCACTTTCAGAAAACTCATTCAAAGCATAAAAGAAATAGGATAATAGTTTGTTTAAGTGTATTATCGAAATTTCTTTCATCTTGTGAAAAGCAAAGGGTTATATTTTCACTCGGGCTACGCCATTCTTGAAAATATCACCTTTGCTTTTCACTCGATGAAAGAAATTTCGATAATACACTGAAACAAACAATTATCCTCTATATTAATTGCCCTGTGTTTAATTTATTATTGAATTAGTTAAATCTCGGCCAAATTTGGTAATGAGCAAAATCAGATCATTCGTACAGAGTTATCGCCCTTGAATTGTCCAAATTGCAGTATTTCTCCTTGTTAATACTCTAGCAACTAGAATTAAAGCAATCTTGTGCAAACTTTGTCACAATGCAAATGGTTACAAGGCCGAGGCCAGGTTCTATGGTTTGGGAAAAAAGGGACTTGGTCCCTCTTGTTGAACAATCTATGTTTTTCTATTTAGTAAAATAAGTGATATTTTGTGTGCTTCATCTCCAAAAAAAATGGATAAAAATTCACAGAAGTCTTCATGAGCCGTGTCCAAATGGAATGAGCATTATATTGACTGTAAAAGTAAAAGGGTGTGTATAATTCTACTCAATAACCATTTAAAATGTTGACTAAAATCTAGGATGACAGATAGCTGGCTGTACAGAAATACGTATGGTGTGAGAACCATAACTTTTATCTACTTATGAAGTTTTTTTCTGGATTAGGATTAAAATGTCTCTATGACTATAATTATCATCTGCTTTAAAAAATTACAGGTCCAAGGAACCTAAAATTCAGCTGCCAGATCTACTGAAACAGTTTCAAAATAAGGTCAACAAAAATGACAAGCAAGAAAATCATTATTTCTAGGAAGAATGTTCTAGATAGATAGTGCCTTTAGAGCACTGAACTGGAAGTTCAGTACAGACAGGTACTCAGAAAAAATTAAACTTGTACTCAAGATTAACTTTAAATTGAATGAAACATAAAACAATGCTGATACATGTAGTCAACATTTTTTAGTCCCCTACCGGCGTGCCGAAGGGGACTATTAGGTTTGCACTCCGTCCGTCAGTCAGTCAGTCCGGCAAATTTTTGTCCGGAGCATATCTCCAAAACTGTACTAGCTATGGCTATGAAATTCCATATGTGGATACATCTCATCAATGCGGAGTGCAGTGCATATGAACCATAACTCTTGCTTCCCTAATTTTTGAGTTATTTCCCTTTCTTTATTTTCATACTTGATTTTTGTCCGGAGCATATCTCCAAAACTGTACTAGCTATGGTTATGAAATTTCACACATGGATGCATCTCATCAAGGGGGAGTGCAGTGGACATGAACCATAACTCTTGCTTGCCTAATTTTTGAGTTATTTCCCTTTCTTTATTTTCATACTTGATTTTTGTCCGGAGCATATCTCCATAACTATACTAGCTATGGCTATGAAATTTCACACATGAATACATCGTATCAAGGGGGAGTGCAGTGGACATGAACCATAACTCTTGCTTGCCTAATTTTTGAGGTTTTTCCCTTTCTTTATTTTCATACTTGATTTTTGTCCGGAGCATATCTCCATAACTATACTAGCTATGGCTATGAAATTTCACACATGAATACATCGTATCAAGGGGGAGTGCAGTGCACATGAACCATAACTCTTGCTTCCCTAATTTTTGAGTTATTTCCCTTTCTTTATTTTCATACTTTATTGTCTTGATATACCTAAACATTGGGTTGCTATGACAACAGAAACAGACTCAAAAGTGCAAACCGGTAGGGGACTATGGTATTGCTTGCAATCCTCCAGTTACTTGTTAATTCTTAAAATGTTAATTAATCTATTCTCTTAATTAATCTATTCTCTGGGCAATTGCATAAAAAACCAATGTCATCTTAAGAGTTTTAAAAGAAAAAAATATACACAAACCACTGTTATCCCCAACAAACTGAAATCAGCAGTATGGCTCTTAATTATCCTACCAAAAATAGATAATGTCATACAATTCTTTGTCAGTAAATGTTGATCAAAGAACTTTAGAAAAATAGAATATGTGCACATAAATCTTTTCAACTTTGAAATGCCAGTTATCAGGTGAAGAAGGAAAAACAAATGTTAATTATGTAAAAAATGAAGCGAAATTCAGTGTAGTCTGAAATCATTGTAAAACTTATGCAAACATAGTTTGTTAAAAAAAAAAAAAGAGCATTGAACTTGAGGATATGTATAAACTTCACAGGGAATAATCACATCAGAAATGTTTGAAACATGTTTGAAATAATCACATCAGAAATGTTTGAAATAGAACTTTAAATGTAGGAGACCCCAAAAGATACATGAAATATTAGAAAGGTCTTAAAACCTTAAGCTAGCTGTGAAAATAGCTTGATTTAGTTTAAAAGTTGAAATTAACAAGAGGGCCTGAATGATAGTTAATTAGAAGCAAATATTTCACTGCAAATATCTGTGAAAATCTGATCAAGAGTTCAAATGAAACTGCAAGGAGTGGACACTCAGTTAAAAAAATAGTTTATCAGTAAAAGCCATTTGTATCTTGAAATCTAACAAGAAATTTAATAAGAATAGAATTATAAAGTTTTGTCATTTTGCACCTTTCCTGATGCCACTTTGCTACCCTGATTGTCAACGAAATCAATATGGCTTGAACAGTTTTGGTAGAGAGTCACTCAAAGAATATTTCTGCCAAATTATCTTGGAATCTGACAAATGGATTATGGAGATGGAGGTTTTTAAAGTTTGGGTATTTTTCTCAATTTCTGATGCTGCAGCAACAAAAGTTCTACACAGAATGTCTTTGAACAATTTTGAAAGAGGACCATCAAAGGAGCATTCCTGTGAAGTTACACTTTGAAATTGGTCAAGTGGAATGAGTTGTCATTTGTAGCTAAAAGTTCAATTTACCCCTTTTGTGATGACGCGAGGTTGCTATGATTGTGTAACCAATCAATACGGCTTGAACAAATTAAGTAGATGATCACTGAAGTAAGATTCCTATTCAATTTTCTTAATATAAGACAAGGACTTAAAAAAAATGGAATTTCTAAATTTTGTCATTTTACCCCTTTTCTGATGCCTCCTAAATGCCATGTTTTTCAACCAAACAGTATGCCTTGAACAATCTTTGTAGAGGGTCACCAAAGGAACATTTCTGCTAAACTATATTGGAATCTGACATGTAGATTCAGAAGAGAAGATTTTTAAAGTTTGGACATTTTGCCCCCTTTCTGATACCGCAGCAACAAAAGTTCTCCATGGAATTTAAATCTTTGAAAATTTTTGAAAGAGGGCCACTAAAGGAATATTCCTGTGAAGTTTGGATGAAATTAGTTTTTTATACCCCCGATAAACGAAGTTTAGAGGGGGTATATTGGAGTCACCCTGTGGTTGGTCGGTCGGTTGGTCCGTTGCGATTTTCCTTGTCCGGAGCATAACTTTAAAACTAATTGTTGGAATTTAATAAAACTTCATAGGATGATAAAACACATTGAGAGGAAGTGTGGTGTACAGGAACCATAACTCTATTTTACCTAAATACAGAGTTATTGCCCTTTGTTACTTTTTCTTGTCCGGAGAATTACTTAATAACTAACAGATGGAATCTAATAAAACTACATACAATGGTAGAGCATAATCAGAGGAAGTGCAGTATACAAGAACCATAACTCTAATTTACATAATTACAGAGTTATTGCCCTTTGTTACTTTTTCTTACTTGTAGAGTCTTGTCCGGAGCATAACTTTAAAACAAATTGTTGGAATTAAATAAAACTTCATAGGATGATACAACACATTGAGAGGAAGTGCGGTGTACAGGAACCATAACTCTATTTTATCTAAATACAGAGTTATTGCCCTTTGTTACTTTTTCTTGTCCGGAGAATTACTTAATAACTAACAGATGAAATCTAATAAAACTACATACAATGGTAGAGCATAATCAGAGAAAGTGCAGTGTACAAGAACCATAACTCTAATTTACATAATTACAGAGTTATTGCCCTTTGTTTCTTTTTCTTGTTCGTAGAGTCTTGTCCGGAGCATAACTTTAAAACTTATTGTTGGAATTTAATAAAACATCTTAGGATGATACAACACATTGAGAGGAAGTGCGGTGTACAAGAACCATAACTCTATTTTACCTAAATACAGAGTTATTGCCCTTTGTTACTTTTTCTTGTCCGGAAAATTACTTAATAACTAACAGATGGAATCTAATAAAACTACATACAATGGTAGAGCATAATCAGAGGAAGTGCAGTGTACAAGAACCATAACTCTACTTTACATAATTACAGAGTTATTGCCCTTTGTTACTTTTTCTTGTTCGTAGAGTCTTGTCCGGAGCATAACTTTAAAACTAATTGTTGGAATTTAATAAAACTTCATAGGATGATACAACACATTGAGAGGAATTGCGGTGTACAGGAACCATAACTCTATTTTATCTAAATACAGAGTAATTGCCCTTTGTTACTTTTTCTTGTCCGGAGAATTTCTTAATAACTAACAGATGGAATCTGATAAAACTACATACAATGGTAGAGCATAATCAGAGGAAGTGCAGTGTACAAGAACCATAACTATAATTTACATAATTACAGAGTTATTGCCCTTTGTTACTTTTTCTTGTTCGTAGAGTCTTGTCCGGAGCATAACTTTAAAACTAATTGTTGGAATTTAATAAAACATCTTAGGATGATACAACACATTGAGATAAAGTGTGGTGTACAGGAACCATAACTCTATTTTACCTAAATACAGAGTTATTGCCCTTTGTTACTTTTTCTTGTCCGGAGAATTACTTAATAACTAACAGATGGAATCTAATAAAACTACATACAATGTTAGAGCATAATCAGAGGAAGTGCAGTGTACAAAAACCATAACTCTACTTTACATAATTACAGAGTTATTGCCCTTTGTTACTTTTTCTTGTTTGTAGAGTCTTGTCCGGAGCATAACTTTAAAACTAATTCTTGAAATTTATTAAAACTTCATAGGATGATACAACGCATTAAGAGAAAGTGCGGTGTACAGGAACCATAACTCTATTTTACCTATATACAGAGTTATTGACCTTTGTTACTTTTTCTTGTCCGGAGAATTACTTAATAACTAACCAGTGGAATCTAATAAAACTGCATACAATGGTAGCATAATGAGAGGAAGTGCAGTGTACAAGAACCATAACTCTTATTTACATAATTACATAGTTATTGCCCTTTGTTACTTTTTCTTGCCCGGAGAATTATTTAATAACTAACAGATGGAATCTAATAAAACTACATACAACGGTAGAGCATAATCAGAGGAAGCGCAGTGTACCAGAACCATAACTCTAATTTACATAATTACAGAGTTATTGCCCTTTGTTATCCAAAAATGAACAAAACAAGAATAACCCGATCCATAACATTGTCCTTTTAAGGTGGGATTTCTAAATAGTTCACAACCTTTCCTATCAGGGTGGCGTTCGGGGGTATTAATCACATTCAGTGATAGTTCTAGTTGGTTTAGGAGGAGATGATGTTTACAGCTAAAATTTAACAACGGAAGATTTTGCCTCTTCTCTGATGCCTCCTCACTGCCATTTTTTCAATCAAACAGTATGCCTTAATCAATCTTTGTAGAGGGTCACCCAAGGAACATTTCTACCAAACTATATTGGAATCTGACATGCAGATTCAGAGGAGAAGATTTTTACAGTTTGGACATTTTGCCCCCTTTCTGATGCAGCAGCAACCAAAGTTCTCAATGGAATTAAAATTTTTGAACAATTTTGAAAGAGGGCCCCCAAAGGAACATTCCTTTGAAGTTTGGATGAAATTGGTCTTGTGGTTCAGGAGGAGATGATGTTTAAAGCTAAAAGTTAACGAAGGACGCCGACGGACAAAAAGTGATCAGAATAGCTCACCTTAAGCCTTTGGCTCTAGGTGATCTAAAAATGGGGGATACTGTCAGAATTGGAGTAAAGGTCTGGAACTCTGGATAGAACTAAACAATGACATGTATTACTTTCAAATTACTTGATGTCATTGTGAGGAGGCATCAGTTGGTTGTATTGGGTGTTTGAATTTATAAATTGTTTATTTTTCAGACTGGTTTTGAAGGACCTATGTTTTTCTTAAATTTTTGAGGGCCCAATTAACTACTCATAAATTTTTCCGCCATGATGTAAAGAAGTTAGAGAGGAAAGAGTATTTTATGGCAGGACAGCTGTTGGCAATGTCTCTCTTGCATGAGGGGCCCGGTCTTCACAAGTTGAACGAAAGTCTTGTCAGTCTCATGCTCAAAGTATCCCAAGCTTGAATTATTTGACACAAACCAACTCCCAGATGAGGATGTTAAAGACATCCTAAGTCAGGTAATGTAAATACAAATGTAGCATTTGTTTATAGTTGAGCATGCACTTGTGAATTTTGCTATGTTGACTCCCAATATCATGCCCATAAACATTTCAATATATAGACTTTGTCATTGTAGTGTACACAAAAACTACAGCAATTATAAAGATTGTTCCCAATAAATTGTATTCTAAATGCAACTTGCTTATCACCAATCCATAGCTTGGCCTAAAGTCACTATCTTCATCTTATTAAATGTCAAAGCTAATGTCATGGTGGGAACTCATCCAGTAGGGCTTACTGTATACGACTGCAATACTCTGAACCTTTTTAGATATATTCTGATCACTCTCTGTCCGTCGTCTGTCAACTCTGTATACAACTGCAATACTCTTGACCCTTTTTAGATCTATTCTGATCACTCTCTGTCTGTCGTCTGTCGTTAACTTTTAGCTTTAAACATTATCTCCTCCTAAACTGTAGGAACAATTTCCAAGAAATATTGCAGGAATGTTCCTTTGGTGGTCTTCTTTCAAAATTGTTCAAAGATTTAAATTACATTGAGAACTATGGTTGCTGCAGCATTAGAAAGGGGGCAAAACGTCCAAACTTTATAAAACCTTCTTCTCCCAATCTGCTTGTCAGATTCCAATATAATTTGATAGAAATGTTCCTTAGATGACCCTCTACAAAAATTATTAAAGCCATATTGATTGGTTGAAAAACATGGCAGTCAGGTGGCATCAGAAAAGGGGCAAAATGACAACATTTTATTGAAGTGCTTGTCCGATTTCAAGAAAAGTGAATAGGAATCTTACTTCAGAGATCTTTTACTTAATTTGTTCAAGCCATATTGATTGGTTACAAATTCATAGCAACCTTGCGTCATCAAAAAAGGGGTAAATTGAACTTTTACCTACAAATGACAACCATTTACCATTCCACTCGACCAATTTTAACGTAACTTCACAGGAATATTCCTTTTATGGTCCTCTTTCAAAAAAATTTCAAAATTGTTCAAAGACTTACATTCCGTGTAGAACTTTGTTTGCTGCGGCATCAGAAATTGAGAAAAACATCCAAATTTTAAAAACCCTTTTCTCCGTAATCCGTTAGTCAGATTCCAAGATAATTTGGCAGAAATGTTCTTTGAGTGACTCTCTACAAAATCTGTTCAAGCCATATTGATTTCGTTGACAAACAGGAGAGCAAAAACACATCAGGAATGGTTGAAATTGTTAAAATTGCTATAATACAGCGTGTGAACACAATAGAGCCTCCATTTACTATTCAATCTTCACCAAACTTAGATAGTAGTTAAATATTGATGAGAGCTCGGTTCCTTTCGCAAACTAGCCAGATCCGCCCATACAAGACTGTATTATGGCCCTTGAAATTGTCAAAATTGCTATAATAGAGCTTTTGAACACAATAGAGGCTCAATTTATCATCTGATCTTCATCAAACTTAGATAATAGTTAAATATTGATGAGAGCTTGGTTCTTTTCGAAAACCAGCCAGATGTGCCCTGCATGACTTGATTATGGCCTTTGAAATTGCCAAAATTGCTATAATACAGCTTGTGAACACAATTGAGCCTCCATTCACTATCCGATCTTCACCAAACTTAAATAGTAGGTAAATATTGATGAGAGCTCGGTTCTTCTCGCAAACCAGCCAGATCCGCCCATGCAAGACCAGATTATGGCCCTTGAAATTGTCAAAACACAAAAGAGCCTCCATTTACTATCCAATCTTCACCATACATACATGCTCTGGATTAAAAATGACCAAAGAACCATACCAGTAGAGCATAGGCCCTCATGGGCATCATGTTGCAATTGTGTTTAGCTCAATGTTAAAGTTTTGTCATTTCACTTTTACACTTGCATTGACAGTTAAAGCAGGGGACAGCGAGACATTTAATTACGCGTAATTCTTGTTCATCTTATTCATTTCTTTTTCCAGTTAAAGGCAGTCGACAATAAGTGACCACAGTGACTGGTTAATAACTCAGGGATATACTAGTGCATGGTCGGTGAAGTTGGAAGAATGTCAAACAGTTATCAAATACCTCATACAACAGCTTATCTACTACCGGTAATAAGTACTAAATGAAATTAATGTTTGCCTTGAAAGTGCTTGAGAATGGGGTGTGTTGTCCTTAAAAGTGCTTTAATATCTAATAATCTGAGTTATAACTTTTAAGATCAAAAGAGAAAAATAAAAGAAAACACCAAATGCGAATCTTTATTTACAGTTAGATTATAGAGGTTATAGAATATGCAACAATCAAGTACTGCCTAAACAATTTTCGTGTTGAAAATGACCAGTTTTACTTTGAAACTCCTTGAAAAGATCTTAAATTTATTTATGAAAATTCTGTACTGTAAACCCTGTTTAAGCAACCGTTATATAACTTGGTTATAATGATTTATTAAACCCTTACAGTTGAAATAGCGGTCTAAGTCAAACTTTTTGCATATAACAAACAATCCTTTGGGGTTATTCAGACATAGGCAAACTTATATGACATCAATTTGAATATGTACAATAACATCTATGTACAAAATATGTCACAAGTGAAGAATAGACACCCTGAAATAAACAATTTGACAAGTCTCAGGCATTCAATATTAGCTCCCTTAAACCCAATTTTATTAATTAACCCTTTCCCTCATACGACAATTCGGCAGCACTTTGAACATACTTTGTCAAAAAATAGAAAATCTCGATAATTGAATGGATAAGCTACGATTATAAGTGAAAACATTGTGGCAAAAGGAGAAATTGCTTGTTTTGAGTCATTTCTCCTTTTTGTCACTATGTTTCAAAAATCTGTCTCCTGCAGAGGCGTCAAAAAGTGTCTACATCTGGGGTTAATAGATCAGACCCTAAGAGCTAGACAAATTTTTAACCTGTAAGTAACTGACATATGACCAAGGCCTCATTAAATCAATGGATTCTAGATCTTGTTCATACTCACAAGTTGTTTGTTTGATGATTTGCAGTCATTAATTTTACTCTTGCATGTCTGGGTTCATCTGTACAGAAAGCTATCTACAAGAAACTCATAGCAAGGGCATCCATTGCCTAAGGTCAGATGGTCCCCTTCCATGGGACTTCTGTTATGTCATTCCTTTCTTACTCACATTTAAGTGTCATGTATCACTAACAATTATTGACAAAATGTATTTTCAGAACATTGCCAGAAATATGTCAGTTCACCTCTGGGATGGATTAGGTTCTAGGTTTATGGTCAATTCTGAAAGGGAGTCCAAAAGCTTGCATTGCCATACTGTGTGAACAACATCAAAGTAGGGCCATCATGGTCCTCTTGTTCTTATAAATCATTGCTGCAAAATGGTTGACAATTGTGATTTTCAGTACAAGTTGTATTACCCACTACAGTAGGATGTTGGTACATGTGTATTCAAGTATGCTGATATAGATCACTTTTCAAAGCTTTATTTGGCCACGTTTCCAGGCTTGCATTCTACCTGTCACATAGTGAATGCTTCTTAAAAATGCAAATGGGCTAAAAATGTGTGATCTTTGTGGACGTGATTTAATTTTGAGTGGTTGTCTTATTTCATATAAGATGACCTCATTTAAGGATTTTTTGGAATTCTTTAAGGTAGATACAAGTTTCATTATAAGTAAATACTTATTTTACAGACAGGACTGTGGAGATTGCAAAAAGAAATAGAAATACATGTAGTATCACTCACTACCTAGTGGAGTGAGACATAGCAGTCACTTTTCTGGGGACGGCGGCGGCCAGTTTTACGAATAACTATATTTCAGCAACCCCTTCTGTGATTTTTCTGAAACATTGTCAGATGAATTATTTTGTCATGGGACATCATTCAACGTCAAAATAATTAAGGTCAAGGTCATAATTTGGTAGAACTTGACCTTGGTTAGGTAACTTTACCTCAAAACTTAACCTTGGTTATATATCGGCAACCCCTGCTGGAATTTTTCTGAAACTTTGTCAGATGTATTGTTGGGTCATGGGACATCATTCAACGTCAAAATTATCAAGGTCAAGGTCATACTTTGGCAGGACTTGACCTTGGTTAGGTAACGTAACCATGGTTATATCTCGGCAACCCCTGCTGGAATTTTTCTGAAACTTTGTGAGATGTATTGTTCAGTCATGTGACATCATTAAATGTCAAAATTATCAAGGTCAAGGTCATAATTTGGAAGAACTTTACCTTGGTTAGGTAACTTAACCTCAAAACTTAACCATGGTTAACTTTGACTAGAGCCTACATTTTTCATTTAATCTTCACGAAAGTTTATCAAAGCATTTGTTTCCATCATCCAACAAAAAAATACCAAGGTCAATGTCATAGTTTGCCAAAACTTAACCTTCGTTAACTTTTGACTGAAGAAGCCACATTTTTCATGAAAGTTAATCATAACATTTTTCTCCATCAAATATCGGTCATGTTCAAAAATAGGTCATGAGGGGTCAAAAACTAGATCAAATGTTGGAATAACCTTGTGAAATCACATTTTTAGCTCACCTGAGCTTTGCTCAATGTGAGTTATTAATTGTGATCGCCTTTTGTCCAGCGTCCGGCGTGCGTCAACTTCTTCTCCTCAGTAACCAGTGGGTCAATTGAAATGAAACTTCACAGAAAGCATCCTCTCAATGACCTCACCAGAATTCCTTCCAATTTTTGGGATCCATGCAGAATTCTGGCTTCCATGGCAATGAAATGAAAAAAACTTCAAAATTCTTCTCCTTCCAAACTGGTTGGCAGATTTTCAAATAATTTTGTAGAAATGTTCCTTGGATGACCCTCTATCAGATTTCTTCAAGCCATGTTGATTGGTCGAAAAACATGGCCGCCAGTGGGGCGGGGCTTTTTTGCCTTATTAGGCTATAGTGAAAACTTAAAAAATCTTCTCCTCTGAAAGATTTTCAAATAATTTTGTAGAAATGTTCCTAAAGTGACCCACTATCAGATTCCTTCAAGCCATGTTAATTGGTCAAAAAACATGGCCGCCAGTGGGCGTGGCTTTTTTGCCTTATATGGCTATAGTGAAAACTTAAAAAAACTTCTCCACCAAAATTGACAGGCCGATTTTCAAATAATTTTGTAGAAATGTTCCTAAGGTGACCCTCTATCAGATTCCTTCAAGCCAAGTTGATTGGTTGAAAACTATGGCCGCCAGGGGGCGGGGCTTATATGGCTAAAGTGAAAAAGAAAAAAAATCAGGTGAGCGATCCAGGGCCATCATGGCCCTCTTGTTTAAAGTTGTCTGCTGCAGATGCATCAGATAGGGTCTGTACAAGGTAAAGGATTTAGATTTCCAAAGTTTATTGTCTTAGGTCCCTTCCATATTACTGGATAATAGGCCCTTAACCCTTTTCCATAAAAAGCGAACCTGCAGCAGACTACTTTGAAAGTATGTTAGCAAACTCCTCAAAAATCTTAATAAATGAAGGTACAATAACTGAAAAGAGTTGAAAACTTTTTGGCAAATGGAGAAATTGGTCGTTTTGAGCAATTTCTCCTTTTGCCAACATGTTTTCAAAAGTCATCTGCTGCAGAGGCATCAGAAAGTGTCTGTATGTGGGAAAGGGTTTCTCTGGCTGTAACACATCCAGAGTGATTTTCAGTTAGATGAGCACATCCATGGGAAAAGGTACATTGTCAGCTTTTGTGATCAGTGTAGATTCAGATCAGACATTGAAGACTTTGAATCTGCAGAATCTGACCTAGATCTACACTGTGTTCATATACATGTATATTACTTACATCAGCTTGTTGGAAGATTCTGTCAACTTGCGTGGATTCTTATTGGAGGGAGCAGAATGTACAGGCCAATCTGAACCTGAACTGTCCTGAAATACCACCTGTATAGCCCTTTCCCCCATACGACAATTCTGCAGCAGAAAACTTATCTAACTTGTCAACTTGTCTAATAGTGGAAAACATTGTGGCAAAAGGAGAAATTGCTCGTTTTGAGCAATTTCTTCTTTTGTCACTATGTTTTTTAAAAAGCCGTCTGCTGCAGAGGTGTCAGAAAGTGTCTATATGAGGGAAAGGGAAAGCTCATTTTACATCTATAGAAAAAAATGTTTTGCTCAATAGCATTCAAATGAACCTATAGATTTAAACAACAGTTTGGATTTCTTATTTTAATACGAATACCACTGAGAACTTGATGTTTGCAAAATTTTACAAATGCAATTCAATGGCTTTGTTTATCTAATACCATTTTAATTTTGGTCAGCAAAACAGATGTTTCTACAACAAATGGAACAGCCTTACATCCCAACCTTTTATTGTTTACTAAACAAAGGGGTCATTCAAAATCTGTATGCATGAAGGAAAATTATGATAAAGAATTAGCATTAAATTTATAAGACATTAAAATGAAGTTATACTTTCGTACAAAAAATTATTTCTTCATGGTATTAGTGAAATAATATGATACCCCAACTTTTGATTACATAATTATATTGATGCATTTAAATGTTATTGGGCAAAATATTAGTTTTTATAGATGTAAAATGCGCTATACAATTTTCCTTGGGCAGGTTTACTATAATATATAATGTGCAACAACTTGCTTCCCGTCCGTATAAAACAAAGGAGCAGCTTTCCGTTCTGTGCAAGGCCAACAAGCCACTTCCTGTTCTTAGTAAAACAAATAAACCATGTCATTGGAAATTGGGTCTGACGGGAATCTCTGTTTAGGTATCATTTAACTTGTTCCCACATACTCTACTCTACATCTACAGCAGCGGATGACTCTCAAACAAATCTAGGCTAAAAATATGTTATATCTCTAAAAATGAAGGTACAATTATTAAATAGTGTAGAAAACATTGTGGCAAAAGCAGTAATGTTTTCAAGTCATCTGCTGCAGATGTGTTGCAAGTGGAAAACGGTTAACCCTTTCCCTCATACGACAATTCTGAACATATTTTGTCAAAAAATGGAAAATCTCTATAATTGAATGGATAATCGTTTTGAGCGATTTCTTCTTTTGTCACTATGTTTTAAAAAAACTGTCTGCTACATAGGCATCAGAAAGCGATAATATGAGGGAAAGGGTTAAAAATGCTTTTGCATAATAGTAGTGGGGATACATTTGTAGATACAATTAGTGTCATATTATATGATGGCAGATTGTGTAGGCTCTGGTGGTTAGGCTGTGCTCATAAATCAGAGCTCTAGATAAGGGGCGATTTTCAAGTTCTAAAATCCTTATTTGACCCTAAAACCCTATGTTTTGGGTACTCGAAAGAATCGTCTCAGTGAGAGGATTCTTTTGAGTACCCACAACATACGGTTTGCTTTAGAAATGAGAGAGAAATTGTGGGAAAAAGAGCTGAATACGCCTCCTCTATAAATAGACTCGCCAGATTCTTCACTGTGCGCAGACGCCTGAATAATCTGGATGCCGCTCGAGTAAGCTCTGTAGTAAATCTGCAGCAGACTACTTTAAAAACATTCTGTCAAAATTATAGAAAACCACTTGAATTGAAAGTATGATTATTGAATAGAGTTGAAAACAGTGAGGATAAAGTAGTCTGCTGCAGATGCCTCAAAATGCATCTGTTTGTCGTAAATGGTTTAGTACATTTGATTATCAGGGGTGTAACTGGGTATAAATAGATTATACACGCAAGGGATCCGGGCGTATTCAGAAGGGAAAATTTTGAAATCCTTAAATGCATATGGTGAACTCAAGTGGCATTTTAAGTCGTAATGAAAACACAGACTAGATATATCAGATGCGTCTGTGTGTGCGTTAACTTTTTCCTTTAAACGACTTCTTCTCCCTAACCACTTGGTCAATTTGATTGAAACTTCATAGGAAGCATCCTTTCAATTTCTTTCTTAAATTCCTTCAAATTTGTTTG
>JASEVX010000004.1:146544424-146570856 GCA_031761405.1 Serripes groenlandicus | reverse complement strand
ACATTTTTATGTATTTACCGGTAAACGAGCAGCGAGCTATTAATAATAATATAAGACTGTGCCTACGTGTAGGCTGATTTGTATCTACATTGTTATGTATTTTATCGTTAAACGAGCAGCAAGCTATTTATAATAATATAAGAACCGTGCCTACGTGTAGGCTGATTTGTATCTACATTGTTCGCAACAATATTGCATCACGACGTTTCGTAATATTAGGTCTATCGTCGCTTGAGATGGAACAGGGGTTAGCGTAACCAGCTGTACTGCAACAGCTACTTGCCGCTTTTTGTTGTATGGCTATCTCACTTCCTTAAAGTGACAATTTAAAACGCTTAGGTTATGGGTAAGACAGGAACAGTCAATTCGTTCTTAAAAACAAAAGGGCCATGATGCCCTGGAGCGCTCACCTGAATTATGCAATATGATTGGGATGCCGACAATATTATAAAAAATACCTTGAAATTCGCTACCTATATGCAATCGGATTTAACGAGTCCCTTGTTAAAAAGAACAAAAGATCGCACCTGACTTGAAGAATGGTCCCCGTATGTTTCTTTCCTCCTTGAATATATTTGATATGTTTGAAGATAACTCCGGCAACATCTGAAAAAAATAGGACATGAGAAACGCGCTGCCTACGACATGTGTTACAATTTGGAACATTTGTTAGATCTTTCCACGTACAATAATATTGGGGAAAGTACACGACCGAATCCGAACAAAGTGCTAAGGTCTGTTTTTGCTATGACCATGTCGTAGCTTATTACGCCATCCAAAATCTGTGACAATCTACCATTATCCCGCTGAATGCAATTGTTTACCCTTTCCTTGATGTAACACATCTGCGGCAGACAAGTTTCAATGATTCAATGTGTAATTGTTGCATCCAGATTTAATACGAGGATGGCAAAAGAAGATGCGTCAAAAGCGTTTGCAGGGGTAAACTGGTTAATTAAACAACATTAAATTGTCATAGTTAACATTAATTTAAAATTCTTTTTCGAACGTTCCCGACCGAAACAGGTTGTGTCTATTCTTGGTATATATCGGTTCGTTCTGCATTTATTTAGTCTCAGCAAAAGCTTAATTCAAACATACAAAAAACCACGATATTGTCATAAAGTAAGGGTGGTGCAAACAGTTGTAGAAATTCAGCTGATTATGGGTTATATTAGTATCTGACAGAAAATCGTGATATTGTCTGATTCACGTGTCCTTGTCCACGTGTCCGTCTTCTGGTGCTTCCTTAACAGGTCAGGAAAATGTCGATACCTTATCATAACACGATTATAGGGAATGTATCACATATACACGTATCTTCTACATGTCAATATGAGCCGTCCCACGAGAAAACCAACATTATGGACTCTGTTTAATGTATCGACCCAAATCAGTCTGCGCAGTCCGAGCAGGCTAATCCGGACCGACACATTCCGTCTCCGGAAAGAGGTATAAAGTAATGATTCTTGGAACAGAAAAATCTACAGGAAGCAGACAGTGTCTCTCCGGGTTAGCCTGCGCGGCTTCTTAGATTGATCCAGGTCGATGCTTTACGCAGAGTCCACACACTGTTGGTTTTTCTCGTGGAATGGCTCATATAGACTCATGTTGATGCACCTGCTACATACCGTATGTCGTATTACTACATTGGAAAACAGTGTGGCGAAAGAAAAAATTGCTCACAGTGTTTTCAAATATATTTAATAAGTAGACTTTCAATCATAGAGATGACTTATAGTTTTACCTAAATAATATCAAAGTCATCTGCTGCAGATTTGCTGCATGTGAGAAAGGATTACTCTTATCTAGATCTCTGGTCTAATAATCATAGATATAATATGGAAAAAAGAGCTGTTTATTTAGCCCTTATCTAGATCTCTGGTCTAATAATCATAGATATAATATGGGAAAAAGAGCTGTTTATTTAGCTCTTATCTAGATCTCTGTTAATATGATGCACAAAACGCCATGGCATCCAGCACACATGTATATACGTTAACAGATATAACGGGGCATTCAACATGACATTATTTTGCCGATGATTTTTGTGAATTTAGTTTAGTTTGCCAAACCTTAACCCTTTCAATCGCCTGCAGACGCATTTTGACGCATAAGCAGCAGACGACTTTTGAAAACCTTGTGGCCAAAGGTTAAATTGCTCAATTTCTCCTTTGGCCACAATGTTTTCAATTTCATGTAATAATTAAGCTATCTTTTATGGAGATTTTTACATGTTTTTGTAACTATATTTTCAAAGTCGTCGGTTAAAAAGTTATTGTATGTGAGAAAGGGTTAAACGGAGGTTTAATTACACGCTGTACACATAGGCGCCTTGTTTGTAAATAGGATCATCAAACCTTTTCTAGCCGTTCACCGTTAACACGTTATACGGAATTGATTGATTGATTGATTGATTGATTGATTGATACGGGTTTAACTCCTTTTTTTTGCATTTTCTCAGTCATATCACGGCGGCCAGTTCACCTACTCATGTGTTTCCTGGTTTTCTCACACCAGTACCCCACACAACAATCTTCCGAAGCAACTGGCTGCTTTTTCACATAGACCTAGCCCAAAGGTGGAAGACTTTTGTCAAACGTCAAGAAAGTTGGCCGAGACGGAATTCGAACTAACAACCCCTTGATTGAAAGCCCGCGTCGCTTCCGACTGAGCTACCAGGGCTCGGCACATTTTACGGAAGATCACGGTGCTCATTCAACGTACTCATAAGTTTCCAGGTAATTTTATACCAGCATTCCAATATAACTAATGTAACTACCTTTACACATAAACATTGGAGTATAGAGAATTTCTTGTTGGTTGGTTAACATAGATAGATTGTAGAATACGAGTATTCACAAAGGTACCGTGATTTACAATAAATACCGATACATTTAAGTATACCATTTATACATGTTAAAGGGAAGTAACTGATCATTTTACTAAACTATTTCATGCAGTCGACTCTTCCATGATGAAAACTGGACGACTCTATATCTCGTCAACAGGAAATTTGGTTGAATTAAAAGTGGCAAACAATGCAGAATTCAGGGGAAACAGCTCGTTAAGAGCTATCTCACAATAATCTGTTTGCAAAAGCCTTTAATTGCCCTTGGAAGCGAAAGGGTTAACTTAGCACTATGTTAAAGTTATTCAAAAGAATCGCCTTAGTGAATCGATTCTTTTAATTGATTACCCACAGCAAAGGGTTTTAGTGTCAAGTAAGGTCTTTAGAAAAATGCCCCTTAACTAGAGCTTTGTATTCAATTACCTTCTAAAAAGATTTCCAGAGCGCCACCCCTAAGGTGCTTTGCCTTTGGTGTCGGGAGGTCGGCGGCAAAGGCCGTCGCCAGCACAGCTAAACCAACCACGAACAGCATTGTTACTGAAACTACATTGACTCGTCACATGTTCATATTATAAGGCGTGTTATCTTTCTGACATTACTCTGACGTCCTCCTGACCTCCAGGGCACAGTGGTGATAAGATAACGAGCTTCCTCTGAAACAAAGAACATATTGACTGAAGTATGTCGTCGATCGGTGTCAAAAACTGTCGTTTGAAGTACAGTTAAACTGGTGTCATATCTGTTAGTCTTTCAACTTGTATTAAGCAGAAACTTGGGGATTAACTAAAACGACATCTTCTTCTATATTTGACCTGTATTAAACAGCTACCCGTGGTCTACCCTGGGTGGCTGCTTCTTCACAGTAAAGAATAATTTATTGTTTGGTATTTAAAGCGACTGAAATCCAGATGGCACGAAAAAAAAAAAACGAAAAAAAAACAAGTAAGAAAATATGTCGTTTTTTATCAATAAAGTGAACTTGAGTCGTTTACAATTGTCCCGATGAAAGGGTTTCCTATTTAAAAATACCAAGGAATCCTTCAGACGGGCACCTTGCAACGATTACGTGATATAACTATATAACGGTTCACTCTGACAAGCGTGTACAGATATACACAATTTACACGTTTGGCGGAGTCGAACGACAGTAATCATAGAGCGAGTTCAGATGGGCTTCTCTAGGATAGAGAACTGACGTCATGTCTAAATATAAATTTAGAAAAACATGCGCACTAATGCTTTCCATCTGAACGGTGTTTCCTCGTCTTAGTAGTAAACCATTCGGAACTTTCGGGTAATTCCGTAATCCTTCATCATCTATTGATGAAGCATTCATCACCGAGTTATTCCGAATGAGTAGTAAACATCGTTAGTCGCTATTTTGAAATGCTAGTAACCCCAGGCATGAGGTGGGTTACTCGGATTCGGGTCAAAAGGTCAAAATGACGTCACTAAGGTTAAAAGTATCACCGTTCAAATGGATTCCGAGTGCACTCGGGTTGTTCTCGGATCCATATGAACTCGCCCATAGAGATTTATTTGTGATTGCATGAGCTCCTCGTGATTTTGTACACTGTATATTTTGCGGCCTACAAAAGCGACACGAGTCTCATAAGATCCTTTTTTCTGTTACTGTTTAGTAACACACCGCTAGCATTCTGTACCTTCTAATTATAGGAATACAAATGTTTCCATAACTATTTCCTTTTTTATTATTTTTCGAAAAGGGAAAATAATTAAATATGGAAACATGACGAAAACAAGCTTATTGAGCTTTCAAATAAACATGCTTAACAAACATATTTAAACTACAAAACATGCTTCTATCCTCCATTCTGTACATTCTTTTTTTTTTTTTTTCTATATACATGTACTTCATTCTTTTTCTCTTTTTATTCTCAATTTCTCTCTCATATTGATTTAATTATAACGCCTTTTGTTGCCCTCTGATCACGTTGTATAATATATTGCAGAGCTGTCATAATCTGCAGCAATAATAAACTTTTTTTTTTCGTTTTATTTGTACTGAAATGGTTATTTTAGTCACCGCTAACTTTGCATAAAACCTTCATGGTATAAAAATGTTTTATTTAATGCGCATGCGTCATATCGGTCATTTGACGACACTTCAATTCACGTGACGACTCTTCAAGTCACGTGATGAATGAGATTAAAAGCATCGAAAGCTATTTAAAAACTTATCCCGTTAGTCACGGAGTAGAATTTGCGATGGAAAAAGTACCGAAAACAAGAAAATCTAACCGATTATAGGGGTATGTAATATGTCAGTTATCATATTTTAATGTCCCAAATACAAAATAAAATATGTTATATCATGGCGTTTCGTGGGTAAGTTACCAGTATTACTGGTCCTTTTATCCTGACACCAGCCAGTCAGTCGTAATGCTTACCCCACAACCATGAGCGCTAAGGAGGGTAGCTACTACTACCGTTTTTAAAGTCTTCGGTCGAGTGGTTCGAGTCGGGTATTTGGAAACCGGGTGTCCCGGGTTCGATCCCCGGTCGCGGCACCTCGGTCATGGTGGAGTGCCCTTGGGCAAGGCACATTTTCTAGCCTAGTACTGGTTTGTTTACCCAGGGATCATTAATAAGTGAACTGTCGCCGTGATATAACCGAAATAATGTTGAAAACGGCGTAAAACTCCAATAAATAAATAAATAAATAAATAAAATTTTAAAGCCTTCAGTAAAAACAAACTTTTGTGATTTAGAAATTTGATCAATGTAATTTAGTGTAACGTGCCGGGCTAAAGACGCAGAAGATCCCTTCAGCGAAAAGTATACTCAACCCTGAAGGGGTCCACTTGTCTTATATATGTAATCCTAAACTCCATCACTTCGAAACGGTGATGTAAATTTGCATATCAAATGCAATGTATACCGAACGTTTTCGTTACATTTGTGTCTTGTCTTGAAGTTTTAACCCT
Organism: Serripes groenlandicus; assembly: GCA_031761405.1. Lineage (NCBI taxonomy): Eukaryota > Metazoa > Mollusca > Bivalvia > Cardiida > Cardiidae > Serripes > Serripes groenlandicus. The sequence continues at coordinate 146,565,057 of JASEVX010000004.1, read as the reverse complement.
TCCGCACTTAAACTAAATCTGCACCACACGACTTTGTAAAACTCGAGGTTAAGTCCTTCTGCTACACCTGTCTACACAAGTCGTCTGGTGGAATTGAGTCAAATTGAGTCTATGTGTTGGAAAGGGTTCACACGGAAAGCGACCATTAGTTGGTTTGAAATTAGTGATAACTGATTGAATTGCACGCTTGCTTGTATAATCAGTAAGTTCATATATATTCTGAAGAAGATTGATGATTGATTGATTGATAAGCGATTAACGCCGTTCTAAACAGTATCTAAGTTATATCACGCCTCTCGTTTCACCTTTTTTATCCTGCCTCTCTTCTAACAATACAGCTACGCTTCAAAAAAAAAAATTCACTGTACACAGATGCATCAAAACAAATAACACGGAGTTTATATAAACAAAGGTCCCCACCTTGTATTTAAATCCGATACTGATTTGTTTACAAAATATAACGACTACTGCCCAAGCAAAACTATTCAAAGTGATAGAAACATGCAGTGAAATACCACGGACCCGATCGATTATTTAGGATATATTTTACGCATGACCAAACAAACCATGTACCTTTACTTCGCCTGGGTCAAATTCGGTTGGTCATGCGTAAAGTTACACATTTACACAATCAAAGCGCCAATTGCACTGTAGTGGCGATCGTATGGAAAATTCTGCAAAGTAACAAGCAGTATATCGGTGTAGGGCTTGCGCTTTTCAATAATAGTGCACTCTGGTGCGGATCAATTTGAGAATGTATCAACCCTGCATCTTTTGACAGTAGAATAATGTTAGTTTGCCAGAATGTTGTCTTGGTGATTGTTTAGTTACGTTCTGAAACTGGTCATGATGTGTTTAAAATTAGGCCATTCCAAATTTATGAAAAATCTAGTTGGTACTCGATAGACTAGCTACCGTTTTAGCTCATTAGAATGGCTATTTGTAATCTAAATTGTTCGGGTAATCACATGTTTATCACCAGGTCGCTAGGCCATATTAAGATAAAATATTGTGTACACTTTAGAAATGACAACATTCTCAAGAAAGGAGAGAAAACAGTATCCATTAGTTTGGTGTTTGTTTCAATGATGTCCGATATTAAACAGGTCTGTTTAATTTAGTCCCTTCACATTGCATGATTGAGGGTTGTCAGAGACATATAAACACAGTGTATTTATATATCTCTGAGGTTGTTAAACTGCTTCGAAAAAGTTGAGTGCAATAACAAACACAAAACATGCACAAAAAGCACAATTTCACTATATGCCAAACTGTTCAATTTATAAAAATATAGGCATATATTATAATGCTCGATCTCCTAAGTAAATAAGGCTACACTTTCAGCATTGATTGCTAATTGACTCTAGAACGTGCAGTCGTGTATACATAACGTGTGTACACACTGACATCGTGTGTCCTTTAAACCTTTGTAAACCAGTCTTATCATCTAGACGCTTTCATATATTTAAACAGCTACAAAATGAAGCGTTTATAATATTGAGATTTAAGAACACCAGTATCGCGAGCTATTTATAGAACCTTGTGGAATTTCCAGATTTGAGTATCATCAGAGTTATTTGCCGTTATTTGCAAGGCAGAACGCGCAATGATATTTATTATCTGCCAAATCATGACGAAGATAATATTTACATATTTTAACTCTATGTAGATAATGTCTCGATAAAACTCAAATATTAGTAACAATTCGGTACCAAAGTAGCACTGACATAATAAGTATTAATCGCGTCTCTGCATCAATGATGGAACTATAACGGATGTAAGTAAATTGGTTTGCAGTAAGGAAAATAAATATCAACGGGCTTTTCAAAACCGACTATGTAAATATTGTTCGTTGTTGTTGTTTCTGTTAGCATTGTGGCGATTGTCAAACCAATCGCCACAAAAATGAGATATGAGCCGTTCCAAGAAAAATCAAAGTACTGAAGTACTAAAATGCGGGGGATGTAGCAAAGAGTGGAGCGTTTAATTAACTAGATACATGGGGGCAACATGTAGAGTTCATTATTTGTCAGAAGCATTTATACAGACTTATGCGCTCTTAGTAACCTTGAACATTGACAGCCACATGTTTTAAATGTGATACACATGTAGTATCATTAAAGTGCAGCGGTCATGGTGGAGTGCCCTTTGGCAAGGCATATTTCCTAGCCTAGTACTGGTTTGTTTACCCAGGGATCATGAATAAGTGTCGCCGTGATATAACTGAAATGATGTTGGAAGTGGCGTAAAACCCTATATATAATAATAATCATTAAAGTGAACATTTCTACCTGTTGTGTAAAAATACAACAAACGCTATGACTAGAGATTAAAGTGAACATTTCTACCCGTTGTGTAAAAATACAACAAACGCTATGACTAGGGGTTTTCTCAAACAAAAAATGGTTTCAATAAAAATTTACATTTTGTTATTTTTGCACAAGCAAATTGTTATACTTTTATATATAATGAAGTTTCTTTGTGTTATATTTTATACTTAAATTTCTAAATTATGTATACAACTTTATGGATTAAAACTTTACATTGTGTACGCTTACTTTGTATAATGTGCATACTGTTTAGCTTGTTGTGAAACGTATTTAACTGATCCCTGGGCAATCAAGACAAATTATCCATTTTGAAAAAAACAGGGCAGCACAACAAATTTGCAAATTTTCATTTCCTGTAAGCTGGGTATGACAATATACGGAAGTATTCAGCACAGATGAATCCCCCGCATAACAAACTATTAAGGAATCTGCGTAATATATCGACCCAGATCAGCCTGCGCAGTCCATGCAGGCTAATCCGGACCGACACATTTTTTCTTAGGGGGATAGAGGTATAGAGTAATGATTCCTGAAACAGAATTCAACAGGAGGCGAGAAATGTCTGTCCGGGTTAGCCTGCCTTGCTTAGGCTTATCCGGTTCGATACTTTACGCCGAGTCCACAATGTTGGTTTTCTCGTGGAACGGCTCATATATTCAGATATTCACAGCGAGCACTCAGAGTGGTCTAGCTGAAACCATCCATCTAATTATGTCTTTTAACTAGTATACGCACGACCAGTTGGTGAGTATTTATTTATTTATTTATTTATTGGGGTTTTCTGCCGCTTTCAACATTATCTCAGTTATATCACGGCGACAGTTCACTTATTCATGATCCCTGGCTAAACAAACCAGTACTAGGCTAGAAAATGAGCTTTGCCCAAGGGTACTCCACATGACCGTAGTGCCGGCACTGGGGATCGAACCCCAGTTAGTGTGTAAGCAGAGGTCCTGCTAAGGAGGGGTATTCAGCTCTTTCTCCCACAACTTATTATTCTCTTATTATTAAAGTAAAACCTTTGTTGTGGGTACTCAAAACTATCTAACTGAGACGATTCTTTTGAGTACCCACAACATAGTGTTAGAGGGTCAAATAAGGATTTTAGAACATGTAAAAAGGCCCTTATCTGAATACATCCTCGAATATTTCCATCGAATATTATCTATTTATATGAGGTGTGTGAAGTTAGCACGTAGGTCGTGGCTCGTAGGTCGACAGTCAGATTCACATTAAGATAGTGTTGACCTGGCGCGTAGGTCGTAGGCCGACAGTCAAACTTATGTTCAGAAAGTGTTGACCTGGCGCGTAGGTCGTAGGTCGACAGTCAAATTTATGCTCAGAAAGTGTTGACCTGGCTCGTTGGTCGTAGGTCGACAATCAGATTCACATTGAGATATTGTTGACCTGGCGCATAGGTCGTAGGTCGACAGTCAAACTTATGTTCAGAAAGTGTTGACCTGGCGCGTAGGTCGTAGGTCGACAGTCACATTTATTTTCAGAAAGTGTCGACCTGGCGCGTAGGTCGTAGGTCGACAGTCAGATTCACATTAAGATAGTGTTGACCTGGCGCGTAGGTCGTAGGTCGACAGTCAAACTTATGTTCAGAAAGTGTTGACCTCGTCCGTAGGTCGTAGGTCGACAGTCAGATTCATATTAAAATAGAGTTAACCTGGCACGTAGGTCGTAAGTCGACAGTCAGAATCACATTAAGATAGTGTTGACCTGGCGCGTAGTTCGTAGGTCGACAGTCAAACTGATGTTCAGAAAGTGTTGATCTGGCGCGTAGGTCGTAGGTCAACACTCACAATTATTTTCTGAAAGTGTCGACCTGGCGCGTAGGTCGTAATTCAACAGTCAGAATCACATTAAGATAGTATTGACCTGGCTTGTAGGTCTTAGGTCAACAGTCAAACTTATGTTCATAAAGACTCGAGTATAAATCCGATTTAATGCCGTCGTTGCACTCCCATGAGAAAAAAAAAGTGTTCCACAGCATTGTGAATTTTCTTTTTTCTTCACTCCCTTGACAACGGTCTGTAGGACAGAGTGCTGCCCGTAATACACGCGAGAAACTCGGGTAAAAATCCGACTTAAGACCGTCAGCTCCCGTGCGAAAATAAATAAAAAAAAAAGTGTTCCACTACATTGCAAACAATTATTTTTTTCCACTCCCGTGCCAAGGACATGTAGGACCGAGTGATGCCTGTCATTTACGCGGCAGACTCGGGTAGAAATCCGACTAAATGCCGTCAGCTCCCGTGAGATAAAAAAAAAAAAGAAAGTGTTCCACTCCATTGTGAAATTATTTCTTGTTTCATAGTAAAAATCCGACTTAAGGCCGTCAGCTCCCTTATAGCAACTTCGGCCCCAGCGCACATTTTCCCAGCCCATACCCAGAGTGCTGCCTAGAAAGAGGCGAGCACTTCGCCGTACGCGCAGGTAAACGGCAGGAGTAACAACCACTCTCTTAAGGGTAGGGACCTAAGACTGCCGCTCAGCCAATTCGGCCCCAGCGCACATTTCCCTAGCCATACGCAGAGTGCTGCCTGGAAAAGACGGCGCGGGTTATCGGCGGGACTGTCACAAGGCCTAGCACTTCGCTGCGTACGCGGGTTCGCAAGTGCGGGAGCCTGCGCCTAGTTCTTCGGGCCAGCAGCGTAGTGCTCCCCTTACACAAGGCCTAGCACTTCGCTGCGTACGCGGGTTCGCAAATGCGGTGCCCGGCGCCTTTTTCTTCGGGCCACCAGCGGAGTTGCTCCCCTGACACAAGGCAAAGCACTTCGCTGCGTACGCGTGTTCGCGAATGCGGGACCCGGCGCCTTTTTCTTCGGGCCGGCAGCGGAGTGCTCTCCTTACTGAAGGCTAACCCTAACCTAAAGAAATACAAATAAAGTGTTCCACTCCATTGTGAAATATTTTTTTGTTCCTCTCCCCGTGCCAAGGGCCTGTAAGACAGAGTGCTGCCGGTACTTTACGCAGCAGACTCGGGTAGAAATCCGACTTAAGGCCGTCGTTGCACTCCCATGAGGGAAAAACAAAAAGTGTTCCACTCCATTGTGAAATTATTTTTGCTCCACTCCCGTGATAAGGGCCTGTAGGACAGACTGCTGTCCGTCATTCACGACTTAAGGCCGTTGTTGCACTCCCGTGTGAAAAACAAAAAAACAAGTGTTCCACTCCATTGTTATGTTTTTGTTTGTTCCACTCCCGTGACAAGGACCTGTAGGACAGAGTGCTGCCCGAAATACACGCGAGAAACGCGAGAAATATGGGGTAAAAATCCAACTTGAGGCCGTCAGCTCCCGTGGCGAAAAAAAAAAAAAATGTTCCACTCCATTGTAAAAAAATCACATGCAACAAAGAGGGAAATCGGGAAACTGTGTTTTTCCCCGAAACCGTATCAGCTGGACCCGTAAAGGCGATATTTTACGCGTCCTGCATACGCACTCTACGGATCGGGCGAGTTTCCGAGCTGTCAGTCTTCTAGAACAAAAGTTCCGCGGTCCCGGCTTACATTTCCCCTACTAGTGCTAGTGCTAGTGTCAAACAAGGCTCAGCACTTCCCCGTCTGCGCGGGTAGACTGCGGCACTTTGTCTAATCTAAAAGCGGAACGTGATGGGAAGTGTGCGGTCGTATTTATAGGGGAGATGGTTGGTCTGGAAAAAGTATTTCCTCATGTACCTTTCCATTCACGGACTTATTTTTGCCATTAATTGACTAATGACAAATGAAACAAATAACACTTTATATTGAAAAAACATTTTCTATAATTGCGACAAGCATTTGGACGGTCGACTCAGTCGAATACATATGTACAGTACAACACATTCTTAATTTACAACATATTTGGATAGTTATACATGTGGCAATTACATGTTTGCCATATAACACCCACACAAAAACCCGTGTGCGTTCACCATTGTTCTACTTGCACTTACTGTGAATTATATAATTCAATAAATCAGCATAACTAACATGACCAATGGATTAAATATGTATATATGCAGATAGTTCAACTCGCCCAGGAACAACCAGAGATAAAACTTTTTATAGCCAAAAACTCTGGAAACCTGTGCCCATTTGTCAATGTCGAACCAAGAAATGTTGGGCCTCATTCGCATCTAGCAATCATATTGTAATAATACATCCATAAGAAATGGAAACAGCATAATTCAAAGAAAACAATCTTTGAATGTATCAAAAACATTAACAGAACTAATTCTTCGAACTACTCTTTGTAATTTTGATTTTTTAAACTATCGTGAAAAAATATAACTCCTTACACGTCACCACAGTCCGACTGTCCAAACCTGAAAGACTGATCACGAGAACTTTCCTCGTGCAATTCACTTTAAAACAACGCCACCTAGCGTTCATTGCTTTCAAACAGGGGGAAATTAATTTCCTCCTTATTCGATTTTCTCAAACGTAGGAAATTACATTTCCTCATGTACCTTTCCATTCACGGACTTATTTTTGCCATTAATTGACTAATGACAAATGAAACAAATAACACTTTATATTGAAAAAACATTTTCTATAATTGCGACAAGCATTTGGACGGTCGACTGAATGAAAAGAACGGGCAACAGTATACGTAAGGAATTATGATAGACCTGTCATACATAGGAAATAAGATGAACATTTTACCTTTTAGATATGAACTAATTTTTCAAATCGAACTTTATTTCCCACTGTATCCAAACAGCATTTGAATGTTATTTATTTACAGTCCTAAATTTAATGACACCGACAATCGTTCATGTACACTATCTTTAATATAGCAATCTTTTGCACTTTCACTTGACCAACGTCCATGTCTTTTGAATAATCTGTCTTTTACTCCGTTATTCGCAGCAATAGTAGCCCCTCCTGAGCGCAAGGAATGAATACAGTATTTCTTAACGTCCATTACATGCGGCTTCAAAGCCTCTAGGAATAGCTCCCTCAGATTTGTATACGATAACTTTTTGTTCGATTTTCTCACTCTGTATCCTTCTTTTGTTGAACATATATTGCAAAACAAGTAATCATCTCCTGTCAATTTTCCCCAGGTTATCAATTTTCTAACATTTTCAACTGGGCAGTACTTTGATCCGGTTTTAGCTATCATTACCCAAGCACCATCACGATATTGATCCGCCTTACTGCTTTCTATGAATATAGCCATATAAGAAATATTGAAAACAATATCAGAAATACGAATATTTAGAAGTTCTGAACTTCTTAAAAACCCAGCAAAAGCTACCAAAAAAGCACAAATAATGCGCTGACTTTTAATGTTTGTGTCGACATACAATCTGTCATATACGCTGGTTACAATACCAATATCTAAAGGTTCTTTCCTAGCAGCGGGTTTGGATAAAATCCTTTTAGCTGACTCTAGAACATTAACTACTAATTTTGAATTTGTAGGCGAATCTAAACCGAACAAATCATGGTACCACTTAATAGCATGAAATGCAGCAATCACTGGACTAGGGGTATTAGCAGTTTGAATCACAGAAGCTAAATAAATTGCGACTGTAAGAATTTTAGCGGGCAAAGTGTCCCTACTCCCAAGACCATTACACAAGGCCCATTTATGAAAACGCATAAAAGCACCGTTGTACTTCTTTTCCGTACTGCATGCCCTTGATTGTCTAAGTAGATCCGGGAGTAGATACGCCTTCTCCGCTAGAACTTCCGGTAAATCATTAATATTTTCTGCGTGAATCTGAAAAAACAAATTTACATAAGAAATACATAATATAGCAAGCTGCTACTTCATATACATGAAACAATGTAAAACACTGACAAACATTAGCAAATGTAAAACGCTGACATACATTGCACTCTACCATATATATATTTCAGCCTAGTAATTATAAGCATGTAATTCTGCATTAGTATTCTAGAAATGACTGTTCCACCTGAGTATTCTGAACATGGTGATTCCGCCTAAGTATTATAATCATGGCGAGTTCGCCTAAATATACTAAACATGGCGATTCCGCCTGACTTTACTACATGAGAAATCAATATTACTGCGATTTCACCCGACTTTACTACATGGAAAGTCAATATTTATGTAATTTCGCCTGATTCTACATGAGAAATCCATATTGATGCGATTTCACCTGACTTTACTACATGAAGTCAGTATTTCTGCAATTTCGCGTGACTTAGCTACTTTAGGAATTTTTAATGTGATTCCGCCTGACTTTACTACATGGAAAGTCAATGTTTCGGCGATACCGCCTAATCCTTAGCAATACTGCTGTAATAACGTCATTCTTTTTTACTATTTTCTTTCTTTTTTATCTTAATATAAGGAGGGCAATTCCTCAGCTATTTTTACCGATTCCAATAAGCCTCTACATGGGAAATCCATACTGATGCGATTGCACCTGACTTTACTACATGTAAAGTCAATATTTCGGCGATACCGCCTAATCTTTAGCAGTACTGCTGTAATAACGTCATTCTTTTTTACTATTTTCTTTCTTTTTTATCTTAATATAAGGAAAGCCATTCCTTAGCTATTTTTACCGATTCCAATAAGCCTCTACATGGGAAATCCATACTGATGCGATTGCACCTGACTTTACTACATGTAAAGTCAATATTTCGGCGATACCGCCTAATCTTTAGCAATACTGCTGTAATAACGTCATTCTTTTTTACTATTTTCTTTCTTTTTTATCTTAATATAAGGAGAGCAATTCCTTAGCTATTTTTACCGATTCCAATAAGCCTCTACCTAGGAAATCCATACTGATGCGATTGCACCTGACTTTACTACATGGAAAGTCAATATTTCGGCGATACCGCCTAATCTTTAGCAATACTGCTGTAATAACGTCATTCTTTTTTACTACTTTCTTTCTTTTTTATCTTAATATAAGGAGGGCAATTCCTTAGCTATTTTTACCGATTCCAATAAGCCTCTACATGGGAAATCCATACTGATGCGATTACAACTGACTTTATTACATGGTAAATCAATATTGCTGCAATCCCGCGTGACTTAGCTACTTGAGAAATCAATTTTGATGCGATTCCGCCTGACTTTACTACATGGAAAGTCAATATTTCGGCGATACCGCCTCATCTTTAACAGTACTGCTGTAATAGCGTAATTCTTTTTTGCTTCTTTGTATAAGGGGGGCAACTCTTTATTATTTCCCTTGCTCATAACTAATCATGATCGCTAGCATTCTGAAATTCAAATCCGTGTTGCCAAACATTCCTTTGCCATTTTTACACCTTATGTAATTATGCTTTTCAATTGGCAAATCAAACCAGTGAGTAATTTCTTTCACAAATGAACCATTCTGACAAATAAACGGCCAAAAAAGTGCAGATTTCCAGTAAGGTATAACTAAAACACCTTTAGCTTGATCTATAGACATTTTATGAATAACTCTATGTATTACACTAATAGGGGGAACAAATAACCCGAATTGGTCACCCCAATATTCTGAAAATGCATCTATACCACTGCAAGACGGGTTCCAAAACCTTGAATAGAACTTCGGCAATTTTGCATTGTAATAAGATGCGAACCAATCAACTTCTAATTTCCCGCACTTATTTTCTATAATTTGTAAAATATCATAGGAAATTCCCCAATCGTCTGAATCTGTTAGTTTAGACAGGTAATCTGCTTTATCGTTCTCGGATCTCGGAATCCACTCCATTTCAAGACTTATTGAATTTGCCATACAGAACTGAAAAATGTAATACGCAATATCTTGTAATTCTCTTTTCATTGAACCTTTTACTGTAATGGATTTCACCCCTTGGTTGTCTGTAAACCATTTCACCTTTTGATTTTTGAGTATATTTCTAAGAGACAACAAGACTCTATATACCGCTACTAACTCTCTCCAAGTGGAGGATTTTACACTTTCTGTCTCGGACCATACACCATGAGAAATACCATTTACACTGCTGACTTCGTAACCACCATAACCAACTTGACTTGCATCTGAATACACTATTTTAGTACATGTATGTGACTGTACAATATCCTTTTTATTAATCAATCTCAAATTATCTTTCCAAAACAATAACTGTTGTGAACTTTCATCACTAAGGAATATAAACGAATCCCAATGACGTGCCATCAATATATTTGTACTCAAATATCTCGTCATGATTTGAGAGATATGTCCGATAACCACCGACATAGAAATTAACTGACCTACTACGCTGGCAACTTTCCTAACAGAGACACGAGCCTTCTTTTTAGCAGAACAAATCAATTCTGAAATATTGTCAACTGCTTTTAGAACTCTGCGATTTGGAATGGAAATAGTTCCTTCTACAGTATCAAGATCGCATCCTAAGAATTCACATTGTTGGGTGGGTACCCATATACTCTTAATAGCATTTGGTATAAAACCCGATTTTAATAAATCTGCCTTAATAGATGAACCTAACAACATGGTATCTATATATGAGTGAGCACCAGCAAGTCCATCGTCTAAAAACATGGTCACCAGTTTCCCTTCCCCACGCCATTTATTTATTAACGGTCTGCATAATTTGCTAAACAAATAACAAGCTGAAGATAACCCAAATGGCATGACTACGAATTTGTAATACACGACATTTCCTCCGTTATCAACCCAAGAAAACCCCAAGTAATCTGTATGAGGCTCAAAAATATGTACGAAATGATAGGCACTGGTCAAATCGAACTTAATCATATAGAAACCTTTCTGTAAAAACGCTAATGCAACCCTGATATCTTCATATCTAACTGACTGCTTCCATAAATGTTTGTTTATTTCACGTAAATCAAGTATTAACCTCTTCTTTCCTGAATTCTGGACGGAAACAGTTAATGGATTAACAACATAAGGGGGGTTAATACATTTTTCAATCAAACATCTGTCTAACAGATCTTGAATTGCTTCACATACAAAAACTGATTCCGAAATAGCGGACTTATTATTATTACAAAAAGTTTTTGGTGGTAACGAATATAATGGAATTTTGTATCCATTTTCGATAACATCTAATATGAAATCATTTGTTCCAATTTCACTCCAAAAAGATAAATGTTTTTTAAGTCTTCCCTTAACAATCATATGTTTTTTACCATTCTCGTACTCATAAAAATCATGGGTGAAATATTTATAATTATACTCATCTTTTATATTCACTACATTTGAATTCTCATTTTTTGACGGAAGTCTGCTCGCTGTATGGATTTGCTGGACGGACGTAGGGGCAGTTTCTCCTGAAATGTGTGTTTTCTCCGCATGCAAAGCATGGGCCTGAAGGAATAGTGGTACCGAACCTAGGCCCTGTATTGTAGCCGCTGCCGGAACCGTAGCTGTTACCATATGACGCGGAAGTTGGAAATTGGGGACGAAAAAGACTCCCATGTCGCCCAGGCTGAGGAACAAAAGGCTGAGGAACGAACTGCGGAGGAACAAAAGGCTGTATTAAAGGGGCACCAAAACTACCTCTGCTGGAATCATTAGAGCCCCTGCCCTTTTTAGAGGACTTCCTATGTTTTAGAGCCCGCCCCTCTGCTTTATGTATCTTGGCATCATCCTCGCTATCGCTGCCTACAGGGTTACCTTCATATTGACGAACCGTCTCCCACCCTGCGGACGAGGAATCTGCTATGCGTATAAGCTTGTTCCTTTTATGCAGTTTTCCGGTCAACTCTTTTAACTGCTCGTTGCAAATTTCAAATCTCCCATTTTCTAAAGCCTCTATAGCATGCTTAGAAATATCTGCCAACTCTTTATTGAAATTAAACTGAACTTTGTTACCGTCATATTTCCATATAATGTCTCGCTCTGCCTGCAACTTCTTAACTTCTGCCGCCACGCTACTATTTCTTCCCTGTACCTCGTTTTTTAAACTACTCAGCTCGCACAAAATTGCACTTAATTGAGACTGAAAGGGGTTGGCGCTCTCACTTTCATGTCCAGTACTGTTTAAGGAACCCCTATCATCACCGGAGGCCATTCCGAAAACCTCTGGTTATACGCACCAATTAAACTATCGTGAAAAAATATAACTCCTTACACGTCACCACAGTCCGACTGTCCAAACCTGAATGACTGATCACGAGAACTTTCCTCGTGCAATTCACTTTAAAACAACGCCACCTAGCGTTCATTGCTTTCAAACAGGGGGAAATTAATTTCCTCCTTATTCGATTTTCTCAAACGTAGGAAATTACATTTCTTTTTATTATTTTTATTTCCATCTTTCGAGCCTCTCACGGGGAGCCCATCACGTCTCCCCTTGACACAAGGCCTGGTAATTCGCTGCGTACGCGGGTTCGCAAATGCGACTTCGGCCCTAGCGCACATTTACCCAGCCATACGCAGAGTGCTGCCTAGAAACGAGGCGAGCACTTCGCCGTACGCGCAGGTAAACGGCGGGAGTTACAACCACTCTCTTAAGACGACGCACAACCTAGAAAAGCCTTGGTGTAGCTGATAAGACGCGGAGCATTCACTGTCCGAAGGGGGCAGGGTAGGGTGTAGCGCATTTAGGCAAGGGCAATTAAGTAGAGACTTGTAGGCCCTGTGTGGTTGTGGCAGGAGCTGGCAAGGTCCGGGACCACTTGTTAGATTGGATATGTCAACATGATTTAGAACCAGCTACTTTATTGCAGAGACACAACGAGTAAAGGCAAACTGTTGTGGCCCTCAGAACGCTTACATTTAAAAGAGCGAATTCTGAAAAGGAACAATTCCTAAGGAGTTATACCTCCAAAACACTGTGGAAGTAGGGGTACTGCAGTCATATTACTCATTAGAAGAGGCAGTGGGTGTATTAGAATGTAAAATATTCACAACCTGAGGCGTCCTTAACGCCAAATGGCAATAATGTCTTCCACCCAGGCGAGGAAAGGAACTAGAGAGAGTCAATGTCAAAGTAAAAAATGTCTCTAGTAGGGGAAATCTCAGGGAACGTTACTGGACTAACTAGCATACACGGGACTTTATAATTTCGTGAAATGATCATAGGCTCAAATTTCCTCTACCAGCACTTTGCCGTCAGCGCGAGTAGACGACGGGATCTGCCTTGTATTATATGCGGGCCCGGCTCACATCTCCCCTACTAGCAGCGGAGTGCTCGGTTAACACAAGGTCCAGCACTTGGCCGTTAGCGCGGGTAGACGGCGGGACCTGCCTTATAGCATATGCGGCCCCGGGTCACATTTTTCCTACCAGCAGTGGAGTGCTAGCGCGAAACAAGGCCAGCACTTTGCCGTATGCGCGGGTAGACTGCGGGACCTGCCGTAAAGCATATGCGGCCACGGCTCATATTTCACCTAATACCAGCGGGGTGATCGCCTGAAACAAGACTCAGCATTTCGCCGGCAGCGCTGGTAGACTGCGGGACATGTCTTATAGCACATGCGGCCCCGGCTCATATTTACCATACTACCAGCGGAGTGCTCGCCTTAAACAAGGCCAGCACTTCGCCGTCAGCGCGGGTAGACGGCGGGACCTGCCTTATAGCGTATGTATTCCACTCCTGTAAGAATTTATTTTTGTTCCACTCCCGTGACAAGGGACTGTAGGCCAGAGTGCTCCCTGTAATACACGTGGCACACTCGGGTAGAAATTCGCATTAAGGCCGTTATTCCACTCCCGTGAGAAATATAAAAAAAAGTGTTCCATTCCTTTGTGAAATGTTTATTGTTTTACTTCAAGGGCCTGTAGGCCCGAGTGCTCCCCGTAAGACACACGGCAGACTCGGATAGACATTCGCTTTAAGGGCGTTATTCCACTCCCGTGAGATAAAAAAAATGGTGTTCCACTCCTTAGAATTTGCATTTGTTCCACACCCGTGACAAGGGTCTGTAGGCCTGAGTGCTCGCCGTAATACACGAGGCAGACACGACCTACGACCTACGCGTCAGGTCGACACAGTCTGAACATAAGTGTGAGTGTCGACCTACGACCTACATTCCAGGTCGACACTTTTTGAAAATAAATGTGAGTGTCGACCTACGACCTACGAGCCAGGTCGACACTTTCTGAAAATAAATGTAAAGTGTCGACCTACGACCTACCAGGTCGACACTTTCTGAAGAAAATGTGAGTGTCGACCTACGACCTACGCGCCAGGTCGACACTTTCTGTAAATAAATGTGAGTGTCGACCTACGACCTACGCAAATGGTCAACACTATCTTAATGCGAATCTGTCTGTCGACCTACGACCTACGCGCCAGTTCAACACTAACTTAATGTGATTCTGATTGTCGACTTACGACCTACGCGCCAGGTCGACACATTCTGAAAATAAATTTGAGTGTTGACCTACGACCTACGAGCCAGGTCAACACTTTTTGAACATAAGTTTGAATGTCGACCTACGACCTACGCGCGGGGTCAACACTATATTAATGTGAATCTGACTGTCGACCTACGACCTACGCGCCAGGTAAACACTTTTTGAACATACATTTGAGTGTAGACCTACGACCTGATTCTGACTGTCGACTAACGACCTCCGCGCTAGGTCGACACTTTCTGAAAATAAATGTGAGTGTCGACCTACGACCTACGCGCCAGATCAACACTTCCTGAACATCAGATTGACTGTCGACCTACGACCTACGCGCCAGGTCCAGATCAATACTTTCTGAACATCAGATTGACTGTCGACATACGACCTACGCGCCAGGTCAACACTATCTTAATGTGAATATGTCTGTCGACCTACGACCTACGCGCCAGGTCGACACTTTCTGAAAATGAATTTGACTGTCGACCTACGACCTACGCGCCAGGTCAACACTATCTTAATGCGAATATGTCTGTCGACATACGACCTACGCGCCAGGTCGACACTTTCTGAAAATGAATTTGACTGTCGACCTACGACCTACGCAAAAGGTCAACACTATCTTAATGCGAATCTGTCTGTCAACCTACAACCTACTAACTACCAGGTCAACACTAACTTAATGGGATTCTGACTGTTGACTTACGACCTACGCGCCAGGTCGACACTTTCTGAAAATAAATTTGACTGTAGACCTACGACCTACGCGCCCGGTCAACACTTTTTGGACATACATTTGAGTGTCGACCTACGACCTACGAGCCAGGTCAACACTTTATGAACATAAGTTTGACTGTCGACCTACGACCTACGCACAAAGTCGACACTATCTTAATGTGAATCTAACTGTCGACCTACGACCTACGCGCCAGGTCGACACTTTCTGAAAATGAATTTGACTGTCGACCTACGACCTACGCAAAAGGTCAACACTATCTTAATGCGAATCTGTCTGTCGACCTACGACCTACGCGCCAGTTCAACACTAACTTAATGTGATTATGATTGTCGACTTACGACCTACGCGCCAGGTCGACTCATTCTGAAAATAATTTGAGTGTTGACCTACGACCTACGAGCCAGGTCAACACTTTTTGAACATAAGTTTGAATGTCGACCTACGACCTACGAGCCAGGTCAACACTTTCTGAACATAAGTTTGAATGTCGACCTACGACCTACGAGCCAGGTCAACACTTTTTGAACATAAGTTTGACTGTCGACCTACGACCTACGCGCGGGGTCAACACTATATTAATGTGAATCTGACTGTCGACCTACGACCTACGCGCCAGGTAAACACTTTTTGAACATACATTTGAGTGTCGACCTACGACCTACGAGCCAGGTCAACACTTTCTGAACAAAAGTTTGACTGTCGACCTACGACCTACGCGCCAGGTCAACACTATCTCAATGTGAATCTGATTGTCGACCTACGACCTACGCGCCAGGTCAACACTATCTTAATGTGATTATGACTATCGACTTACGACCTACGCGCCAGGTCGACACTTTCTGAAAATAAATGTGAGTGTCGGCCTACGACCTACGCGCCAGATCAACACTTTCTGAACATCATATTGACTGTCGACCTACGACCTACGCGCCAGGTCAACACTATCTTAATGTGAATCTGACTGTCGATCTACGACCTACGCGCTAGGTCGACACTTTCTGAAAATGAATTTGACTGTCGACCTACGACCTACGCGCCAGGTCAACACTATCTTTATGCGAATATGTCTGTCGACTTACGACCTACGCGCAAGGTCAAGACTAACCTAATGTAATTTTGACTGTCGACTTTCGACCTACGCGCCAGGTCAACACTATCTTAATGTGAATCTGACTGTCGACCTACGACCTACGCGCTAGGTCGACAATTTCTGAAAAAAAAATTGACTGTCGACCTACGACCTACGCGCCAGGTCAACTCTTTCTGAACATCAGATTGACTGTCGACCTACGACCTACGCACCAGATCAACACTATCTTAATGTGATTCTGACTGTTGACTTACGACCTACGCGCCAGGTCAACACTATCTTAATGTGAATCTGACTGTCGACCTACGACCTACGCGCCAGGTCAACACTTTCTGAACATAAGTTTGACTGTCGACCTACGACCTACGCGCCAGGTAAACACTATCTTAATGTGAATCTGACTGTCGACCTACGAGCTACGCGCCAGGTCGACACTTTCTGAAAATAAATTTGAATATTGACGTACGATCTACGACCTGCGTGCTAACGTCACACACCTATTTATATGTCGAATATGTTCGTATGAACATCGTATTTAAACTTGGTGTCATTTATCTTCAGAAAACAAACCACAAAGCAACTTCTCGAATAGGACGTATGTAGGTTTTTCCCAATGTGGTACTTAGCAAGGAATCATTTCTTTAATGTGACTTCGTTACACTCAGATAAACTAACTACAAGTTTAAAGACATTATTGTGCATTTGCAATAAAACGTACTTTATTCCATGTTTGACCAGGTCTAAAGATCAGTTCTGAAACCGGATCATGTTTAAACAACGGCTCGTCAGTCGAGTAGCATGCTCCTTTCTGATTACCACCCGGGTCATACCAACGACTTTAAACATGGTAGTAACGGCTGCCTTCCTTGGCGATCTGGGTTGCAGGGTTAGCATTACGACTGACTGATTGACTTGTGTCAGGATAAACGGACCAGTTGTACTTATAACTAACCCAGGAAACGCCGTGATATAACTGAACAATTGTTGAAAGCGATGTAAAATACCAAACTATCAACTGATTACCACCCGAGAGGGTATAGAAAGAAGTAGTAGTTAAAGTGTCTCACCTAAACATCCGCTAAGTTGATCTAAAACTACGTTTTTTTTTCGAACTACAAACCAAAATGTGTATTCATAATTTAAATTCATGTATACCATTAGACCATACAATCTTTCAACTGCTTGGGGTAATTTCTTTGTCATAAATCGACATGCATGATAAATTTGCGTATAAAAACCGACTTCAGGTGTTTAACACTATCAGCGCCGAATTGTTTAAAGTAGACTCTTCCATGTTAAAAATCGGGTGTGTCCATTTCTCAATTCATGAAAGTTTTGGACTATTTTGGAAACTAAAAGGCAAACAATGCTGATTTCAGGTGAGACAGCTCGTTACGAGCTGACTCACCTGAATCAGTATTGTTTTGCAAAAACCTCAATATTGACTTTGGCGCTGAAAGAGTTGAACGAGCTTCACAATAATCATAACAAGGAGTATATGTTATCTCGTGTGTCATAAATTCATTTTTACAAACGATGATTTTTTTTCGGCAGTTCTATGTCGATCTAGTAGTGCACGGGTGGACACATGTTACACTTGCAGCTTAGGAAGCAGAAAGGGGCGGTCTTAATCGCACTTTTTGCGACATATGAAGAAAGGTACGTGAAGACTTTGTAGAATCCGCCATGACCGAGTGGTGCGCGTTTTGGGTTTTTAAACCGGGTGTCGCGGGTTCGATCCGAAATCGCAGCGGTCATGGTGGTGTGCCCTTGGTCAAGGCGCGTTTCCTAGCCTAGTACTGGTTTGTTTACCCAGTGAGCATGCGTACGTGAACTGTCGCCGTGATATAACTAAAATAACGTTGATAACGGCGTAAAAACAACAAATAAACACGATATGTCGGAGGACAGCTCGCTCGAATATTCCACCACTTATTAGTTACTGAGATATGGACTCTTATGTAGTTGGATGCAAAACATCAACCAGAATTTATTAAATGGTGATAATTTGCATAATATGCAGGATATAGTTATATTACTTGATTGTTTACATAGGTGTAATTGCTTGGGATGGCTGTATAAAGTTTCAATGCAATGCATTAATTAGTTACTAAGATATACATGGTCTCTTAATGTAGTTGCAACACATTTCTAAGTCCAAATTTGGCCATAACTTGCATACAATACAATGCCAAGGAGTTATCTAACTTAATAATCTTCAAGTCGTGATAGTTGGGTAGGGTTGTATAAAGTTCCAATGCAAGTTTCATCAAGTAAATACTGAGATATGGACTCTTAATTTAGTTGCAATCAAAACTTTAACCAGACTTTCTAAGTTAAAAAAGAGCCATAACTTGCATAAAATGCAGGATAGAGTTATTTAACTTGAAAATCAACATATGTGTGATAGTTGGGTAGGGTTGCATAAAGTTTAAATGCAATGCATCAAGTAAATACTGAGATATGGACTGTTAATTTAGTTGCACGCAAAACTTTAACTAGCATTTCTAAGTAAAAAAGGGCCAGAACTTGCAATATGCAGGATAGAGTTATCTAACTTGATAATCTATATAGGTGTGATAGTTGAGTAGGGTTGTTGAACGTTTCAATGCAATACATGTAGTGGTTAAGTATTTGCATGCAAAACCTGACGTCTGACGCGGACGGCGACGCCGACGCCGTAGCCAGGATGAGTAGTATAGCTATCATATTCGTCGAATAGTCGAGCTAAAAAGACTTTTTAAAACGACCCTGTCCTTTGACTTATTAATTCATTATACAATACTGTATGTACATGTACATGTATAAGCGTACAATGTACATTCGACACAGTTGGTTAAACAATATTGAAAACTACCGAAAAGGGCTCTTTAAAAAATACAACACCCTTACACCAGCTCTGGTGGCAGTTCATTTAAGCGTTAAAAAGAACAAATCTTATTTAAATCACAGGTACCCGGCGTGGAGTGTTGTCCCCTAATAAATAGATAATTAAAAAAAAAAAAAAAAAAAAAAATATCGTTATATACAAAATACTATATTATGTATTTATAGTACGGTAGTGTATATTATACGACGATAGTGTGGGAAAAATGACACGCCGGGTACCTGTGATTTAAATCATGGAATAAAAAGATGTCTTACTTGTTTTAAGGCCACATACGTATGTCTAGTAAGGATTCATTGCAAACACCAGTTGGTTTTACAACAATGTTGAATCACCGGCTTTTTCGATATGGGCCTTTGACCAGTCTAAATCTGATTTGTTATGAGAATTAATGTTTTTTGCCAAAAAGTCGAGAACCCGTCAATAAACCTAAGAGCCGTGAGAGATAGAGCCGCATCTGAAGCAAATGAGCGTCACTTAGGTTGATGGATTGAGGTTTAACGCCGTTTTCAACATTTGTTAAGTCATTTTAAGGCCGCCAACGTGTTTCCTGGTTTTTTCACGCTTGTCGCATTGACTTTTATCAAACGTCGGAAGTAATATTGGTCGAGCTGGGGTTCGAACTCACAACCCCTGGATGCGTCACTCAGGAGAAAACCAACCTTTTGGCATTTTCGACCAGTATAGTTCCAGATCAACCTGCACCTTCACGTAGCTTGATCTTGCGTAGTACTGTTAGCGTATTAATCACAGAAAGGTTTCCGGAATCCTCTGCAAAAAACCACCAGACATTGTCAATTTATAGCTCACTGCTTCGATGCACATCTAGATTTTGTTGTTTCTACAGTTGTAATGAGTAAACCACCATTCTAACGTACAGCTATTCTGCAGCAGACGGGTTTGAAAGATATCTAGGAAAGATGTGAAATATCTTTATATTAAAAAGGTGATTATTGAAAATAGTTGAAAGCATTAAGGTAAAAGGAGAAATTGTTCATCACGCGCATTTTTTTTCTTTTGCTATAATGTTTCCAAAAGTCGTATGCCTGCTGCGTCAGAAAGTGTCTGTATGAGGGAAAACTAAAGTTGTTCTCCGAGCAACGCTTCAATATACATAAACTGACTTGAAAATCGTACCTGATTATGGTTGATTGATTGTTTTGTGTTTAACGCCGCTTTCGACAATTTGTCAGTTTCCTGGTTAAGTTACCTGTAATACTAGTCCACTTGAAAGTTTGCTGGTTGATGGACGTAGAGAGACCTGGTTTTCGAACAAATAAAAGAGTTCTGTATACCCATCTTAGGGTCCATTGGACTAGATGA